>CM053786.1:552115837-552689575 GCA_028749045.1 Cupressus sempervirens | reverse complement strand
TATTAGGAGTGTGCCTTGTTAGAGGACTTAAGAACATTCAATTTAGAATGCCACCCTGTTAGAGGATTTACAAAAGGTTTTTAAACCTACCCAAGTCCATGGGATTTCCAAGTTCCTAATACAATTGTGAGAAAGTATTAGAGTAATACAACTGATCTAATGCAATCTTTGATGCTGATCTTAGGTACTTGATTTGCTCTACTATTAACTAATCTTTGCTATATCTGATCTACTGATTGTGTTCCTTGTTATGTTCTGATCAACTTGATGTGTAAATGCTATCCTTTCCACTAAATCTTTGACACTAATGCTCTACAAAGACCTCAATAAAAAGGCTCTACTTTTCCTTCTTCTCTCCAAATTCTTGTTCAATGGCATCAAGAATCCCTTATAAAGATTAGTGGATCATATTGCATCCTTGGATAAAATGTTCCACTCAAACCCTTGAACTTCACCCATTGGCTGCATGCAATTCCAATTTTTTTGATTGGCTACATGAGGATCACATAGGTAAATGGGAGACTTGATCTTATCTCCTTATCCTATCATGAGTCATGCATAATCATTTTACATCTTGGTTTTTATTGGCACAAACTCTTATGCTAATCCTGCATTGCTCTGCACATGAAGTAATATTGATGCTTGACACCATCTATTTTGGATTGCTCAACATCCATTGTGTTTCCTGCGTTACTTGGCTCCTATAGAATTCCTGCGTTACTCGTCTCATGTTAGTTTTCCTACATTGCTAGGCACATCTTGAACTCTTTACATCTCATCATATACTGTAATGTGTTATGCTTGGCACCAACTATAGTTTGCTGGGCACTATTTTTGACTCGGCACATAAAGAAATTCTGGCTCGACTTCTATTGTGTACTTGGCATGTATAGTAAAAATGGTTAAGTGTGTTGACACTCATTTGTCAACCTTACTTATAGATCAACAATCTCCCCCTTTGACATGAGTGTCAAAAAAAACTTAACTGATTATTCATGATCTAAACCTTATGTGTACATTCTTTACTTTCAAAATTTCAAAAAGATATGGTGAACAACAATATACCTTATGACACATTATCTTCCCCTTTTCTATATTAAAGATATTGTGAACAACAATATACCTTATGACACATTATCTTCCCCTTTTCTATATTATCTCCCCCTTTCTACATTATCTCACCCTTTTTGATACTTATGTCAAAGGGTTCTAAACAGTAATGCCATGCTTGGCCAAAAATGTCTTGTTTACCTCAAGGAGTATTTTGAGAGTTGCATCCCAGTTATTCAATGCAATATCCAATGATTTGTGTTGGATTGCAAGCTCTGCTACTAGATCAACAAGTCCTTCATGAGTAGAAATGTTTGGATCCTTCTTCAGGACTATTTATACATACATTTGCTCCTTATGTAAGACTTCTAAATGGGGAGTGATAGATGCTCGCATTTGCATCAACTTTTCTTTGATAGTAGCCTCTTTTGTCGATAATGTAACTGATTCCCTCTGAGTGTGAAGAGTTTGAGCACATTGCTTTTCACTCTATGTATGATTTGAGGGTAGTTGCATACTGGAGAGCTTAAGGTTGCTCTCAAGGTTCAACATTTTTTGATTTATTTCTTATGTGAACTTGGAAAAATCACACAATTTGCTATAAAGGGAAAAGATATTCCCTAAAACAATCTTTACATTATCCAGTTTCTTGGCTAGGTCAACTTGTCCCAAAATAATGTTATTTTCTATCTTTTGGTTGAATTTTCCTAGAAACTTTTTCTCTGACCATTCCATGAGTTTTACATTTGTATCATGGTCTTCATTATTCACCTGGTCAACTATATCAGATAGTTGCTCAAGGATTGACCTGCTTGAATATGGAGGTTAAAGGCTGAAGGCATCCATGAATATATCTTTGATCTCATTCATTGCCTACTTGTATTTGTAGTCTTTCCTCATTGCCTCTTGCCTCCTTCTCTTATCCAATGCACTTTGTATCTCATTCATCTTTTCTTTAGTTAAAGTGCTTGACTCATAATAGGGTATTTTAATTTCTTCATCAAGCTCAGGAATGCCATAATGAATGGTCCTGGCTACCCTAGTAGAACTTAAGCTTGGTGTACTAACTTGTAACGTCATCATTTCAGTACTCGACTTATGAATGGGTTTGGTAGGAGTACCTATTTTTGGCAATTCAACCAAAGTTTGTATTGCCGACTCCTCCTTATCCTATGTTTCTTCCCTATCTTCTTCTTGTACCACTGCTACTCGAGGTGTACTTGCTCTCTATACTATTATACCTATGACTTCCTCTACTATTGCACTCAACTCCTGATGAGCTTGTATGGCTATTCTTAGTGGTGATGGAGGTGGAAGAAATGAAAGTCCAATAGTTTGAATGATTTGAGGTGGTTCTTGTGGTGACACCTTGGATTCTTTGAGTTTATCTACTGACTTTTGAAAATCATCTACACTGACCAATATGGGACTTGTACACAATTGTGCTTGAAGAGTTGTTTGGTCAAGGATCTTAGTGAGATCCTCTGTAGCTAATGGATTGATGTTTTGACATGAGGTGTCAACAACATCCTTAATGTTTATGATTTCTGTAGGTGTGGTAGTAGAGTGAGGAGGACTAGGAGGTGGAAGTTGTGTTTCTTACACACTTTTCTGCTCATCAGTACCCCTATCTTCATCTTTTTCTTCCTCCTCTCTTTCTTCCTTGTTTTCCTCTTCTTCAACCTTTTTCTCTACTTCTATCTTCTCTTCTCTCTTCTTTCTTTTCTCTTCTGGCTTAGCTGTGGCTTCTTCCTTGTATTCCTCTTCAAGGACATCTTCAGTTTTCTTATACAAGTTCTTCCATGCTCTTTTGGTTCTTTGTACAACTTCTTCAATTTTGTTTTGGAGAATGGAGAATGCCCTATACTTAGGTGTAAACCTAGTGTTATGCCTTTTGACTACTTGAATTACCTATTCCTTTGTCAAATCAAGCAGTATGCTTGCCATGGTTGATTCCCTCATCTCCTTCTCTATTTTCAAATAGAAATGCCATCTGTCTTCTACAATTTTAGACAATTCCTTTGGCAATTGTCCATCTAGTTCAAGAGGTGTGTACTTGAATAGTGCCATTAATGCATAGACTAATTCTTCTATGCTATTTTGTTCCTCTTTATTGAACTTATTGAAATCAATCTTTTTCATGTTACTTAAGTCTCCATTCCTAATATTTTCACATAATATATCAACTGAAGACTTAGGAGGATGACTTATCTTTTCAGTCTAATCTTCCCCATCAGTATTAGGTTGAGCCACATATCTTTTTCTTTTCCTTGGCTCTTCTTGTGCCTTCTTGACTGTCTTCTTCTTCTTTGTAGCTTCCTCTTTGGCCTTTTGTGTAGAGGCCCTTGTTGTAGCTCTAGTTGTTGGCTTCTTGGGCGTTTGCACGACAGCTTTCTTTGATTTAGGCTAAGGAGCAGAATGCGTCTTTGCCTTCCTTTTGATGACTTTTCCTTTGATGGGTGTTTCCTTGGCTTCTTCTTCCTTGGCACTCTCATCTTTGTCTTCACCTTGGCCGTGTGACAATTCAAGTGGCCCTTGTTCTGGCTCATCCTCATCTTTCTCATCATCACCTTCTTTTTCTCCTTCACCAATCTCCTCTGTTTCACCTGCTACACTTTTTTCTCCAACACCAAAATTCTTCTTTATTTTCTTTACTAACTTTTCCTTTTTCTTTACTGTTGTGGCTATCTTGAGTTCAG
Organism: Cupressus sempervirens; assembly: GCA_028749045.1. Classification (NCBI taxonomy): domain Eukaryota; kingdom Viridiplantae; phylum Streptophyta; class Pinopsida; order Cupressales; family Cupressaceae; genus Cupressus; species Cupressus sempervirens. The sequence continues at coordinate 552,685,826 of CM053786.1, read as the reverse complement.
TAACCACTCTTGATTTGACAGTTTCATATGTCCCAAATGCCTTTGTAGTTTTGTCCTTTTCCTTTGCAAGTAATCCTTTGATGGATACAAAAGCTTGGTCAACATCAAGCTCATATCCCAATGGTCTAAGCCATCTTTCTCTTGGAAGGACTGCTTGAATGTAAGTATAATCAATGTCAACTAGAAAGCATATTTTATTTACATGCTTTTCCACCAGTGAGACTGGTATCGTCATTCTTTTCTTCATTGCATTCTTGAAATCATCAAAATAGATAGACAATTGATCATCAAAACTATCTCCCATTTGTGCAATGAAATCATTTATTTCATCAACAATGGTTTTATTTTGACTCTAGTTGACTTTGCCAAATGAAGGGAATTCCTTCATCACATAGAAGAACATACAAACTAGCATTGACCCAAATTTGCATTGTGCTCCTTGAGACTTTCTAACAGCTCCAACATTTTCATTAATCTACTGCAACATGATCTCTGCAAGGTCATAGGTGTGGTCTTTCTTTACAAGCTTATATGCCACATCCACTTCTATGCAGGGTACACTATTTAACCTGTTGGACTGATAAAATTTATGTGATATGATCCTCATAGAAAAGTCTAGAAGTGGATCAGTTATGGTATCTATGGTCATACCTCTATTATTCCACTTTGCTCCTGTGTTCTTCTCAATTGTTTCCTTCTTTTCACTTTTCAGTGTCTTGGGCTGATCTAGGGTTGGAAATCCTGTAACCCTATGAACCATCTTCTTGGTAATTTTGACTTGTCCTCACTTTAGCTAGAATGATCCATCATGGATTCTGCTAAGTATTATGTGTATCCACTCAGTTTTGAATATGATTGGAAAAATTAGGGCTTTGGTTAAACGCTTCTTCTCTATGATAGAAAACTCATCTTTCAATATACCATTATCACAGAGTTTATCAAAGGCATTAAAGATTTCTAAGTCTCCCATGGCTCCTATTTTGTAGTTGTAACACTTTCGCACATCCTGAACCATAACAACTTTTTCAGGGATGGCAGATAGGGCACCATCAAGATCATTTTTATATGCAACTTCTGGTATGGGTCTAAAATTAGGTTACTTAACCTTGTTACTGACAAGTTGAATCACATGGCTCTCTTTCCCTTGGGTCGTCTTTGAACTAGATGCCATTCTTAACTAAACTAGGGTTTGATGATTAAAGCAAACTTCACAAACTGTAAAACTTGGCACCTGAAGGAAATACCTGGTTAAATGCTTAGATCACTTGGGTAGATGCTAAATTGCTGTAAATTGCTGGTTGAAAGCTTGAAAATTGCTCAATCATGCTCCCGGTGATCGCTCTTCATTTGAATGGCTCAAAAATGAATTGATTTTCACCTTTAAGAGACTCAAAAACTTTACATTTAATGCATTTTTGTACCTTTACCTGTCACTCAACTTTCGAAGGTTTTTCAACTCGATACCAACTCAAAAACTATTCACATTCAGCATCTATTGACTTTGTTAATAACTCAACCACCACTACAGTTTTACTCGACAACCAAAGATAGCTTGACATCATCATTCAAGTTTTGTCTTAGCATCTTATCTTATGTAAATTTATAATTTGTAGTGCTTCTTCATGGTTTAGGGCTGATGTATGATACTTCCTTATATGTATCAACCCTGTAGGCTCATCTTGTGATTAATTGGATGAGAAATGATCACTTGACCTCATGGGTGAAGTAACTCTTCCATTGGATGTACTTGATCCATCCTTTTTCTACCATGTCTTCTTCATGTCTGTTTTGATGTGTTCCACATCAATCTTTCCTTTGCCCTTATTTATTTTAGTCTTGGGTCCTTGGCCTTTGTTGGACAATTCTTGCTGACATGTCCAGTTTTCAAGCAAATGAAGCAAGTAGTTTGGGTCAACCATCTTTTATAGTTTCTCTTGAAATGTGTTCTTATGCAGTTCTAGGGTATATGTCCATACTCTTGATAATAGTGACAACTTTTCCTTGTATTGTAGTCCCAATTGTAATGGTGTTCATAGTTGTCCCTTCTTACATGTTGATTTGGTGTCCACATAGGCTTTGATCTGCATTCAAAGGCTCTATGTCCATACTTCTTGCAATTATGGCAATGTCCATCAAATCTTTGTAACCTTGTGACTTTAGAACTATCGTCTTGTGTCATATGTCCTTGCATGTTGCACTTGTGGCAGTAACCCTTGTTTTTGGGTGTGTTAGGCTGATTGATCCTTCTACTTTTGCAAACATTAGTAGTATGCCCCTTTTTATTACAGTAATGAAAAGTGGGTTTAGAATTGTTACCTTTGTCACTTCTATATTCAGCACTCTTTGATGATTCTCCAAGTTCAGTGCTGATGTATCCAAGTCCTGATGTATCATTGGCTAATCTTGGGGATTTCAGCAACTGTTCAAAGTACTTGATAGCTTCACTTGACTTGTTGAGATTTTTTGCTATTTCTTTTTCTCTTTTCAATTCATTCTATAGTTGTTCATTTTGCATCCTCAAAGTAGAGATCTCAATATCTTTCATATTGAGTTCATGATGAAGGTTCATCATTTGGGCAAGTATATCCATTTGCATGTTTGAGATCCTTGTTAATTCAGTACATTTTTCTTCAAGTCTGTTTGTAAGATTTCTTTTGTCATCTTCCATCATGACTCTATCCTCAACCTCTCTTTTCTTTTGTTCAGTGATTTCACATAGCATCATGGCCTGTGATTCATGTTCTATCTTAAGAGTTCTTATCTCTTCTACTTTAGCTCTATTTTTCTCCATCAGTTCTACTATTGCTGCATCAAATTCTCTGAAATCTCCTTTGGCAAATACTTGTGTGGTATCAATCTCCTTGTAGTGAATATCATTTTCAGCTATAGCTATTTCCTTCCTTCTTTTAAAGGATTTTCTTAATTCCTCTCTAGCTTCCTCTACCTTGTGTAGAGTGAGATGCATGTCTATCACCTGGTTCTTAATGATCTTCCCAAGTTTGAAGAGTTCCATCTTCAGATCTTTTCCTCCAAGCTGTTAGGCTTCTTCTTGAGAGAACTCTGCTCTAATACCAATTTTTGGAATGTCTTAGTGGGAAGAATTCTTCTGAGAGCAGGGGGGGGGGGGGGGGGGTGAATCAAAAGTATTGGCCTATTAACCACTTTTAAAACCTTAATAACATATAACTAAAATTAACATGCATGCATATAAAAATTAAACAATCATGAGAAACAAACATGCATGACTACACAACACTTGAGATTTTGGTGACCCAGAAACCCTCTAGGAATAAGAAGGTAAAACTGGGTGGGGATGATACCCATGAAATTACTATAGCAATTGATTTCAACCACTTTTGATGGTTTTCCCTATTAAAGGCTTGCCCTGTTAAAGGCTACAACACATTGTTAATATGTGACCTTGTTAAAGGATTTCTACACCTTGTTAGGAGTGTGCCTTGTTAGAGGACTTAAGAACATTCAACTTAGAATGCCACCCTGTTAAAGGATTTACAAAAGGTTTTAAAGCCTACCCAAGTCCATGGGATTTCCAAGTTCCTAATACAATTGTGAGAAAGTATTAGAGTAATACACTTGATCTAATGCAATCTTTGATGTTGATTTCAAGTACTTGATCTGCTATACTATTAACTGATCTTTCCTAGATCTAATCTGCTGATTGTGTTCCTTGTTCTATTCTGATTAACTTGATGTGTAAATGTTGTCCTTTCCACTAAATCTTTGACACCAATGCTCTACAATGACCTTAATAAAAGGCTCTGCTTTTCATTCTTCTCTCCAACTTCTTGTTCAATGGCATTGGGACTCCCTTATAAAGATTAGTGGATTGTTATGCATCCTTGGATAAAATGTTCCCGCTCAAACCCTTGAAATTCACCCATTGGCTGCATGAGGATTGCATAGGTAAATGGGAGGATTTGATCTTATCTCCTTATCTTGTCATGAGTCATGCATAACCATTTTACATCTTGGTTTGTATTGACACCAACTCTTATGCTAATCCTATGTTGCTTGGCACATGAAGTAATACTGATGCTCGACACCATCTATTCTGGATTGCTCGACATCCACTGTGTTTCCTGCGTTACTCGACTCCTATAGAATTCTTGTATTACTCGGCTCATGTTAGTTTTCCTACATTACTCAGCACACACTATCTTTTGGTCTACTCAGCACATGTTGAACTTTATATAACTCAGCATATACTATAATGTGTTCTGTTCATCATCAACTATAGTTTGCTTGGCACTATCTGTGACTCGGCACATAAAGAAATTTTGGCTCGGCTTCCATTGTGTACTCGACGTGTATAGTAAAAATGGTTAAGTGTGTTGACACTCATTTGTCAATCTTACTTATAGATCAACAATAGGTTATTATTGTTGCATCTGTAGACACCTAAATTTGATTACACTATTTTAGTAATCCTATTTAGTTATATAAAAAGGCATTATTAATTAAATTTCTATTTAATTAATCCTTTGTCATCCCCTAGTTGATTAATTTAATTAATCATCTATAGTCCTAATTGATAAATCAAATAATCTATTATTTATCAATTAAATCCTATTCTTCTATCTAATTCCAAAAATCCCCATTTATTAAATAAATCTATTTGATAAATGAAATCCTCAAATTCAAAAACCCCTAACCTATCTCTAATCCTCCATTTAGCCTAATCCACCCCATCCACCCATACTAACCAAGCTTAGCCACTAACTCACCCACCCTCATTAATGCCATCCACTTGCACATCTCTAACATCCCTAATCTAATCCTAAACCCAAGCCTAATCCACCCCCTAATGTTGTCACATTCCTTAAACAAGTTTAAGACTTTCCTAATCCAAACCAAAGTCTCCCCTCAAAAAAACCCAACCACTAAGTCATGAGTGCTCTTACAAAACATAAAGACTCTTACAAGCCCACTCATGACTCTTACACCCATCTTCCACACTCTTCCCTCTTCCACACTCATTCCTCTTACATCCCTCTTACATACTCAACCCCACTCATCATGACTTTAACCAACCCTTTACCCTACCCTCTCACACTCATCCTCCTTGTGACAAGTGTCACCTTCCCATTGGTGCTAAACAAGCACAATCCATGTGCTCCCCTTTGAGTGCATCTTAGCCCTCCTTAAGCCTTCATCCATCCTTGCATCTAAGCCCTCCATCCCTCTACCCCTTAGCCTATAAATTGAATCCCATCCCAAGCCATTTCATCAACAATCTTTGAGCTAAAGTTACCATGCTATTTTGAGAACCAAAGCCATCAACCATACCCTTATAATGCCAAATTGAGAGCTCACAAAGCTACCAATTTGCCATTATCCATCTCCATTGAAGCAACTTTTGAGCATCTTGAGCATACATCCACAACAAAAGGACACATCTACAGAATCAAGAAAACATGGAGTGTTTTCTCTTGTGAGGTTTGCACTTCTTGTTCTCTTTCTTTGTCTAAGCATATATGTGAATTTAGTTTTTGGTTTGTGAATGTTTACTTTATTTTTTAATGTTCTTTGCATACTGATTCTGGTTCTACATTTTGGCACGCCCAGTGGGACCCCACTATGGGTCATTTAATCATCTATTTTCATCTATATGTCATTTTTCTAACCATCTAATGTTTGTTGTTGTTTGAGTGTGTTGTGAGGGTGTTTTGCTTATTTTTGCAGGTTAAAGAACGTACTTAGGAAGAAGAAATACCATCTAAAAAAAAAAAAAATTCGCATTTTTCAGCTTTTTTGGCGCAGTTTTGGCGTCTGCAACTTGTTCTGTCTGCGAAAATCGACGTTTGCAAAAATCTGTGTCTGCGAAAATCGACATCTGCGAAAATCCGCGTCTGCGAAAATTGTCGTCTGCGAAAATCCGCATCTGCGCAAATCGGCGTCTCTGCTTGTCACCTGTGTTCTGTGCTACAAATCTGTTTTGTCCTCTTCGTATTTTGACAGATTGTCTTCTCTGCTTGCTTATTTTGATAGACCATTTTAAGCATTTTTACGCGTAGAAAAAATAACAAAAAAAGTTAAAATTTTTTTTCCCATAGTTAAGCTCTCATTTTTGAAGATTTTGGCTAACTAACTAAATTGCTTTTTTTTTTTTTTTGTCTCATTGCAGGTTGGAGCACATATGGAACCACTAACCATGTTTCTTGCAGGTTTTCATGTTGCTAAAAAATGAACTTGAATGTTTAACCATTTGTCTTTGAATGCATGTTGCTAAAAAAAAAAATGAACTTGAATGGTTAAACACATTTTTCATTGAATGAATGTTGCTCAAAAACACACTCTTGAATGTCATGGATTAAAATCAACTTTCTTTGGAATGCATGCTTAAAACAAAAAAATCCAATCTTGAATGCCAAGGATCAATTAACCATTACAAATCTCTTTTTCACATGCAATCTAGGTAAAGTTTGATTTTTGGACATTTAAGAAACTTTGTTGAGTTAAAATACAAATTTACAAAAATCAATTTGAGTAGTTCCTTGGACTCACCTCTTTTCTAATCACCCATTAAATATTAACCATTGATTGCAATCTCAGCGCCATTTATGGGGATGGGTCTACTTGAAAAAGGTGTTAAATGTTCCACAATCTAACTCACTCACTTGGTCTTTGAACGTTTACTTTAACTTTATCAAAATTCTTAAATGGCCAAAACTCTAGATTAAATCGATCACACTTCAAGTTTGGGCACTAAAATTGAACAACAACTGACGTGGAGAGCCTCCGGGCGTGCGCTTGAAATCGAATCTCACACACTTTTGTTTTGGGCTTAAAACAAACTCACACTCAATCTTGAATGCCTTAAAGAAAATTAATCGATACTTGACGTGGAGGGCCTCCGGGTGCGCGAGTTTGCTTTTGTTGACCCTAACTCTTCTTATTGTTTGCATTCTTCGATTGATTTACTTTTGTTGGCGCTTCAAGTTGGAATTGAACATTGTCTCTTAAACATGAGTGCTTGCAAAGTCTAGATTAGCACACATAAGAGTCAGTTGGTAAAAGAACAAGCGTGTTTTTTAACCCAAGGTCATCTGAGTCTTCTCTCCCCTTGTCATCTTTCGAGGCCATCTTGGGTGCATAAGATTAGGATCCAAAACCTTGTTTCTTTTTAGGAGGCCTGATTGGGGATTTCATCACCCCTTGGACGACCTCAACTCCAGCGCGTCGGCGGAGTATAAGAATCGGGAGGTGAATCGAAAGACACCTCTCTTGGGATCAAGATTTTGTCATTCGGGCTAAGCCTCAAGGAACTTTATACCCTTGAGAAGTGAAAGAGGAGAAGTGGGTTACCGCTCCTCTCGGCTGTGTGACATCTTTTTGGTCTCATCTACGGATTTGGGCCTCACGTACCTTGCATATATTGAGGACTCCCTAGCTAAACCAATTGTCAGCCTTGCAGAAAACCATCTAGGATGTTAATGTGTTTGGAGTGACTGATCGAAACATTTGTAGAACATACACACTCCTTGGCACAAGTATCACATTCTGAGAACCACAAACTTCTATCTGGGTGTTCCTATCTATTGCTTATTTTTATTTTACTTGTTGAATGAATGTTTGCCAAACTTGGTCAATCCTAGCTTAGGGCACACTTAGTGTAGTCACTGCCTATTTTGGAAGTTGAACAAGTTGAAGCAAAACAACTGAGATTTTTCCCAAAGCCAAGCAAATTGAGGAATTTATGTCAGAACAACCCAAACCCAAACAGAAGTTTCACAAGGTCAAACTCAAGCCATCTCTAGCATACCAAGAACTTTCAGCCAAGAGAAAAGAAATAACACCAAGCCCACGAATTTCCAAACTCCACAAAGCAGAGGAGAAAGCTACCGACAAAGCACTTCAAGAGGCCTGGTTAGAGCGCACCATCAAATTTAGCCAACATCCAGGAGTTAATCCTACTTATGCCTTACCAACTAGGCATGATTTCTATGATTAGACACCCTTGTTTCTCCACATCTTCTTGGATAAGCTTCACTTTAGAGTCATCTTTGTAGAAAAGCCAGCCATCTTAGGTTATCCCCTTAAGCATTATTAGCTCATCCATATCATTTAGAATCATACCATCTAGCCAGTAATCAAAATTCTACATATCTAAGCTTTCAAAATTGTTGTCACCTTGCTAAAAGTTTGCCATTCCTAAAATCTTCCAAATCCACCAATCTCACCAAGGTTATCCCTTTGACATAGCTTTGTCTAGGGTAATCTAGATTTGTCACTTGTTATCCCTCATCACCTTGAGCTAAAGGTTGGGATTCACAAGTGGTCAATCTCGTGTTCTTCCTAAAGGATCATCAGTCTATCCTTAAGTTGACACAATCACCACCAAGCTTGCACATAGGAAAGCAGACCTTTTGTGCTTTGACAACATATCTTTGAAGTTAGAATCCCCAACCCAATCCTCCTTAGGTTTTTTCATATAGCTTTGCCTCAACCTAGGAAATCATTTGCATAGAAAAGCCTTCCCCCTTTTTGCATCCATCAGCATTATTGCATCTCATCCCTAGGAGCATTTTTCATGCCACCCGTCACTCGCTTAGCCAAGAAGAAAGAAACAATGGAGCCCTATCATTTAGATCGAACAACCTCACCCCCCTTGAGCACTTAGCCATCCTTCAACCCAGAGCCAGCTATGCCATCACCTATTGACATTGAAGCTTTCATGAACCAACCAGGAAATGCAGTATTGGTAAACGCCATTATAGACAAAAACAAAGAGACAATCATGGCTAATTTTCGAAGGGACAATGTAGGAACCTTTGACTTTGGAAGACCCCCTCCATTATCAGATCCATCTCACCCATTGTTTGGGCAGCTGCCACCACCCATAGGCTCTTATGATCCAAATTATCCTCAATTTATTCCAAAAGAAGAGCCTCCAGCCAATCCATATGACCCAACAGACCCAAACATACCATCATCCACCCAAGTTGAAATCTCCATGCTACAAGCCAACCCAGCCACCACCACTCCATCCTTGGTTCATACCTCTCCACTCCAAACCCCCTTTACCCAAAACATCTCACCGTTCACCCCCTTCACTATTGCTGCTGCTCCCACACCTAGCCTTCCAAATCCACCCATCTCCCAAATTAGTGCTAGCATCTTTGGCCAACCTCAGCAATATACAACAGGGATGCTACCCATGGGACCAAGTAATCAACCTTTCATCGCCCCCAGCTTGTTCACCACAGCCCAAAGCATAATCCCATCATTTCCATTAGGTCTTGGGAGCTCAATACCACCAGCCACAAATCCACAAGCTACTACCTTCACTCCACAAAGCTATCAAAACCCACAAACTACTGCCAATCTTCTACCAAGCTCCCAAGTGACCCCAGCTCCCACCACCACTCTACCAAGCTTCCAAATCTAGCCACAAAGCTATCAAACCCCATCAGTTCCATTCCCAAGCTTTCAATTCCCACCACCTCCACCACCAACTAATCCATTACCTCCAATTACCAACTACTTTTCAATGCCACTTCTAGGAGGTAATCCACCACCCCAGCCAACCACCAATTATTTGCAGATGCCATCCCAAATGGGGGTACAACCCACATATATTGGTCAAACCCCACAAGCCCTCCGATCCTTTCCCCAAGCCTCACAACCATCTTATACCTTACCTCCACAAAGCAATCCATTTACCCCACAGCCAGCTTATGTTCCTCAATCCCAACCTCAAATCCCATATCAACAGCAAGCCTCACAACACATGCAGCAATATGCGCCACCTCCCCCTCAACAACCCGTCATCCACCATGCAGCTGCCAAACAATGTACAATCCCTATCAGCAAATCCCTCATAACCATCCATATTCAATGGCCCCATCCAGCACATACCTACCTCAAGGCACTCCTACATTGGGGGCACCCCAACCATCACCTATCAATTCAGAGTGGGAGCAAATGAAGACAGCTCTGAAAGCCATCCAAGAAGGGAATGATCCAAAGACATTCAAGTTTGAGAATGTGTGTCCTTACCCATTTGACAGAGCCATTACCACGACACCATTTCCCAAACACTTTGAGGTACCTAAATTTGACAAATTTAGAGGAAAAGGAAACCTTGTCACACATATCAAAGAATTTTACATGCATTGCCAGGACGTGGCATACAATGATGTCTTCCTCTTGCGCCTTTTTCCCAAAAGCTTGGCTGGACCAGCTCTTGAATGGTTTTATAGAATCCCCTATGGCACAATTAAAAACTTTGCTGAATTATCTGAGGCATTTGTAGCCCAATATGCCCATCTTGTTGAAACAGAGCTATCAATAGTTGATCTTGTCCACACCAAGCAAAAAGGTGGAGAAAGCCTTGCCGAATACCTGCAAAGATGGCAAACCCTTACCACCCGCATATCCTGCACCTTGCCAGAATGCCATGTGGTGAAAATGTTTATTGATAATGCACATCCCAGCTTGGCTCACGACATGACCATGAACTATTTGCAGACCTATAAGGATATCAAAGAGAAAGGAATGATCCTTGAGCAAGGACTCATCAAAGATGGTGTGGTAAAGATTTACAAAGAGGCGAACCAAAATCAATCACATTCCAATGACAAGTCTAGGTATTGGAACAAAAACAAGCATGTTGCAACAGATGGGGTTACTGACACCAGACATGTGAATATCGTTGGTCCTTCTCAAAACCAGTCTAACCCACCATATCAAACAAACAACCAACAAGCTACCAATTACCAACAACGAAATAACCAAAGCTATCAAAACCACAATACAAGACCAACGTTTCAAGGGTCTAACAATCAAGCTAATGCCATCAATATAGCTGCAGGGCAAAAGCCCAGATTCCAACCTGCACCTAGAAACTATACACCCCTTGGTGAGCCATTGGATGTTATTTTTGAGAAATTGGCTAAGGAAAACCTCATCAAATTTCCTCCTACCCAGCAAATTGATCCAAGCCAATCCAAAGCTGCATGGTACAAGGACAATGAGTATTGCAAGTTCCATAGGGTAAACGGTCACACCACCCTCAGATGCATGAAACTGAAAGACTATGTGCAAGACCTCATTGATCGGAAGGAAATCACTGTTGGTGCCCAAACCTCTCCCAATGCAGGCTTACAGATTTATCAAAATGCTTTTCCTCCACACAACAACCAAAATCCTGGAAAAGCACCTATCCAAAACAACACCAACAACCACCAGCCAAACCAACAGCATGGGAAGAACAATGACCACACTTCATCCTATATAGACTATGGTAGCCTTATAGGTTGTATATCTGAGAAAGAGCCTTCTGTCAATGTTATCAATATCCGAGGACCAGACAATGAGTGTGCGGTCACCACTCGAAGAGCGCAATTTAACATCGCAGGCCCACCAGTTTCATCAACACCATCAGCTCCATCAAAAAGCCGATACAATATCCTGGAACACCTTGGGAACATGCCTGCCCAAATATCCATTTTAGACCTTCTCCACACTAGTCCTGTGTACAAAGACATCCTTGACAGTGCTCTCATAGAATCCCGTGTCCCTTCTGATATCAATGCTACTGATTTTTGTAATCTTGTTGGACACCTTTCATCCTCATGTGCCCTATCTTTCAAACCCACCGACATACCCGCGGTTGAGCTAGATCACACCCTTCCGCTTCGCATAGCCATCATGGTATCCAATTTTGCCGTGAAAAGAGTAATGATAGATAATGGATCAGCCTTCAACATTTGCACCCTAAAATTCATAAAACAAGCTGGGTATACTGAGGCAGATATGATGAGTGATGTTATCACTATCAAAGCTTATGACAACTTGGAAAGGACCACAGAAGGGACTATTTTGCTACCAATCAAGGTTGGGCCAGTCATTCAAGAGACAGTTTGCCATGTTGTTGATCTAAACCTACCATTTAACATCCTCCTCGGTCGCCCATGGATTCATGCTATGAAGGCCGTTCCATCCACCTACCATCAGTGCATCAAATTTCCGCATCAAGGCACTGAGGTAACCATCCATGCTGATCCAGAACCCTTTGCTTACTGCAATGCGGTTGAAGCTTCATATACAAACCATTTCCCTAGAATAGACATTGGCATAGCCATCGCCAGCTCATCCCACACTTGTAATGACGCAGAAACCATCCTTGCCTCCACCCTATCTACTGTAAAGATCAACAACAAAGGATGTGGAGAATATAGTCTATCAGATGCATTTGCTGTCAGAGCAATCCCACTTGATCCACATACCCATGGACGGCCAACATATCACAAAGCTAAGGAGATTCCACCTCCTCGATACAAACAGTTTGGCCCAACCACCTTTGTGTCCTCAAAAACCCCTCTTCATGAGGAGCTCACTCCAGATATCAACAATTGGCTACATAAGGATGCACCTCCAAGAAATCAAGCACGCCTTGATCACTTCAGCCAGAAGTATCCCCAACAACATAAGCTCGTCACTGAAAAATGGAACTATCAAGGAGGTGGACTAGGACCAGAAGAAAGGGGCATACAATGTCCCATCGAAGCACATGATTGGGAAATAAAGTCAGGTCTTGGCTTTGGCATACCCACAACTGGGGGCACCAACGAGAATGGTCACACTTTTTCGAACATCCACCGCGACCTTGTCAAAATCGAAGACATTCCTAAGGAAGTTGAAAAGAGAGCCTACGACAATATCCCAGACCAAATCTTCCTAGGAGACTCTGTTCTCCGAGAACTATCCATCCATCTCATTGACCTACCACTTGCTCATCCACAACTCATAGATTGGGACCAACCAAGTGTCATACATATTGATGAGTTCGCATCAGAGGAAGCGCTTCTAAGATTCATGGGAGCTGAAACTCCTCATAAGAAGACAAAGCCAGATTCTACCTACATCTACAAGCTAGATCCTAAGGGGTATTTTGGAGAAAATCCACAACCTAGTTTCGATACACCCAAAACTGGAACTAAGGTAAATCTGGGACTAGCTAAGGCAGCGAAGAGAACCCCTCAGCAAGAAAATCCAGAGCCACAAGCAGAACATGAGGATTTAGTATTGCCTCCTCAAGATAATCGACTAGAGGTGTCTTCTATTCTAATAGAGGATACTAGAGAAGTCAACATTGGTTCTTCAGAGATCCCTAGAATTGTTCACATTGCTGCATCCCTATCACAAGACCAAGATGACCTCCTCTTTGAGGTTTTACGAGAGAACATTGGCCGATTTGCATGGTCATGTTAGGACATGCCAGGACTCGATCCAAAGCTTGTAGTTCATCATCTTGCAGTCGATCCAAAGATCAAGCCCGTCAGACAAAAGCTTAGGAAAATGCACCCCAAGGTGGCATTACTAGTCAAAGTTGAACTAGAAAGAATGTTAGCTGCTAAGGTTATCCGACCTATCGACTACTCAGAATGGATCTCCAACATGGTCCCTGTCACTAAGCCTTCCGGTGACATCAGAATCTGTACTGATTTTAGAGATCCTAACAAAGCTTGTCCAAAGGATGATTTTCCCTTGCCCAACATAGATATGATTGTAGATCTTACAGCTGGACATGAAATCCTGTCCCTTATGGATGGATTTTTTGGGTATAATCAGATCAAGATTGCAGAAGAGGATCAGCATAAGACAGCATTCACTACACCATGATGCCTTTTGGCCTAAAGAATGCTGGGGCTACCTATCAAAGAGCTATGACAACCATTTTCCATGATCTTATCCATAGCATTTTGGAAGATTATGTGGATGATATCCTGGTCAAATCTCACACCTTCATGGATCATCTTGCTGACCTGGAAAAAGTCTTTGATAGGTTGGCCCAATATTATCTCATGCTAAATCCCAAGAAGTGTGTCTTTGGGGTCACATCTGGCAAGCTTCTAGGCTTCATAGTTTCTAAACGAGGTATAGAGATCGACCCCAAAAAGGTCAAGGCTATCTTAGACATGCCTCCTCCCCAGACACTGCGACAGCTTCGCTCTCTTCAGGGAAAACTTCAATCTGTCCGGCGCTTCATCTCCCAACTTGCAGATAAGTGTACACCATTTTCACACTTGCTAAAGAAGAATGAGAACTTCAAGTGGGATCTTTTATGTCAGCGCAGCTTTGATCAGCTCAAGCAGTATCTCACCAATCCCCCTATCTTGGTTCCACCAGTTCCTGGTTGTCCCTTGATCTTGTATATATCAGCAACACCTACTACTCTAGGGGCACTTCTAGCACAACATGATGATTATAATAGAGAGAGAGCCATCTACTATATCAGTAGAACCCTAGTTGGTTATGAACTCAATTACACTCCTATGAAAAAAGCTTGTTTGGCAGTTGTTTTCTCAACTCAAAAGCTTCGCCACTACATGCTAAGTCATACCATCCAACTAGTCTCCAAGATTGACCCTCTCAAGTATATGCTCTCCAGAACAGCACTTACAGGCCATTTGGCCAAATGGATTATGCTACTAAGTGAGTTTGACATCCAGTATGTGGACAGAAAGGCAATCAAAGGGCAAGCTATAGCAGATCACCTAGCTGATGCACCTCTAGTAGATGCATATCCTTTGCTCACAGAATTTCCAGATGAGCATATCTGCCTAATTGAAGAATAGCCCCCATGGAAGCTTTATTTTGATGGCTCATACACCTCTCATGGATCAGGGGCAGGAATATTATTAGTTACACCTCAAGGAGATTACATTCCAAAAGCCTTCAAGCTACAATTCCCTAGCACCAACAATATAGCAGAATATGAAGCTCTTGTAGCAGGATTAAAGATAGCTGCAGAATGGAATATCACTGAGTTACAAGTCTTTGGTGATTCCCAACTCATTATCAAACAAGTCTTAAATGAATATCAAACCAAAGATGAAAAGCTATTACCCTACAAAGAGCTAGTTGATCAGCTGACCCAGCATTTTACAAAGCTTCAATTTACACAAGTGCCTCAAATGCAGAACAAGGCAGCAGATGCCATGGCCACTATCGGCTCGCTCTTGGAAATTTCCCAAGAAGCTACGCAGTATGAGTTTTTAGTTGAGCAGCTCCTCACACCTGCCTATGCGAATGAGGATTCAAACCATGTTTGTATCTTGGTTGGTCCCTAATCCCCTTGGTACCATGAAATTCATGCTTACCTTAACGATGGTATCATATCCCCTCACCTCACACGTACCCAACACCAGAACCTCATCCGAAAATCATCCCGCTATGTTATCATAGCCAATACCCTATATCGTTGGGGTTATCACAATACTCTCTCTTGATGTTTAGATGAAAATGAGGCCACGATGGCATTAAAAGAAGTACATTCCAGACTTTGCGGTGCCCACACGAGTGGTATTGTCCTAGCACGACAAATCCTTAGAGCAGGCTACTATTGGCCTACCATTGAAGAAGACTCTTGTGACTTTGTCAGAAAGTGTCTCCCATGTCAACAACATGCAAATCTTGTGCACGCTCCAGCACAGGATCTACAGCCTATTGCACCACCTTGGCCTTTCGCTTGTTGGGGCCTTGATCTAGTTGGAACTATCACCCCTCTCTCATCTGATGGACATAAATGGATAATAATAGCTACAGACTATTTCGCTAAGTGGGTGGAAGCAGTCCCCCTAGTCTCAGCTATAGGAGTTCAAGTCTCCAAGTTCATCTTGTACCACATTGTTTGCCGCTTCGGCATCCCATCCACCATCTTCACTGACCATGGAGGTAACTTTGAAAATCTCAACATGGAAGAATTATGCACTTCCCTCCACATCCATCACCACTTTTCTAGCCCATATTTCCCACAAGGTAACGGCCAGGCAGAGGCAACTAATAAAACCCTCCTCAAAATCCTAAAGAAAGTTGTCAATGATTTCGGCCGTGATTGACACCTTCAAATAAATCCGACTCTATGGGCCTATCAAACTTCCTTCCGTACATCCACGGGCACAACTCCATACTCCCTAGTCTATGGTGCCAAAGCGGTATTACCTATAGAAGTTGAACTTCCCTCACTACGCATATCTTTGTGAGGGAAAATCTCAGATGAAGAATACAGAGTAGCTCGACTCACCCAGCTAGATCTCTTAGACGAGAAGAGACAACAAGCCTATGACCATCTCATAGTCTATCAAACTCATCTCAAAAGGAATTTCAACAAGAAGGTGCTCCCACGACACTTTCAGCCAGGTGACATGGTCCTCAAAGAAAATATGAAAGTCCAAGCAGATCGAGAAAAGAAAGGCAAGTATGAACCTACATGGCTTGGTCCCTATGTGGTTACTGCCTCCTTTGGCTCCGGAGCCTATCAATTATCTACACCAGAAGGAGAACTCTTGAATGATCCCACTAACATCATTCATCTCAAGAAGTTCTATGCTTGAAGATCCTTGGTATACCCAGCTTTTAAAAAAAATACAAAAAAAAAAATAGTAAAGAGAAATAAGCGTCTAATGGTGAAAACTTGGCAATTCAAGCGCCTTGGATAGGTACCTTGGTGAAAACTTGGTAATTCAGGCGCCTTGTGTGCTAAAGACTAATCCATTATCTATCACTATCCTATCCCTCATCCATCCACCCACCATCCCATAAAACACCTACTTGTTCCCTTGGTGTTCCAATCAAATATCCAAAATCTGATGGAGCTTGTCAATACCTCCTGTACAACTTGTAAATCTTGTACCAAAGCTTGTATTATACCTTGTAAATCTTGTACCATACCTTGTATATATTCAAATCTTGTCCAAAGCTTGTACCATATTCCATCTTGTAAATGATCTTGTATCCTAGCTTGTATCCTATCACATGCACACACAGAATCCCATTTTCCTTAAGCTTTTCACAAACCATCTACCTATCCACCTATCAACTATTATAGACACCCCATCCTTCACAAACATTTCCATCTCACAAAAAACTAAAACATGAACAAACTTGTACATTTGTAACATATCTTGGTCTGTCAGCTTGTACATCCTCTTTAGCTTAGTATCATTGTATCTATCCGGCTTTCGTGTTAGTTCATCCTTGGTCAACATCTTGCACACATCGCACACCTTGGTTAGATATTCCAATGCATCCTTTAGCTAGATCTCCTATCACCAAAGTGTTATCCTTCTTAGTTTAGCTTGCCAGACGCATCACTCATCCCGATCCATCATCTTAGGTGCTCTCCGAAAGGTCCTTGCAGGATATAGCTTTCCTCATGTCTAATCTTGGTCCGTTAGTACCTCGTCCTACCCATCTCGTTGGCAAACAGTTCTCTTTTGGATTTTCACTTTCTTTTGATTTGGGATCTTCCCTTTTGGTTCTTGAAATATCTTTTCCAAGCAATCTCCTTGTTCCCTCCTCAAGGTTGCCATGATCTTCCATATCATGGTATGCTGTGAATGGGGAAATTAGAGCGTAAGGTCTTGATCAGGTCTTTTGCTTGTTTTCTTTTTCTACTTGTGGGTTACCTATTGTCGTTTCCACACTGCTTCCTCTGGAATTCATGTGTGATACTGGGGCAATCCTTGTGTGTTTGTTTTGAGTCAGTTCGTCATTCCTTTGGATGGTTGGTAAAAAGACTTTGATGTTCTTGGTAACCCTGGCAATTAACCAACAGTCTTATAGCAAATCTAGTGCTCAACTACATGGTGGTACTTCTCTTTGAAGTATCCCCCCGCTCAAAAAGCTTCAATGGATTCCCTTCATCTCCATTATCCCCCCATCCATATCCTACCTCTGTCGCTCCTACCCCAGCTTATGCATCAGTATCTCTTTGAATCACTCCTCACTCTTAGCTTTAGGGATCCACCAATCAAATCAATCCACCAAGCCTCATCTTTCGAGATCCACAATCCTAGTCCTAGGGATCCCCGAAACCCATCTTCTGCCAATCTGACTCTTTGAAATCTTGTTGCATCAGCTTTATCATTCTATCATCCATCTCCCTACCATGGATTCCTTTTATAGCGCTCCGCTCCTCCATCTCCCCCCCCCCCCAATCTTGGAAAGCCTTAAGCTTGCTTTACTATTATGCCTCTGATTTCCCTTTATCATTCTCCCATAGTGAGAGTTTGAGCTAATTCAGCCCCTTCTCTTCGCCAACCTGCATCTCAGCTCGCCTCAATTACTTGTACTTTTCAAGAAGTCATCGAGCCTCATTTCTCTCCCCGTCGCCTTCTTGAGGGGGCATCATCTAAGTCTAGTCTCTCCTCTTCTTATTCGAGACTGGGGCAACCTTGTTGCTAAAACATCTTCCTCATGTCGTCTTCATTCAAACTTCTTTGAAATAGTGTTGTCTCAACACTATGTCAAAGAGAGGCAAAATGTAGACACCTAAATTTGATTACACTATTTTAGTAATCCTATTTAGTTATCTAAAAAGGCATTATTAATTAAATTTCTATTTAATTAATCCTTTGTCATCCCCTAGTTGATTAATTTAATTAATCATCTATAGTCCTAATTGATAAATCAAATAATCTATTATTTATCAATTAAATCCTATTCTTCTATCTAATTCCAAAAATCCCCATTTATTAAATAAATCTATTTGATAAATGAAATCCTCAAATTCAAAAACCCCTAACCTATCTCTAATCCTCCATTTAGCCTAATCCACCCCATCCACCCATACTAACCAAGCTTAGCCACTAACTCACCCACCCTCATTAATGCCATCCACTTGCACATCTCTAACATCCCTAATCTAATCCTAAACCCAAGCCTAATCCACCCCCTAATGTTGTCACATTCCTTAAACAAGTTTAAGACTTTCCTAATCCAAACCAAAGTCTCCCCTCAAAAAAACCCAACCACTAAGTCATGAGTGCTCTTACAAAACATAAAGACTCTTACAAGCCCACTCATGACTCTTACACCCATCTTCCACACTCTTCCCTCTTCCACACTCATTCCTCTTACATCCCTCTTACATACTCAACCCCACTCATCATGACTTTAACCAACCCTTTACCCTACCCTCTCACACTCATCCTCCTTGTGACAAGTGTCACCTTCCCATTGGTGCTAAACAAGCACAATCCATGTGCTCCCCTTTGAGTGCATCTTAGCCCTCCTTAAGCCTTCATCCATCCTTGCATCTAAGCCCTCCATCCCTCTACCCCTTAGCCTATAAATTGAATCCCATCCCAAGCCATTTCATCAACAATCTTTGAGCTAAAGTTACCATGCTATTTTGAGAACCAAAGCCATCAACCATACCCTTATAATGCCAAATTGAGAGCTCACAAAGCTACCAATTTGCCATTATCCATCTCCATTGAAGCAACTTTTGAGCATCTTGAGCATACATCCACAACAAAAGGACACATCTACAGAATCAAGAAAACATGGAGTGTTTTCTCTTGTGAGGTTTGCACTTCTTGTTCTCTTTCTTTGTCTAAGCATATATGTGAATTTAGTTTTTGGTTTGTGAATGTTTACTTTATTTGTTAATGTTCTTTATATATTGATTCTGGTTCTACAGCAGCTAGTTAGCCTCCAAGTGGGAGATTGTTGTGATGCAAAACCTAATCAAACTTGGAGGTTAATTTTTCCCATATTATTTGGCATAGTTTCTCCTAGATTATTTCTATGGGGGGTTTTGAGGGTAGTTCCCCCAAGATATTATCAAGGGACAATGCCCCTTGTGGGGTCCTTGGGCTTAGCCCCAAGTATGTTCTCTGTTGTGATACATGGTGGGATCAATGGAAAACACCCCAACAATGGTTTTTGGGGGAAATGCCCCCAAAATATTGACTAACTTTATTATTGTAAAAGACATCACCTATTAATTTTTTTATCAGATGACTTATTCTAGCTTGAATTTTGTAAGCATAAAAAAACCTTGTATAAAATGGCTTAGGGTTAGGTATTTCCTAATGTATGATGAGATTGTAGTTGCTTGTAGTGGTATTGAGCTAAAAGGGATTACAAATTATAATTATGTTGTAATCAATGGATAATAATAATATTGGAGTCATTGTTTGGTTGACATAGCTTAGGTATTGGGTGAACCAAGTTAAATCTTTATGTATTGTATTCTCTTATATTTGGTTTATTATTTTATGATATTGGTTATATTTGCATGTAATTTATATTTATGTCTCTTTTATCTTAACCATAAATCCTCTAACATGTTTTTGATTATAAAAATAGGTTTTGATGGGGCCCTAAAACCCTACATACTTAAAAGATTCATAGATAAAGTAGTTAAAATATCAACAACATAATAACCACATGCTAAACAACAACCCCCCACAAGATAGCATGATAAAATAAAAAAAAGACAATAGGGAAGCAGAACAAAATACCAGGAAAGGCCCAAAACTAGGAGAACAGCTTAGGCAATTTCTCTAAGAATTTTTGCAGCATGAATCTCCAGCTCAAACACTCTTCCAACTGCCTCCTTAAGGTCAGAAAGATCTTTATCAAGTTCCTAGGTGTCCTTTTTCTTTATGCTAGATTTGGTCTTCTTCCTCAATCCCTCCTCATGATACTTATCTTTACCACTATTAGGAGATTGGTCTTCCTCCTTACCACCCCTGTGTTCCTCAATTTTTTTTATTAGCACCTTTATATTATCATTAAAAGCTTTAAGAATGTTATAGCCTTACTAAATAATTTTCTACAGGGTGCCCTCCATGCTTTGAACTCTCTTGTTCACTTCCTCCACTTTGTTTTCCATATCCTTTTCCTCCTTGGTTTTCCTATTCTTATTGCTGAAATTGTCCCTCTCCAATTTTCCCACACTATATGTAAGCTCCCAGATTTCATGGTAAGTCCATTTAGTGGTTCTATAGCTATCAATTACATTGTTCTTTGCATTATTAAGCACATCCATATGAGGGTTCTCCTTTGTGGTGTCACTCAAAATAACAAGGGCATTATCAATAAGCTCCTAATTTGAATTTTTCCCTCTTTATTCTCCTTAAATAGATTTTTCATCATCTTTTCCTTGAGCCCCCATCCTCATAGAAACATTATTGAAATTCCTCCAAACTACATTCCTATATTTTCCTAAAATCTTGCAAGTGTAATGGCCAAACCCATATTCCTCAAAACCCTACTCATTCTCTTCCCCATTCCCCTGATTCTCCTCTTCCTCATCATTGTCCTTCCCCTCCTCTTGTATTTCCTCCTTGGATTCTTTTTTGATATCTTTCCCTCTTTTTAGCCTCTTGAAAAGATTGCAAGAAGAATCCTCCTCTCTATTAATAGATATCTTAATAGTAATGTTTCTCTTTCCTCCCATCCTCTCCTTGTTTTCCTCTTCTTTGAAATTTGTATCTTCCTCCCCATCAACACTGTCACCCTCTGTATCCATTCCCTCTACCCTCTCATTATACTTTCTATCATATGAGATCTCAATGCTTTGTTTAGGGCTGAGAGTCTCATTTTTCTCCTTTTTGATTTTTCTTTTTCCTCTTTTTGTGTTGTGGGGTAGCATCCTCATCTATACCCAAATGCATCTCTTGACCATCCTTAGTATCGGATGGGATATAATCTTCTCCTAACTCATCTTTACCCTCCTTTCCCACCTTCCTATTCTTAATTTCTTTCCCCATTTTCCTAGCCTTAAAAAATCATAAATTAAGAACAAAAGACCCTCATGAAAAGTTAGATTACCAATGGGCTTCTTCCTATAGTCATTGATATTCTCATTAATTAATGAATATTAGAGAAAAGGGATTGAAATCTTCAACCTATACCTAAAATGCTTAAGTAGCATGAAATGGTGAGTGTAGGGGTGATTGAATCTTTTGTCTAAGGAGATGTGCTTGATAATAACCTTCAACACAAACCTTCGCAATGGCTTGAGAGAGCTTGACATGTAGTAGGTACTTTTCTTCACTAAAGCCTTCTTTTCCTACACATCCTTGGTATATTAAATCGCAGACTGCCTAGAAATATGCCTATCTCTATAGAATTTCTTCCCAATCATGGGTATGCCAGTCACTGCAGAGATAACCTCCTCCATCACCATGAAATCCATCCCATCAATTGTGACAATTTTCTCATTCTGACTCTTAACCATGATATGCGTAACAGATGTTTTCACCCATGAAGTTGTTTGATGAATGTGGTAACTTCATCTTTTTTCAAAATTCTCCACACCTTCAAGAGTCGATGCCACTTAAGTACTTCATCCTCAGGTTCTCTCTTATGTCTTTCCCCACCATATTTTTGTCTTCTTTGCAAAATTTTCTTCTGGTAGTGATATCTTTTGAAGCTTGGTTCCAAATGATGTATATTGTTTTCACAAAAATTCTTTTAGCCTCATGCAAATTATACCCAAAATCAAGCCTCAAAGTGTGCTAATGAATAATAATAAGGTGTTTTGTACTTTGGCTATCATACTTACACATCAATTTTTGGCATATTTTCCAGAGCATATTACCTTTTTTAATTGACATTTAATGATTCCCAATCTACTCGAGATCCTCTCCGTTACTATCAAATCTAAAATTTCCCATTGAATAAAATTTCTATCCATCCATCTTTTCATTTCATCTTTCTTGACTGCCTAGTTGGCCAGCCTATCAGCCACTTGATTAGCTTCCCTATACTAATGAGCCACATATATATTATCAAAAGAATTAAGGAACTATATGCACTCTTCAATGATATTCACAATTTTCCATGTAGGCTCAATCTTCTCATTAAGAAAGTTTATTATATTCTTAGAATCTCCTTATAGCCATAGATTTCTGACTCCCATGTCCTGAGAAATTTTTATTGTTTGATGAGCCATAGTCACTTCCACATAGTGATTAGTTTGTAAACCTAGAGGTGTAGAAATAACAACAATTCCTTTGCCATGGGCATTTATAATGATTCCCCCCACCCCATCCTTACCAAGGTTTCCTTTGGCAGCCCCATCAAAGTTTTCTTTACACCAACCCTTAGGTGGGAGAGTCCACTGGTAGTCCTCCCTCCTATTTATATCACCTTCCTTTGTGATGAGAAGAGGGTTATAATGTTTACTGGTAGTATAGTTCTCTAAAAAAACATTAAGGCTTTTATGGAAGACAACTTTGGCATTAGTTTCTTTCTCCCTAAAAATTCTATTATTCTGCTCCTTCCACACTCCCCAACAAACATGAGTCGAAGTCCATTCTCACAAGCCCTTATTCACATCTCTGATAACTCCATGGTGGGATTGTTCAAAGAGATTTGTATTATTATTGGGAAAACACTAGGTCACTTTGAAGAAAGACAGGAAATAAGACCATATGTCTCTATTGAAGTGGTAGTGAATAATGATATGGTCCACACTCTCACTATGGTTTTTGCATAAAATGCATGTATTAAGTATCATATGCCCCCTTTTGTTAAGGCTTTCCATCGTTAAGATATGGTTTTAGTGAAAAATCCAGAAAATTATTTTGGGAATAAGGCTAGGATACCAGGCTTCGGCCCAAATAGGGATTGTTTCAATGTTTTGCATGGTATCATAGCCTAAGGAAACATTTTAGTTGTTGTTCTTTGTCTCCCCCCAAATAATAGCATCCTTGTTAATGTACAAAGGAATATGCATAATTATGTTCATCAATGGCTTTAGCTCATGGAACAACTCAGTCAGATTAACCCATTCATTATTGACCTTGTATTCTCTCACCCTATAGCCAAATCTTTCCATACATAAGTTTTCCCATCTATTATACAACTTTATTTACCATAAGGGCCCTTTTCTTAGCCGGTCATCATGCCAAAAATTTATATCTTTACCATTTCCAGATTCTATTTCACTTTCTCATGGCTATGCCCTTAGTCCTTAGAGTGCCATTCCAGCTGTAGGATCCCCTTGGGTCATATTCCCTACTAATGAACTATCTAAAATTAATATTAGCAACATATTTGTCCCTCAAAAATATCCCTCCACTCCCTTCTGGAGTTAAAGATCCTCCATATTATTTAGCTCTCAGAGCCCTATTGAACTACTTCAGATTCCTAATCCCTAGCCCCCATTGCTTTATGGGTCTACAAATAGTCTCCCAAGTCAATAGTAGGTACTTCTTATTTCCTTTAGCACCAGCCCATAGAAAATTCCTCTAAATGGACTCCATAGTATTAGCCACTTTGGTAGTTATAGAGAAAAGGATTAAGGCATAAGTTGGCAAATTTTGCAAAGTAGATTTGGTCAAAAGCACCTTACTAGCCTGACTCAAGTTTATGCCTTTCCATCTCACTAGCTTTCTATTAAATCTATCAATGAGATTTTTCCAAAAGAGGTCAGGAGGTTTGGTCTCCAAGGGAAGCCCCAAATATGTAGAAGGGAGAGATCCAATATCACAACCCAAAATGCTAGCAATTCTCCTCTATTTGGCCTCATGGGTGTTAATAAAGAAGACTAAGCTCTTGTTCTAGTTAATGAGTTGACCAATGGCATTGGAATAGGTATTGAAAATTTTCTTCACATTTCTAGTTTCTTTCACTAAAGCCTCTCCCCCTAAAATGGTGTCATCCACAAATTGCTAATGAGATAAAATTAGGGGACTGGAAGAAGTTTTTAACCCAAAAATTTATCCTTTGGTCCTTTCGTCATGAAGAAGTCTTCCCAGGCATTCTGCTAGAATGATAAATAAGATTTGTGAAAGAGGGTCACCTTTCCTAAGACCCCTAGAAGATTTAAAAAAATAGAGGGAGTACAATTATCCATCACCATGAAGGTAGGGGTGGAAATCAGTTGAGATATAATCTTTCTTGTTTTATCGTTTTAACAAAAAGCTTCTAGAACTTTACCCAGGAACATCTAGTCCACCCTATCATAAGCCTTAGACAAATCAAGTTTGAGAAGAAAGGCTTCCTTTTTTCCTTCATCTAAGGAATGGATCACCTCATGCACAAAAATGATAGAATTAAGGATTTGTCTACTAGGGAAAAATCTCGATTGTTGAGGTGCAATAATCTCTGATAATATTTTGATAATTCTATTAGTTAAAACCTTTGAAAAAATCTTGTAAAAAGAGTTGCAAAGAATTATAGCCCTAAAATTTTCAATAGAATCCGTTCTTGTGACTTTAGGAATCAAAACCAAAAAAGTAGCATTGATCTCTTTAAGTAAGCTCCTAACTCCAAACAATTCTTGAACCACTTTAACAAGGCCATGTTTTATAAGTTCCCAATACATCTAGAAGAAAAGTGTAGGGAAACCATCTAGACTAGGAGATTTTTCAGCTAGTAGAGTGAAAAAAACTTCCTTGATTTCTTTGAATTCTAGAATAGCCACTAGATCATTATTCTAGCTAGAGGTTATCATGCTGGATATGGTCTTGAGAATTTCGACCTCATCCTCATCTCCCAAGTTAAGCTCTTTAGATAGAATAGAAGAGAAATACTTAGTTTCTTCCTTAGAAATATTTTTTTCTCCCTATAGTATCATCCCCCTTTAATAGCACTAATTCTATTGGTAGCCATGTGTTTCATAGTGGAAAGGTGAAATAATATAGAGTTTTTATCCCCTTCCTTTAACCACATCGATCTTGACCTCTGCCTCCAAAAAAATTTACTCTTTTTCCACAATGTTGTGAAGATTAGCCAAAATAGTCTTTTCAACATTTAGCCTACTTTCATCATAACCCATATTCTATACTCTTCTTGCGAATCTGCAAGTTTTACAAAAAACCTTTCTTTTGATTGAAAGATGTTCCCATAGTCCAGTTTGTTCCACATCTTCTCAAATCTGAATGGGAAATCATTTTTCCTATTGATAGTTTCTAAGGTCAGAGTAATAGGAGAGTGATCTGAACCTAGTCTCACCATAGAAGAAATTTTGCATTGATAATGGTTCATCCAATCTAAAGTGATGAGGGCTCTATCCATCCTAACATAAATATTACCCATCCCAATTCTCCTGTTAGACCATGTATATTTTCCACCTCCTAACTCAAAATCTAGAAGGGCCAAGTCATTGAGAAAATCTACTAGTTGTTATCTTCTTTCTAGGTCTGGTGGTAGCCTACCTAATTTCTTAGTGGCCATAAGAGGGGTATTGAAATCTCCCATAATAATTCCCTTAGGATCCTCCCAATTTGGCCATTAGATTACAAATTTTATTCTAATAGTCTTCTACCATTCTTAGTGTTAGGGGCATAGATATTCATAATGAACTAGCTTTCCTGATCTTTGAGAATTTTTGAATTGAATAATCAAAATGTTACCTTCAGAAAAAATAATATTCACTTTTAATTTGTCCTTCCATATTACTAGAAAACCTCCTGAAGCTCCCTTAGAATTCGTAGCTGCAATCTTCATCCCTTTACTGAAAATAATGCTTTCAACTTTCTCCATTTTTGTTTCTTGAATCAAAAATATTTTTGGCCTATGATCTCTTATCATATTCCTAACAAATTCCTATTTGTGGATTCCATTGATTCCATAAATGTTCCAAAGATATGACCTTCATCATTTATTTTGGGAACATGTTTCCTGAATGGTTTTCTGGGTTCCATCTAGTATATTTCTTCTTGTTTCTTCTTTTCTAATTTGATTCTTACTTTTCCTAACTAGAGTGTTGTATTTACTTCCTATATCAACTTTAACTCTACTCCTTGTAGCAATAGGAAAGACTGGTGATGGTTCCTTGCTATTTTTCTTTTTCCTTTTCCTTAATTGTTATCCAAGGTCCCACATTGTCATCTTTATAGCTATCAAGGAGAGCCTCCATTCTTGTATTTGCCTAGGAGTATAGGTAGATACTATCTCTAGAATTCTATAAATTTTCCTTGGAGACACTGAAGTGCTTCTACTTAAGTTTGATTCTTGATATTGAGAAGGTCCCTGCACCTCCAAAGTTCCCCCATACTCCTAGGTATCTAGAACAAAGGATTCCTCATTGATTTCCTCCACTATGATCTCACCTTCCTTAGGATTTCCCCTACCTCCTTTGTCTCCATCCCAAACTATAGTAGTTGTGATATTAGGGTTGGTCTCAACATCTCCCTTTCCACTGTTTCTTTTTTCCATTTGGGCCTTTTGTTACTTCTTATCTTCATTTATTTTCTTTCCTTCCAAGGTCTCGTGATCACGAAGGTTCACTATTTTGTCCTAGAGAATCTATCTTAGGCTTCTTTCCATTGGGAGCTTTCTCCTTCCACACCTTCCTGGTACCCGTAGCTTGATTCAATTATTTTTGATAATTTTGGGTCTCTTGCAAACTTTTTCCTTCTCTATGAAAATAGGATACATTTTGGCCTCATGTCCTGCCTTTTTGCAATGGAAGCAGAAAATTCAAAGGCACATTTTCATAATCTATCTACTGCACACACCTCCCCAATCTTGATTAGAATTCAATCACTTTTGGCATATCTTAACCTTCAACCACCCCTATGCATATTCTAGCATAGGTGAGTCTTCTCTTGGCTATTTTATCTAGATGAATAGATAGAAACTCGCCAAAAGAGCTGACAATGCCATCATTAACATCTTCATGCTAGTATTCTAGGGGGAGTTTCAAAAGCCTTATCTGGATCGGGGCTTGAGTCGAGAAATCATTGTTGAGGTCAAGGTTGGAGTTTCATTTCTGAAGAATGAGAGTGGATTTACCCATCCACCAGTTTCTCACACAGAGAATTTTTGACTAATCCTTAGGGAAGGAAAAATCAAAAGACATAAACCCTTTTCCATAGCCATAACTTCAATCTATCCTTTTAGATCCCACTTGTTCTTAGCAAAGATTTGAACCAAATCTATGTTTGGCCTAGCACCTATGAACTTTCCAACAAGAGTAGCAACCATACTCAGAATATTATGATCAATAAGCTTAGAAGGCACTTCTAGGGAAAAAGTCCCCTTCTCTTTGTTTGAAATATCTTTAATCTTTGGGAAAGAGGATTTACCTGATGGTTTGACAAAAAGTAAATTAGTCCATCATCCCAAAGGACTTAGGCCACCTCTAGATGCACTTGGTTTTGGAGAATTACCCTCTTTTTTGCTTGGATCTAGCTGCAAGGCCTATTGATCCCCATCTTCTGTTGCATCCCCCTTTCCTTTTTCATTTCCCTGGTCCATGCCTATAGTCTGATCATCTTTTCCCTTTCTTTATAGGTTTCCCACTCAATGCCACATTCAAAAATTTCCTTCCTCCTGCTCATCTCTACTCCCTAAATCCTCTAACATGTTGGCTTTTAGAAGGAGTGCTTAAATCCTTTAACAAGGTAGCCTTAATATCTTAACATGTTTCAAACATTCCTAACCCAATGTGTTCTCTAAAGGAACAAGCTATAGCTCTTAAATGTGTAACCATTTATCTATAGTAAAAGGCTAGTGGGTATATTATCCTCACTATGGTGTTCATCCTCTCATTAAGGGTTTACACATATAAATATGTTTGTCACTTGATGTATGCTCTTGTTTGTGGGATTGCTAGGTTCTACTTTACTACATTTATCATTTATTTTTTAGCTAAGTGTTTATTATCCATTCTTGTGAGAACGGTTTCTATTTTGATTGATAGAATTGCACATATTGATTCATACCCCTTCTAAGTATCAGTCAAGACCAATAATTGGCATGAAATCCTAGACTCTTATAGTTGTTGACCTAATAACTTGAGAGGGAATATATGATAGAAGCCATGAAATAAAAGAAGCAACTTGAGGAATCTCTTGAAACTATTGAATATCTAAAAGAAAAGCTA
This sequence comes from Cupressus sempervirens, assembly GCA_028749045.1. Taxonomy (NCBI): domain Eukaryota; kingdom Viridiplantae; phylum Streptophyta; class Pinopsida; order Cupressales; family Cupressaceae; genus Cupressus; species Cupressus sempervirens. Next base: position 552,657,220 of record CM053786.1, on the reverse strand, counting down.
AGAGTGTCATTGTCAAGCATAATAAGAAACTTATGAAGCAAGTCAATGAGAGCCATAAAATCATTGAGAAAATGGAAGAGCATAGTGAAACAAGTGAATATGAAAATTTACATTTTGACCTCAAGACTAACAATGAGAATTTGAGAAAATCCATCTCACAACTGAAGAAAGAACAAGAGGATACATCAAAAAAGACAAGTTAAGCACAAAATGAGAAAAAAAAGGTTGCATAGGCATTAGAGGAACCTAAAAATGTATTATGGGAAGCACACAAAGCAAAGAGAACAAATGAAGAGAATGTTAGAAAAATAGATGAGAAGGTCTACAAACTAAGTGGGGAACTAAAGAGAACTAATGAAAGTAATGGGAAGCTGAAAAAGTTAAATGACAAATTGAAAAGATAGATGAGAAACTCAAGGCTCAGAGAAATACCAAGAGTACAAATGGTCTTAATTATGAAAGTGACAACAATACTAAAAGATGTAAGTCATCTAGAAGTAAGGAGAAGAACAAATAAAGAAGGAAAGCATCATCTAAAAGTAAGAAGCCTAAGAAACCAACTTGTCATTGTTGCGGTAAAGTAGGTCATACTTCCGATGTATGTTGACATAAAAATATTGCACCCACAACTCATAATACCCTCAATGGGTATTACAACATATGCCACCTATTAGATAACTAAGAGAAGGATGAATCAATTATAGCTAGTTATCCTACAAGCATTAAATAAATTTTCAAAAACTTAAAATTTCACTTAACTAGCTTGGTAACTAGATCTAATTTTTGACTTAATCTTCCAAAAAACTATTAACTTCATATACTGAGTATTAGAGTAAAATTTTAGCTTAAATTGAATTGAAACATTAAATAGTAAACATGAAATAACATGCAACATAGTAATCATTCACACAATTTTGACACATATTTAACATGGAAGTTCTATTAAGAAAAATCCATGTAGGACTAGAACCTCGACAATTTCACTCTTCTATAGTGATCTTTGTTAGGAGAAAACCTTTTAAAAGGTTACAAAAACATTTTTAATGTGACCATGTTAGAGGTTTTTCACCAAAGATCATCTAGACCCTATCATTTTTGGATATCTATAGAGTGACCTTCTTTAAAGGACTTACAAAACATTAAAGATAATGTCACCATATAGTGGATTTACAAATAAGACTACTAGGTCCACCGAGTTAAGATATATTCTACTACAATGGTTAGAGAATAACAACAAAATCATTTGTTTAGGTTTAACACTACCTTGCTTGTTTAGATCTCCATTTCACTCTATCTCTTTCCTCTTTCTTCCTTCTACTTCCTTCTGGATGATCCACACACTAACACATCGCTTAGCACTACTCTTTTTTGATCTTCACAATACAATTATGATCGGTTAAACATCACCTTCCTTCTTTAACTTTATCAATAATAATGAATAATGCATTCATCCTTTAAATAGAAAACTTTTTTCTACTTCACTAGATTATTTCATTTTTTGCTTAATCACAATTGTCAGATCTTCATCTAGCTAAGATTCATTGAATCTAGAGACTTGGGTAAAACACTTTCACCTTGAAATTTGCACTTTGATTCAAATCATTAAATCTCCTTCATCAGATCATCTTTAAATATTTCTATCCATATATCTCATAACTACCTTTATCCTTATCTTTGGAACTTCTTTAGCAATCTTTATTTTTACTAAATATCAACCTCATATCAAATTCTTTTCCAAGTATTCTTTATTTCATTTCTTTGTGAACACTATGCTTCATTTAGTCAATACTATGCTTAGTTGACATTGATCTTGCTTGGTTAATACTGCACAATCTTCAATTTTTATCAAGTTCTCAATGATAGCTATAGTAGCTTGGTTAATACTAGACTTATTCATTCACCAACCAAACTATCTTTCTTATACATGATCTCAAAACTTAATGAAATCATGTCAAAAAAATATTATTATGTTAGAAGTCTAACTTATTCAAGTTCCCATTGAATACCATACAATTATTAACACTTACATTAACATTTTACTTTATTCAAATCCTCTTCATGAATCAAATGATATGCCACTGATGATCTTAATACTATCTCTTCATTTAGACAAACAAAAGTAAGAAATCTCCCTAAAATTAGAAACTTTCTTTCTTAAACTCCCATTTATTGACTTCACAGAATGTGGGAAATCTAGTGATCTTTGTCCCTTTAAGTATCCTTATTTAAGTGTTCAAGTTTAATTTAATTAGCCAAACCATAGAAGTTTGAGATCAATTCAAAGATTTGAAATATTAAGGGTAAAATAGCAATTGCAAGAGTTGGCTTTCGCTTCTTGAGCATAATCTTTAGAACAAAGTTATAAAAAAGATCAAATTCAAAAGGAAAGGTGGGTATACTCTTAAATCAAACTTTTCTATGCTAACAGAGAAATATAATACAATTAAAAATTAATCAAGTTTAAAAGGTAGGTAATTGGTATAAGATTAGTAAGCTAGGTTCATAATATAAGTCATTATAGTTAGAAACTTATAGCCATACTTTTTATTAGATTATCATTTATATTCACAGCTTCATTTGTTTAAAAGTAATGTTAGTACACATTCTAACTAAATCTTCAAAAATATAATGTCCCCTTTGTTGGTTCCTCAAATTGCTAGTTGGAAAACCTATGAGCCTTATTTGTTCAATGTTGGGTAATCTAACACAATTTGGCCAACGATCAGGAGAATTAACATAATGTATCACCAATTAAGACTTGACATCATTGGCAAGATAATAATTCATATGGAACATTCATATACATTAACAACATTATCAGTTGGGGATAACACCACTAGTATGGCCATTCTCCTCAAGAATGCAGATCTCATTCAAATGAAAGAAGATTCAATGGTTACTCTTACTTTTGTAACAAGTATAGACACAAGACTGAGGTTTGTAGATGAAAGGAAACTTTAATATAGAAGTTATAGAGAATATCAACACCTAGCTAAAAGAACAAGTTAACCACACCAATATACTCAACCTATGAGAACATAGGACATACTGCAAACTAGGAATTGGTTAGAGAAATCATTTAGGACCATGGAGAGGAATAGGCATCATATATTGCCACTATGGATATATGGGTCATCTTGTTAAAGAATGTAGATCAATTAGAGGATCTCAAAAGTAAAACTTGGATAATAGGGGAAAGAATAAGATAGTAGGAAAAGAGAAAGTTAGAAAAGGCTTCAACAAGGTATGGACAAAGAAAGCCAATGAAATTGCAGTGGATAGTCCTTAAGAAGTAGGAAGCTCACTAGTTGGAGGTGAGACTCTCAAATTGAATTAAGACAATCCAAGGTTAAAGAGGTTGCAAGCAAAGGAATATGATCACAAATAAACCCCTTAATCAAAATAAGTAAATGATAAATCCATTAAGTAAAAAAGGGTAGAGTGGAAAAGCATGGAGTACCTGTGACAAGATAGGAGTGTGCAAGGATTATGACCATTATAGAAAAATTCATTAGCATTAATTGCAAGTAATATGGTAGGTAAGAATTTTAGTTATCATTACATGTTAATGTTAACCTAAAAATTATTCACTAGAGGCTATAAATAGGCTAACAAAGATCCATTTACCATTCTAAAAACTCAAACTCTTGAGATGTGCAAAATTATAGAAAAACTAGTTTATCATTTTAATGTCATTTTACCTATGAAGAGAGCTCTAACCTAAAGGTGTAGAGGAAAAAGTGAGAAAGGTGATTAGTGAAAATTGAAATAGGATAAGCCATAACTCAATAGTCAAAAAATCATTATGGGATAGGTAATCCATACAATTGAATTGTTCAACACCAAGGAATTTGATGAGCTAAATTATGTGGTCACCTCACAACATTGAGACGTAGAAAACTATATTGGAACACCATCCTCACTATTGGTAGATGTAATACTCATTAATGAAATGAGTGCATATTTAAAGGAGAATTTTAGAGCTAGGAGTTGAGAAGATAAATGAGGTATTCACTACATTCCTTGATAATGGGAGATTGAAAAAAGGAATGGAGACATTTGATAATCACTACACTACATCATGCAATAGACATCCCTATTTTTTTCTAGGATAAATAGTTAAAACATGTATTGAGAAGAGAGCACGATGAATATATGTGGCTAGATAGGCCATATAGAATCACCAAGGAAGCCATCCAGATTATAACTATATTCAATGGCTATAGGAAAAATCTGACAATAGAGAAGGTTCCAATCTACAAATATGTGAAATCCCCTGAAGAGAGGAAGGATGGACAAGAAATTTCTATATTTTATGTCATTCTAGACCCTAAAATGAAATTTGCAACAATGGTGATAGCCTATTGAATCTATAACTCTAGTAGAGAGAATAGTGTACCTAGTGGAGAGACATACCAAATCATCCATATTCATGCTCCATTTGACCTAAGTAGATTTCTACATGAAAAAATGATGATTAACCTAAAGAAAACTAAAGGAAACTACAAGATACACCCATTCAAGTATGAAACCATTTTGGTAGTATATTTTCCTATTTTAAGAGAATTTATGGGATGTTCATTAGTCAATTGGTTAAGGGATGTACCCATCTCTAAAAAAGTTTCAAGATGTATAAGCTACTAGGATTTAATAAAGATGATATGTTTAGGTCACATTTCAAAAAATTTCAAAGGGTTATATAGAGAAGGGAAATGATACCCTCTATCTTAGTGTAAGAATATAAGAATGAGTTATATTTTTTAGCATGCACAAATTTCTAAATGATATAGGTTGTAGAGGCTTATGATGTTTCAATAAGAAATAATGGAGAAAGAAGAAAGACCCTCAATTGACTTACTATTGTCAATACATGCTGACCCAAAATTTACTAAAGCACAACACAAGCACAATGAAGAGGAGAATGGTCACCAAACTTAAGAAGGATAAAGACCAAGCAAAGGAGAACACAAGAGAATAAAGTGAGACAAAAGAAAAAAGGACACCAAGTCCACAAAGATAGGAAGATTTTAATATTAACATTGAATCAAGAAGGGAGACCTCACTTGAACCTAAAATAATTGCAACAAATACCAATAGATATGAATCCAAGATACAACAAGAATGAATAAATACAAGAAAGAAAAAGCAAAGAAGAAATCCTCTCCAACTCACAAGAGACCAAACCCGTCTACTAGAGAATCATCATCAAGGATATCCAAACCTATTAATAAAGCTAAGAATTTACCTCCCCCACTTTCAATTGAAGACATAGTAAATGATATAGTGCAAAATGGAAATTATAATACAATAAAATATAGATATTCACTCATGTCTGAGAAAGATCAAAATACCATTATTAGTGTTGTTCTACTTTGCATTGAATAATAGAAACCCAAAAATGAAAAATGATGAATTACGAAAAGAATTAGTGCCTATTATTTGGAAAATATGATAAGTTGAAGTTGCAAAAATCAAAGGAATTCTAGATGATGCACTAAGCAAAGTTAGACTATAATATGACCCATTAGGAAGAAAAACATATGTGGAAGCCTATATTAAGGAATCCCCCAATCAAGAGAACATTGCACTGATTACTACTAGAAGAGACAAAGAGGAATTTGAGCATGCAATAAGGTTTTGGAGAGACACAAAACATCAAATGGAGATACTATGTGCACATAAGTAGGAAGAGTAAGCCAAATCTCAAACATAGTTAGATCCAAAAGGTAAGGGTATCCACCTTCAAGAAAAGAAAAAGAAAACTAAGCCCATTAGATTGAGAAGAGTAATTAAAGAAGGATACATTGAAGTGTTGGAATAATAAGGATAGATATGATGTTGAGAGGGGAGGGGGCATTGAATTAGTATCCTTTAAAATTTTCACATTCAAACAAATTTAGTCCTTTCTTTTTTCACTGATTGTAATTCACTAATCACTGATCTTTCATCATATTAATTTGTAAATGTAAATAACATAAATAAATTAATATTCAAAATTTAAAAAATATAAGATCATGAAACATAACACATAACAAAAATACTTGGTATCACATAAACCCTTCATCAGAGAAAAAATTGTGGTAGGGATAGTACCCACAAATCCATCACTACTACAATAAGAGTTTTCCTTTTTAGGGCTATAGTGTTTTTCTCTTCTGATAACTTACTTAGTTAGGAGTATACAATTAGACCTATTTAGATTTACCTTTTTCAATGATTTTACAACACTCTTCAAGTGTGTCCTCAATTAAGAGTTTACATATAAGACTTTTAAGTCCACCTTTTTAAAGGATTTAGGAAACTTATACAATGGTTAAAAAATAATTGTAATGATCTTTACAATAGAAAGTTACTTTTCTTGATTAGATCCCTCAAATCCTTTGTAATTATCACCTTGATGTGATGAATCTACATTTTAGTCAAGCTTTGTCTCTATCTTCAATCTCTTTGACCTTTGTACTTGACCTTGTTCTCTTCCTCACTTCAATACTTTCTTCAAAAATATTTTTCCAACAAAACTTTGACCATTAACAAATTTAAATTTTTCTCAAATTATTTTTTATAGTTTTCTTTTATCATTTTGTAGCTTGACCTAATTACCATTTTAGAACTTTCTTGAATCATTCTCTAATTGGGATCAATGGTTCTAAAATCATCCATCTTTTCCTTCCTTTATATCTTTATTTTTATTGGTCCTTCTAACCTTGTAATCATGCACAATCAATTCACATTCTTCAATAAAATCTTTTCAAATCTTTACCTCAATTCATTTAAACCATTTTCCTTTCTTGGTACAATCATGTTGCATTAGAATCTATGCCACTCATTGGACACAATATTCTTCCTTATTGATACTTGATATGTATTTTTTTAGCATCCTTTCTATAGCTTGGTAAAATTTATGCTCATTGTACAATGACTTCTCCTTAGGTCAGTGTAAGTAGAATTGCTTGATGAATACTTCAGCTCTGGTATGCTTAATAATATTTTCTTATCTCCTCCATCATAGCTCAAGCAATATGATAGATTGGTTCCTATACACATTTTGACACTAATAGGAAATATGATTCTTTGTTGAAATAACATTCTCCTCCTTTGACATTAGTGTTAAAAAAATTATGTACACAAATAACTTCACCCTTCTAAAAAATTCTCTAACGCATAAACTCCCCCTATACATATGCTACCCCTTAATATAACTTTTTTTTTGCAAAGTATTTTTCAAATTTATTTTTGTTTGTAGTATAAATATAATTTTACGTACAACATAGAAAAATACTTACTTTAGGGATAATCCAAATGTTCCATGAAGTCTTTGTAATTTTTCACTATTATCTCTAGAGTATTATCCCATTTGACCTTATCAACTTTATGCTTTTCTTTTCAATATTTGGCTTGTCTTTGCACTATTATCTCCAAAGTATTATCCCAATTGACCTTATCAACTCTATACTCTGCTTTTCAATCTTTGGCTTGGCGCAAGATTAATTGTATGATCAACAATTGAAAGGCTCAAGATAACTATGAGATATTTTGAATCTCTAATATGTGTTTGTATAACCTCCAAATTAGGTAGTAGAAAAGAAGGAATCTCATTAATTTTTACTCTCAAATTTCTCTCCTCTTGTAGCAATTCATGTTGAAGTCCTATGAGGAATCTCACTTGGGTATAGTGAAATGAAGATGTACTAGGGTCTTTGCTTATTTCATATGCATTGGACTTCATATCTTCATCAATTTAAGATTGTGGGTCTACTTGTGTATATTCATGGTTGCACCAAAAATATGTGCTAAAATGTTGACACACTTCAATGAATCATTATATCCAAGATTGCTCAAGAATGAGGTCTCAAATGGTGACTCATAGATCTCTAATAATGGAGTGTAAGGGTTTATAATGGAGGCCCTCAGTTTAGACCTCATTTGTGCCCATGAAAGTACACCATAAAATAAAAGATTCAAAAAAGGAAAAAAAGAGTGCAAGTTTCCATGATCATCAAATATTCATGCAAATAAAAATGGAAGTTATTCTATGATAACAAAAAATGAAAGAAAACTAATCTATGAAAGGAAATGAAAATGCAAGATTATTCTATGAAAGGAAATATAAAATGCAAGATTATTCTATGAAAGGAAATATAAATCTAATATAACATGCAAGTGCAAGAGTAATCTAAATGGATTGCCATGGATGCATGAGACAAGAAGACAAGAAAAGAGAAGTTGCAATGTCCAAGCTCAAGTGCTCAAGTTCTCCTCCAAAATCGCTTTTCAAACCTATAGCATAACAATAAAATCTCAATCTATGAAAATGAGAAGAACAGGTCTCCTTATAAAAAGGCAAGTGAGAGGAAAAAAACCCACCACTTAGAAATACATGCAAAAAGGGATCTTTATTTATTTATATTTGATTTATTTTATTTTTAATATAAAAAGAGAGCTTTAAGTGGGGATTTATTTATTTAATTAAAAGAGGGATTTTCTTTTAATTAAATAAGATAAGATTATTTAATTAAAAGAAAGATTTTAATTAAATAAGATACAATTATGTAATCAAAAGAGAGATTCTTTTAATTAAATAAGCTCATTATATTTATTTAAAAGGGATATTTTCCTTTAATTAAATAAGATTATTGATGAAATCAACAAAACTTAGAAAATATTGAAATAATTGAATTAATTACGATTTGATCAAGAAAATTGATTTGAATTGAAAATATTGTAAGGCATAGATTCAGGAAATTAATCAATTGATTTCATGATTTGATAAATTGAAGAATGAAGGCCCATAGTCTAGGCACCCATTTTAGGGTGCATTCACACTGGACTTCATATCTTCATCAATTTTCATTGCCTTATCTTTGACCTCTCTTGTAATAAATGGAATATCACACAACTTTTGGAATGATGATAAATTATTTTGTATAACAGCCTGCATTGCTATAACAATAGTGGATAAACCCACTTTCTCAATAGTGATCTTAATAGAGAACTTTTTCAGCACTTTGTTTGCAAATTTATTTTCATGTGTTTGCATCAATAGTGAGTGTGTATCAATATCTAGATAATTGAGTTTATCAACAATTTGAACAAGTTGATCCAAGATAGGGGATTTCTCATTCAAATCCATTCTTGGCATTGCCTCAAGCAATATATCTTTTACATCATAAAAGACCTACTTCTTCTTGTGCTCTCTTCTCAGCCTTGCTTTCTCCTTCTTTCTTTCACATAACTCTTAAAAAATAACCATTTGGTCATCATCCAAGGTTTTTGGATCCCAACTTAGTATAATTATTTCTTCATCCAAAGTTACTAGGTTTGACCAAAATGATTGTGTCTCCTTCTTCCTCTTTAGATTCTTCCCTCTACTGGTACTTAGTGAAACTATTTGGGGCAATGGAACTTGGATTTACAATTTTTTAAAAGTGATTCTTATTTGTGAAATTTCTTCTTGTTTGACATGTTCATTAATAGATAACTATGGCACAAAAGGTAAAAGTTCCATGCTCAGCCTGGTGTCTTTTTCTCCAATTTTATTGACCTCAACAATCAATATCTCCTCCACTTTAACTTTAAGATGTTTTTGAGCTAGTGTTTTTAAGAATATAGGATCAATAGAAAAACATGAGAAATTACATAGGAAGGTAAATTCTCAAGTTTTTTTTGTTCTTTTACAAATATTAGTTAACCATGCCTAATTATTCCCTCACTTAGAGGTCCATGGGCTGTTGCTAGATCACACTAGGAGAGCCTCTATATAAAGGCCTCTAAGATGCATCTAGAATGTGTCTAGAAAGAACTAGAAGATAAGCATGACAATTAAGCACATAACTTCCATGACAAGAAGATAGACATGATGAGGTCTCTAGAATGTTGTAGACACCATGTGCTCAAATAATGTGCTAACTCCTAAGTGTAGACAACATGTGCATAATTAGAGTGCAAACTCCTATGTGAATAAATAATGCATATTAATTTATTTAATATTCACTTTTCTCTTTTCAAATTAATTTATTAATTCTTAAATCTCATGCACTCACTTTAATAAATCCACTTGTTTTATCTTTATATATATATATATATTTTTTAATCACATGCACACATCATGCAATCTAGAATCTTTTAATAATTCTAATATCCTTTCCACTTTTTAAATTTATTTTTGAAACTTAATTGATAAAATATTTATTAACTTAAATAATAATATTATTTAGCATTTATTTAAAAATGAACTCTAAATATATTATTATTAAAATAAATATTGTCACGTTCCAAATTTAAACTTATAACTTTCATCTCCAAATTTAATTATTTTATTTAATTAATTTCCCAATTAATTAAATTAAATAAATATCATATTAATTTTCCATTAAATTAAATCATTAATTAAATCTTTTAATTAGGCTTAATTAATAAAAAATACACTAAAGACTCATAAAGTAAAATACAAAAACCCATCATAGCAAAACACATACAATATCAAACCAAGGGTTAATATCACGAATTACATCATCTGACACATTCAGAAGGTACTCAACTTAGATACTTGTCCCAATTTTCAATTAGGACAAATGGCTTAAAGGGTTGGGATTTGGACTTAGAGAATTTATCTCCCCTCTCTTACCATTGAGATAATGCGATAGGGTATGCTCATCCTGGCAATTCAGGGAAGTTGATACCCAGTACCTCCAACCTGCATAAAATTCATCCATGTACAAGCACAATATATACTAAGCTAAATAGGCAATGGCAGGAAGTGGTGCATCATGTAGATCCTGACTAGCAGGCGACTACGACTCCCTTCCTTAACCACATCAAAAATGTCATACAAAAAAAAAAAAAAACAAACACACACACCATACACATGCAAGTATGGGGTAAGTATCCATAAGAAAACACATATGATAATAAATCATCTAACTAATCATCATCAATAATTGAAAACATTGTAATAATCATCATGCATACATGAAATATAAAGTACCAAGTAATCTCATCATATAATAAGCTGAATCTGAGACAATATCTGATAATCTCAAAATAATGTTACTCATAATAATCAATATAAAACTAGCCCTAAAAGAGTTCGACAATGATAACTAAAATGCGACCTAGGGGTAGGCACTATACTTTTTTCTTCCCTTCCTTTTGAGCTTCATCTTCACCTTTACCCTTAGTTATCATCAGGGATTTATTAGTTTCATCATCATCGAATCTACTCTCTAATGTACTTAACATTCTCTTAGATTTCTTCTCAAATTTGGTAAAAAAAATATGATTTTTTATCCTCTTCTTTGCTTGCTGAAAAATACTAAATCCTTGAGCTTCTTTATCCACAAGTTCATTAAAAAAAAATTCGATGTCCTTTGTTTCCTAATCTATATTTATGTTATAATCCATTGGTTCTAACCATGCAACTCTCAATAAAACAGCTTTGACAAGTGTATTCTTGGTATCAACAAGAAAATATATATCATCATGATACTTTCAACTAGAGTAGGGGGAATCCTAAACCTTTGGTTCATTTTGATCTTGAAATTTTCAAATTACTCATCCATAACACTTTCAAAGTCATCTCCTAGTGCCTAAATATATTCATTGATTTGGTAAATGACTAGAGTATCTAATTTCTAGTTGACTTGACCAACTGATGGGAAATAGTTTTTCATGTAAAAGTGGATAATATAACAAAAGTGAGACAAACTCTCAAGTATTTTCTCTTGTAACTCAGATGGTCTTCAAATTATTTGCCAATTTCTTGAGATAAATCTCAAAAATATCATATTTATGACCTTTCTTGACAATTTTACAACTAACAACAACAACCATATACAAACATTTTTCAATCTACTAGATTGAAATATCTTGTATGCCACCACATACACACTAAATTTAATCTCCAAGTTTATAATAGTGTCCACTCTTAAACCTCTTCCATCCCATTGAGCCTTTCTATTTTCCTCAATTTTGTTCTTGGGAGATGCCTAGATGGTTTTAACTTTTTCCATAATAGGGTATCAAGTTACCATATATATAACATGCTTTTTATTTTTAATAGTTTCATCCAACCACGTGTGTATATCATGCACTCTACTTAGAACTACCCTAATCCATTTTGATTTGAACTCCTTTGAAAAATGTAGTGAGTGTTTGGGACCTATTGTTTCCAAATGTTTGAACTTGTCTTTCACATTTGACAATATATCTCATGAAGTTCAAGATCTATGACTTCTCCAATTTTACAATGGTAAAATGAACATATATCATTAATTAGGAAAACCCTAGGTATAATCATAAATAGTGCACCCACCTTGTCCATTTGTGTTGTGATTATTGGGTACATCTTATACTTTGGCTCTTTACAGGAATCATTTGGAATCGATTTTATTGGGTTCACATTAGCCTTGCACTATCTCTTTACATTGGTACATAGTTACCAACATACTCAGTAAGGCTAACTGATTGCAATATTTGTAGATTTCATATGGTGTCCTTGCTCACCCAATATTATGTAGATATGGAATTTCTTCCATTTCACTCTTTGAACTGGTGTAAGATACAACTTTTTCATACAATTCCTTACCTTCTCCTAAGGCTTAATTAGAATCAATGGTTACACCTTATCCATTGGATGAGGTACCCCCATTGGTAGCACTTGATGTCTCATTTTCCTCAGACTTCCTTCTCCATATCTTATTCATCTTCTCATGAATTTCATTCATACTTACCTCTCCTTTTCCTTTCGGAGCTCCTTCATTTGTTGCTGACACTCAATTTCTACAGTTCTTTCTTAGATGACCGACCTTGTGACAATGATAACATGCCATACAAGTATTTCTCCAATTACCAGATCTTCCTCCAAAATGTATTCTCATGTAGTTTTCAGAAATATGACCATACTTCCCAGATGTAGTACATTACTACCACATGTTAGAGTCCCAGTGGATTGCATTGCCTTTCTTTCTCAATTTCCAATTGGATTTCATCAATGATCTAAATTCTTGTGACTTATGTCCAAACTTATTGCAAGTATAGTAGTAAGAATTGAATGCATACTTTTTAGGTGATTGTCTAAACTTGGATCTACATTCAAATTCTTGATGTCCATACTTTAACAATGATAACAATAACCATTAAATTTGGTACTGATATTGATCTTATCATTTTTTCATCTACATACATTTTCTATATGTCCAAGATTTCCATAATGATAACATGTGGGTTTCTTGGGATTTGGATTAGTGTAGACATTTGTTTTCTCTACTTGCTTTGATGATTCACCTTGTTAAGTTGTAGAGTGCTCAACACATCCCAAGGAAAATGTGTTGCTTGGTCTCCTATATCTTCTAAGTTGTTCATCCGATAATTTGATACTTTCTTGAGATCTATTCATTCTCTCAATCAATTATTTCTCATATTTTAGTTCACTCTTTACTCTTCCATTTTAAGTCCTCAACTCAATAATATCTTCCATCTTCTTACCAATTTCATGATTTTCATTGATTAGCAAGTATGTCATGTCAAAGTGATTTTGTGTCAATATTGATATCTCTTCTTCTTTTGCATCCAATCTTGCAATAATTTGTCTATTTTCTTCTTCCATATTTTTTTTTCATCCTTAGCTTTTATCTTTTGTTCCATTACTTCACACATCCTTGTGGACTGCACTCCTTATTCCCTTTTTAGTGACTTGACCTACATGACAAGATTGTGATTTTTCTCCATTATATCAACTATATAAACATCATATTTATTATACATGTTTCCATTAGATAATTCTTCAATGAATTTCTCTTGATAGGTTGTCTCATTGGTTTTTTGCGAAATTTCTTTTCTCCTATTCAAAGATTGCTTCATATTATTCTTTTGTTCATTGGTTTGATTCATGGCCATCTTCAACTCCATTACTGGATTCTCAATAGTCCTATCCAACCTATACTTCTCCATGATTTTTATCATTTACTCTTAGAAAATGAAACCTTTAATCAAGAGAGATGAGATATAATACCTATTTTTAGAATATTTAGGATAGACAGGATTTTGGGTGGGTGGTGGGGGGTGGGGGGGGGGGGGGGGTGTGTGGAATCAGTATCTTCTAATGCTTTCACACTCAAACAAATTTAGTCCTTTCCTTTTTCACCTACTGTAACTGGGTAATCACTGATATTTCATCACATTACTTTGTAAATATAAAAACATAATTGATTTAACATGCACAATTCAAAAGATATAATCTCATGCAACATAACACACAACAAAAATATCTAGTATCACAAAAACCCTTGGTCAAAGTGAAAACTTTAGTGGGGATGGTACCCACAAATCCCTCACTACTATAGTAAGAGGTTGCCTTGTTAGGGATACAATGTTTTTCACTTTTGATGACTTACTCGATTAGGAGTATACAATAAGACCTATTTAGATCTATCTTTTTCAAGGATTTTACAACACTCTTCAAGTGTGTCCTCAGTTAAGAGTTTACATATAAGGCTTTTAATTCCACCTTTTTAAAGGATTCAGGAAACTACTACAGGGGTTAAACAATAGCAACAACGATCTTTATAATAGAAACTTACTTTTCTTGATTAGATCATTCTTCTTCTCTATAATTATCACTTTGATGTGATAAATTTACAATCCATTCTAATTATTTATCTATCTGTCATCTCTCTAACCTCTACACTTGACCTTGATCTATTACCTACTTCAATACTTTCTTCAACAATACTACTTCAACAAAACTCTCACTATCAACAACTTTAAAACTATTCTCAACTTCTATTTTATAATTTTCTTTTATCATTTCACATCTTGTCCTAATTAGGATTTTAGAACTTTCTAGAATTGTTCTTTGTCCATGAAGAACAATTCTAAAATCATCCATCTTTTTCTTCCTTTATATCTTTATTTTCATTAGTCCTTCAAACCTTGTAATCATGCACAATCAATTCACATTATTCAATAAAATCTTTTCAAATCTTTACCTTGATTCATATAAACCATTTTCCTTTCTTGGTAGAATTGTGTTGCATTAGAATATGTGGCAATTCAAACTATGATGTCATCTATGTGTCATGCGGTAAACACATTTTTCTTCCTTATTGATACCTGATAAATTTTTTCTCAATATCTTTTGTGTAGCTTGTTAAACTCTATGCTCAGTGTACATTGACTTATCCTCAACTTGATGTAAGTACAATTGATCAATGAATATTTAAGCTCTAGTATACTTAATAATATTCACTTATCTCCTCCTTCATAGCTTAGGTAATATGATAGCTTAGTTTCTATACATATTTTGACACTAATAAGAAATATTATTATTTTTATAAATAACATGAAAAACTTCTAGAGATACTGATTAAATTTAACCCTCTCTCATTAACAAGGAGAGAATCATACAATTCTACTCATAGTGAAGTTACACTAGCTAAAGAGAAATCCCCTAAATTGATAAATTGACAAACTAATTCAACATTTGAACAAATTGAAGCTACTAAGAAATGTAAGCTACTAGCAATCATGATACAACATGAAACTGGTAAAAATGAAAGTTCTTCACAACTAGGTGCACCAACAAAAAATCAACAATGAGATACAAAACCATCACATCACATAAAATAGAAGTAGTGAATAACAATGAAACATACTTATTAACATCCCAAGGAGATAATATAATTATAGATGAGAAGAGTCAAAAAATAGATAGGACCTAAATGATAGATCATACATTTGAAGAGGATAAAACATGATAGGAATTTGACAATGATGCATTGTTCATACATGACTCAAAAGAGAAGTCAATAATGACATTGGGAATAACTCATAAGCCACATAGCATAATGTGGTCCAAATCCACAAAAAAAAAAAACTACAAATGGACAGGGATGATACACAAAAAAGAAAGGAGAAAATGAGGAAATTTTGAAGATTTCCATCCTCATCTTCATCATCTTCAAGCTTTGAAGATGAAGGAGAATTATTTGAGAGGGATGCTCAAGTAGTAGAAGAACTTAGCAAGGTCTACGAAGAACTAGATAGTAATTGTGGAAGATTAAAGGAAACGAGTAACGAAGAACTCAACCATAATTATAATTTGGTTCAAAGACAAATTATTAAGGAAATCCAAGAAGAATAAGAAACAAGCTCAAATGTTGGTAAAATCATGAAAAGTGGTCAAAGTGTTAATCAATAACATCCAATATGATATAGATGAAAATCTTGTATGTCAACTTGTGAAACTACTTGAGATTGTAGTTGTTGATAAGATAAATAGAGAAATAGGGATAGGAATGTTAAAGGAGAAGATCACACAAAAAATTGTGTAACACACAAAGGATCTAATAGAAGAAAAGGAAACAATACTTTTATCTATTGTAGGTCTAGAATGATGGGATGATACTCTATGGTATAGGTATGAATCTCTAGAGGAAGATTAGGTACTCGATCTTCCAACTTCAACAATTTTACCACTTGGCTCATTTTGGGCCTTGCAGCTGGATCTGGATGGGAGCACCACAACCCTATCCCTACCAATTGTTCAATTTCAATCTTCTCAAACTCCTCATTTAACATTATATCTATAGCATCCAAAATTTTTCCTTAACCATAGAGATCCCATACCCACTCCATAAGCCTCATATGATCCTCTTGCAAGTTCAAATCTATTACTCTCTTTCATGTAGTAATTTGCAAGGCCACAACCTTGAAACTATAAACATCTAATTTAGGGCTTGCTCTTCCTATCATCACACACTTAGGAGCCAGGTAACCGAGGGTTCTAGTTGTAATTGTAATCTAAGAAAAATTATTGTGCTCCAACATATAGGCTAAACCAAAGTCCCCAAGCTTTGCATTAAAGTTGTAGTCAAGCATAACATTATTGGATTTTCTAGCCTCTTTAATTGTGGAACATAAGGTTTGCACAATATTCTTCTTGTCTCATATTTGTATCTATTTACCTTTCATAGGTTAAAAATTTGCAATGGTTGTTGGATTTTTTTTGAATAATTGAGAGGGGGATAAATCAGTTATCCAAGGTCTAGATGTACAAATAAAAATTCTTAGTGCTTAACAGATCCATATTTATAAAACCTTAATATGCATGCATCCATTATATCATACAATACCTTAACTTAGTAGGTTATTGTTCTAGGTCAAAATAACTTTGCAGAAATGGAAACATGAAATACCATAAGCATGTTCACACAACTTGACAGAATAATTTTACATGGAAACTCAATTTGGGAAAGACCACCAATAACATGCTACTAAATCTCACTCTTTTAAAGTGATGCCCTATGAAAAGGCCAACCCTATTAAAGGTTACAATGCACACTATTAAATGTGATCCGGTTAGAGGATTTCAATCACCCTATTTGGAGTAAGCTTTGTTAGAGGAATTTAGAACATTTGATTAGAATGTCACCTGGTCAAACACTTTCTTGGAAAGGCTTGTCAAACACTTTTCTTACTTGATCTTGTTCCACTCCTTTCTTGAGTAATCTTTCATTACAAACTTTAAGTAGATAAACAATACACTATAGTATCAATGTCTTACTTGGTCTTAGTGCTCCTTTTATACACCAAATGACTCAATCTTTCTCTAGGTGCTCTTGTTATCTCCTCTTTTCAAATCCTCTTCATCAATCAACCACATCATTGCTTTTAGACCAAAAGAAATTTTCTCACTAGCAAGTAGCAGGTTTGAGATCATTGAAAAATAAAGATTGTTCCATTATAGGTTCTATAATTCAAAACAATCTCCCTCTTTGGCATTGATGGAAAACCAATACCAACAAAAATACCAAAAAGAAAATAATATCTTTGGAATTTATCCCTCTATCAGTATATGTCCTTCCTCTATATAGGGTAATGTGAGCTTTGTCAATCTCCTTCAATGTATCTCTCTTATATCTCCCTTATCAGATACTTTGCTCCCTCTTTAGGTTATTTCTCATATCTCCATCTTTCTTATAGCTTCCTCTTTGACAATAATGCCAAAGACTTGTTCATCTTTCCATGCAAATATAATCAATTCAATTTTTCCCTTTGTCACCTTGCATGTGACTGTAAATATTCTAATTTAGCTCCTTCATTACTTTAGGTAGCTCCTAAAGTAAGATCCACTGCATAAGTTGTAAGATACAACATTCAACTTAGTTGATGTAGGGTACTACTCATACTTCTTAATTAAGTAGCTTGGGATGTTATCACCCCTAGTTTACCTCTAAGGTATTCATGTGCATCCTTAGGTAAATCTTTTTTGAATATATTAGCTATCTATTCTTTTGTATTCACATATTTTATTCTCACTTCTTTGTCTTGAACCAACTCTCTGAAGTAATGATACTTGATTACAATATGCTTAGTCTTTGTGTGCATCACAAAGTTCTTTGAAATTTTTATAGCAATTGTATAATAATAATAAAGTACCACAAATTTAGTAATTTCTTCATTCATGCCTTTGAGTAGCTATTTAATCTATACCACCTTTGTGCAATTTATTGGAGTAGCCACATATTCATCTTCAGTAGTAGATTGAGATATACAATTTTGTTTCTTATTGGTCTAGGTGACCAATCTCTTTCCCAAGAAAAATGCTCCTCCACTTGTACTCTCTCTTTCATCAATTTTTCTAGATCAATCAACATCTATATAGGATCTTAACTAAAATTTATCATTTTCTTATAGTATAGACCATAATCTTCTATTCCTTTTAGATATCTCATAATTCTCTTAACATCCATCAAATGATTCTCCTTAGGATTTGCAGAAAACCTTGCAACAATCCCAACAACTAATGCAATGGTAGGTCTACTATGCACTACAAATTATAACTTTCCAATGATAGACCTATACAACATTTGATTCACTTCAATAGAATTGTTAGTTTTTGAAAGTTTGTGTCCTATCACCATAGGAGTGCTAACTAGTTTTGAATCCTACAAACCAAAAGTTTTCAATATTTCCTTCACATACTTAGACTGAGTGATGTATATACCATATTTCATCTGATATACTTGCAAAACAAAAAAGAACTTGATCTGTCCAAACATATACAACTCAAATTTTTTCTTCATTTCATTTGTAAATGCCTTACATAATGCATTTTAACCTCCAAATATGATATCATCAACAAAAATTTCAGCTAGTAAAATACCTTTACCTCCTTTTTCCTTCAATTATAGATTGTTGTTATCATCAATCTTCTTAAAATAAATCTTTACAAGATAATTGTGAAGCCTTTCATACCATGCTCTTGGGGATTTTTTAAATCATATAAATCTTTGTGTAGTCTACATACCATGATCTTGTTGTTTGGATCAACAAATCCTTCATATTGTTCTATGTAAAACTCCTCTTCTAGTATACCATTTAGAAATGTTGACTTCACATCCATCTAATAAATATTGAAACCTTTTTATGCAAAGTAAGCAAGTAGAGTATAAATAATCTTCTAATATCCCTTGCAAAATAATCTTGCCTTATTCCTTGTGACTTCACTATTCTCATCTAACTTGTTTCTGTACATCCACTTGGTTCCAGTCATATTCTTATTTTTTGGTCTAGGTACTAGAGTCCATGTTTTGTTCTTCTCAATTTGATCAATCTCATATTTCATTTCTTTACTCTAGTCTTATACTCTAATGGATCTTTCACTAACTTAGGCTCATGCATGCTCAACAAAAATGTAACACTTCTCAATTTATTCCTTGTCATTGGTCTAGCTTTTTTATCTCTAATAATTTATTTAGTAGGATGATGTCTTTTGACATTCTTTGATAATATTAGTTCTACTCTTCTTTCTTCAATGGGTCTATCAACATCAAAATCACTATGTACTTCTCTATTAGGGAGATCAACATTCCTTTCATGTACACTTATCTCATAATTAGAATGTACCTTAGCTTATGTCTACAACTTGGCTTTTGACTATAAGTTAGTTCCTAAATGCAACTTCACATCCATAGTATGTACTCGACAGTCATTGAAACTTATTGTTGTTGATTTATAACTTGGTTCACAACACATTCATCAGTAGGAATATCTTCATAGAAGTATAAAAAAATATTTTTACTCTTCAAGTTTCTTCAAAGGTTCAACTTCATCTACCTCTATATATTCATCAAACTTCACATTTGCACTTTCAACAACTTTGTTAGTATTAGTATTTCAATACTTATAACCTTTGCTTCTTGTGGAATAGCTAAGGAATATACCTTCTTCACTTTTAGCATCAAATTTACCATTCCTATTGTCTTTAAGAATATATCACTTTCTTCCAAATACTTTAAAATATTTTACATTTGGTGAATATCCATACCATAATTCAAAAGGTGTTGAATGAGTACCTTTCTTGACTTGTATTCATTTCATGGTATAGGCAACTATACTTACAACTTTTCTCTAGTATTTCAAAGCAACATTTTTCTCCATCATGAGTGTTCTAGCATAGTCCATTATAGATATGTTCCTACGTTTAGCAATCCCATTTTTTGAAGGAGTCCTAGGTGTAGAAGTCTATCTCTTGATTAAACTATCATTACAGAATATCTCAAACTCATTTAATGCAAATTCTCCACCTCTATTAGATCTTAGACATTTCAAGCTTTTGTCAATCACCTTTTCAACTCTAGCCAAGTACCACTTAAACATTTGGAAAGAATCACATTTTTGTTTTAGAGATATAACTGTCATCATCCTAGAATAATCATCAAAAAATAGGATAATTTACTTGTCACCTTTATAGCTTTGCACATCAATTGGTCCACAAAAATCAATATGAACTAATTCTAGAATTTGTTTAGAGGAGCGAGTCTTACTTTAAAACTATATTTTGTCATCTTTCCTAACTGACATTGTTTACATATAACATTATTAGGTTTCTTCAGTTTAGGAGAACTTTTGAATCTTCTCATGTTATTGATATTAACTAAGTTATCAAAGTTAACATGACATAACCTCCTATGCCATACCCACACATAGTCAAATTCTAGAACAAGACAAGTAGCATCATTCACGTAAAGATAAAATAGATTACCTCTAGCCTGATATCCTTTTCCAATAAATTTTCCTTCAATATCATAGATCTTTTCTTTCTTGTTCCCAAATTCAACTTTGCAACCTAAATTGTTAAACTATGACACACTTAACAAGCTATAGTTAAGTCCTTCTACATAATAAGCATTGTCACACATGATCTTTTCTATCAGTTTGATTGATCCTTTAACTTTAATCAGAGAAGGTGCATCATTACTAAATCTTATACTATTTCAATTGTAATAATCAAGGGTAATGAACTTACTCTTATCTCCATTCATGTGATGTGAACATCCACTGTCTATGATCCATCTTTCACTCTTGTTCACATTATATAATAATGCAATTTCCTCATCCTTATTAGAATCATCCTTCATGGAAAAATACACAACTTTATCATCATGGTCATTAGACTCATCTTTATTTTCCTCTTGAGTGATGTAGAAAGAATTCTTTCCTTCATCTTTATAATCTTTGTTGTTCTCATCTCTTTTACTTTTGTATTTGTCTCCACTTCTATTGTTCTTCTTCTCTAGAAATCTATCAAAAATATGACCAACCTTGTTACAATTAAAGCACATGATATGTAGCTTACCTTTGTATTTCCCTTTGCCTCTATGAAATCTCCTTGCCAGTAATGCTTCAAGCTCTTCTACATCTTTTTCATCTGTATCACTATCACTAGAAACATGTTTGACCTTTTTATTTTTCTCTCTAGGTTCTTTTAATGATAGTTTAGCTATGAAAGTGGATTCAACATTTTTAATTTTAAAATCATCAAAATTAGAGAGTTTAAAGGTAGTGAGTCTTCCCATCAATCCTTCAAGGGTCATATTACTACCAGGTACACACCTTAGTTCTTGTATGGCAGAGACCCTAATAGAAAGCATAGGTAGTAATGTTCTTAGTACTTTTCTTATTATAGTCTCATCTTAAATAATACCATTAGCTCCTCTAATAGCATTTATAACATCTTTTATTCTTTTGCAATATTAACAGTGGTCTCACGTTCTTGAATTCCCACATCATCACAATTTCCTCTTAGACTTTTAGCTTTGGATCTCAAAACATTCTTATCTTCTCCATAAAATGTTTCAATAGCATCCCACATATTCTTTGAGGTGTCACATCCTTTAATGTCATGGGAATTTTATTGGCAAGCTCTAACATAGCCTGATTATGTTCTTTCTTCTTTTTCAAATCATCAGCAATTAGGGCTCCAATAGGATCAATATGCTCAGTAGTGATGATTGATTGTGCATAGTCTCCAAGACCTCCTAGATATAACTTCATCAAAATTTTTCATGCAAGAAAAGTTGTACTTGTTTAGTTGGGGCACCTCCTTTCTATATATCTTGATCTTTAGCTTTTTGTACCATCAAACTATTCCTTACAAGCACCGATTCTCTGATACTAATTGTTCAAATTTTTAGAATAAATGAAAGAGGGGTGAATTAGTTATCCAAGGTCTAGATGTACAAATAAAACTTTTCAGTTCTTAATAGATTCATATCCATAACACCTTAATATGCATGCATCCATTAGATCATACAATATCTTAACTTAGTAGGTTACTATTCGAGGTCAAAATAACTTTGCAAAAATGTAAACATGAAATACCATAAGAACATTCATGCAACTTGACACAAGGATTTTACATGGAAACCTAGTTTTGGAAAAACCACTAGTAACATGCTACTAAATCTCACTCTTCTAAAGTGATGCCCTATGAAAGGCTAACCCTGTTAAAGGTTACAATACACACTATTAAATGTGAACTAGTTAGAGGATTTAAATCACCCTATTAGGAGTGAGCCTTGTTAGTGGACTTTAGAACATTCCATTGGAATGCCACCTGGTTAAAGGATTTACAAATGATAGTTAGATCAATCTCAAGCCAAAGGATTTTATCCACACTAATAGAGTTGTTAGAAGGTAATAGTAGGATTTGATCTGATAAAAACTTACAAATAACTTGTAGATTATAGATCTCTAGTTTAGCTCTCCATTCTACTTGGAATTCATACTCTTCATCTCTGATAGCTTGTTCACCCTTCAAGCATTCATCACCTTAAGCCTTATTTTTTTGTATGCCAACTGCAGTCTCTTTTATCCAACCACTAGATGAAGCAATACCCTAGACTACTTGTCTTCCTTAGTTTCTTGCACATGAAAACCATTTCTTTTGGACAACTATCTGTATCAATAGACAGTTTAGATCTTTTTTTTGTATAACCACAATCATCCATTTTAGGGTTACATAGGATTCAATGAATCTACCCTTTTCCATTTTGTTCCTCTAGAAACTTCATCTATAATCTTCCTTGAATTTTTCTCAAAATAGATTACCATGAATTCAATGTCACCAGCTCATCATAGTTATCTCCTACATGCTTCACATAATTCAAGAAATCAAATTAATCAACTTAGATTCATCAAATCTTTGATTTAACATTGTTTTCTATCACTTAGCATCTATATTGTTCCATTACCTAGCCAACACTAGTTCACTTGGCAAATACTAAAGTTTACTAATGCTCATCACCAACTAAACTATTCTTGACATATACTTACTTTCACTTGACTTGCACTATTTTTCTTCTTCACTCAACACCAATTAATTTTCACTTAGCTTCTACTGTTTTATGCTCGGCTTGCACTGATTTCTTGAAAAGGCTTGGCAAACATTTTTCTTACTTGATCTTTTTCCAGTCTTTGCTCGAGTAATCTTTCATTATAGACTCTAAGTAGAAAAGTGATACACTATAGTATTAATGTATTACTTGGTCTTAGTGCTCCTTTTATACACCAAATAACTCAACTTTTCTTTAGGTGCTCTTATTATATCCTCTTTTCAAATCCTCTTCATCAATCAACCACATGATAGCTTTCAAAGCAAAAAGAAATAGTATCACCAGCAAGTAGTAGGTTTTACATCATTGACAAAATAATGATTGTTCCATGATAGGTTTTGTACTTCAAAATAATCTCTTTCCAACAATAAAATATCCATTTATCATAAAATTTTGCAAGATTCAAGTTACCTTAGTGTCAAAACCACTTGAAGCACCAAGGTGGTGGTTTGGTTTGTGTTACCGTTAGTATAATATTGTATTTGCAGTTTAAGTGATATTGTCCTAATATTTTCATTGTTCATTTTCTCAATAATTTATTTTGTGTATTCCCTATATTTTCTTCTTAACCTAGGGATGAGTGGGCTCCTACAAGGTTTTTACTAGAAACCTTGCTCTCACTAGGATAGTGTTTGACTACTAATGTAATGAAAATCTAGCTCAAGTATCATTGCTGTAGGTCAAGGTAGATAGTAGGATAGGCATGCAACACCCAAAAGATCTTTGATTTCCATAAAGATATCTTATTCCAATATACTACTCCTTTGGAAGGTAGTCTTTAAGCCAAACTAGAATTCCCAACATTGCATATGGATTAATCATCAATTAGAAACTGTGGATCTGCCTAAAATATTCATTCTAATTAACCTTTGCATACAAAAGAAATTTAATGTAATCTATTATGTGAAACATAACTTTGATATTGGTTTTGACCATTTAGATGCTATTGTACAAATACCTTTTATCAAAGGTCACATTCACATGAAATGTCAAATCAAAGTTTGATCCTTTAGATTCCATGGAGTGTAGATAGAAGACCATGCAACTATTTGTAGAGTTATTGAGTACTCGTGGTTCTTTCATCTTGTTGATGTCTCCTATTTAACTTGGAAATATTTGTAGATGAGTTTCAAAGGAACAATCTCTTGATTTTAATGTCAAGTTTCATGCAATAATGAGGTTAAAATCTCTATGAATATTGGTTATCTTGCAGACATCAATTATAAGAGTTGTGGAAAGGTGGCAACAATGTAAGTATCTTCATTGTCAAATTTATTAAATTTGTAACTTAAATGTTTTAATAATTTTTGAATGTTTTATGTTAAATAGGCTCATGTGCACCTAAGAGAGTTAATCATTTCAGGGTGCACCAAATTCTAGATATTTCCAATTCAATAGAAAGTCTTAATGTGTTGAAAAAAAAGTAGTCATACATGGCCAAAATTTAATGAATATTCCTTAAGAATTTGGCCCTCTTTAATCCTTTAGATAATAAGTGTATGAGTTGTTCATTTCCATTTATGCTCCATATATAGGTATATTTCATTTTAAAATATATTAGGTAGAACACCTTTTTAGCATATAGTAGGTATTATCTCTATTGTATTTTGTGAATGATGTGAGACCCCTATTGGAGCATACAACATTAAGTATTTAGAACTCTTTCATCAACATCATATGTAGAATTAATATTTGAGTTGCACAATTTGTAGTATCATGGAGGAAGCAACTTTTGTCATACAACAAGAGGCCCCTTTATTATTACAATCTATGACTATGATGCTCTGATCGATGAATATGGTATGTTATTTCTTTTGGATAAGGGTAAAAGATTAATGTCCAATTTTTTTAATGGAGATGTTTCTGTTATTGTTATATATAATAATAGTTCTTTGCATAACCGGTGATGCTAGAATTCAAGGTAGTGTTACTACAGAAAGGAGTGATGAACACTTTAAATTATATTAGGGGAACAATGGTGGTATTCATAGATAAAATATTGTTGGAACAAGTCTCATAGAAACTCTACACAATTAGTTTTTAGGGAAGTGGATTCATGATGCTTCATATCCACTTTATAATGCTACAGATTGTCCATACATTAGTACCCAAAAAAATTGCAAACTGAATGGGAGACTAGATTTAGATTATGAGAAATGGAGATGGTAGCCAGACTGTTGTACCATTCGCACGTAAAATTTGCATAATTGGTTTTTATTTGTTTTGCAATTTGAACTCCTCTTGATGGGAAACTTCTACTTAGTTTCTTGTTATATATCTATTTTGAATGTAGTTCTCATGAATCCATTTTATCTTCAATAGTTTAGGCTAATTTCATTAAGATGAACTTTTGATCAATGATAAGTATATGGGTTCTGTCTTAATTTGATGTATGATAGACATTTTCTTTTTGATATTTTTTTTGACAAGAGATCATGGAATATAATATGAAAATTTGATGGATAAAATTAATTTACAAAATCTAATTCAGAATCTTTTCAATGAATCTTCAAAAATAATGAACTCTTTTTTATTTGAGCTATTATTAATGGATAGCTTTTGTTTAATTTCTTGCTAATGATGAATAACTTGAAATAGTATATCTATTTGAATTTGGTTATCGTAAATCCAATTTACTTTCAATGTTTTAGGCCAATTCATTAAAGCCTTCTCTTGTGATCAATGACGAGTAAATGATTTTTCTGATAGATAAATTTTTATATTGACAATTTTATTGTAACACCAATGTTGATAAATAAAATAGGTATAAAAAATCAAATTCAGATTGTTTACAATCAATCTTCCAAAATAATGAACCCTATCATAAATATATGAAACTCTAAAAATAACCCATTCAGATAATGATGAACAGTCCATTTTCATTTATCTTTGTATACCCAAGTCCATTTACCTAAAATTAATCCAAGTAGCCTTAAAAGAGATGTACAGCGTAGACCCCAAACATTGGAAGTGCACTAAGAAATGTTGATTAAAATATGCCAATTTAAGAACATCTACAACTATTAATTGTAGATATTAGATTTAAAATTGTGTATCAGGTTCAATAGTAAGGATATGTTAGAGAAGTCGAGAGGAAAGAGATTAATGTTTGTTGGGGACTCCATAAGAAGAGGTCAATTTGAGTAGGAAATCTATGGTTAATAAGAGTCCTCTTGCAACATTCACAACTTTGGTAAGTTGTACAATGTATTCACTTCAATCTTTTTTCTTTTGTTTTGTAAGGATATATCTGAGTTATAAATATTTGATTGGCTGATTGCAGGATTATAATGTTACAATTGAACTATTCTAGGCTCCATTCTTGGTTGAGTTGGAGACTAATGAATAGGGGACAAAGATTATTCACTTGGATACTATACAAACTAATGGAGGTATTGGAAGGAGGAAGATTTCCTAGTTTTTGAGTCATCACATTAGTGGGATCATAGTGGTGACAATAGTGGAAGAACATAAGATTATATGATATATTTCAAATTTTACTAATACTTTGGTTTATATTCTATGATCTATCATCACAATATTAGTTTGAATATTTCTTTATTAGATTATATGAATCTTTCTATCAATATTTCATATTCACATTCTACAATCCTTCATCAAAATGAACAAAAGAGAGAAGAAAATGATTAATCTAACCGAATTTTTTTTCAAGCTATATGGAAAAGTTTGAATGAATATTTCATGACAAATAGAGATATGATACAAGGTTTAATCATGTATAAATTAATGGGGCATAGCCATGGAAGGTAGTACAACATACAAAAATATAGACAAAATGGTTGCTTACAGAAAATCCCTAAACAGTTGGGAAAAATTGGGTAAATTAACAAGAAGATTTCAAGAAATCAATAGTATTTTTTAGCACCATGGCACCTTGCCATTCAATGTTGGTCATCTTATATGATACTTATTTCTAATTTTACTCAACAAGTTTTAAATTTTTATTATCATGCACCGTAGTAAATCACATTGCATTGTTAGAGTTATTATTTGTTCATGACAAAATTTCTATCATAATTTGATTATATGAAACTTCTTTCCATGAATGTTGTTTGTCATACACCATGATCTATCATTAGAATAAAGAAAGTATAACAATAGACAAAGAGAAGATCATAAAGTATGATTCATAACATTGGTAGAAATAATTCATACAATCAAGCCCTAAAATGTTTTTCATGATTAATTTCAATCTGAACATGTCCACTTGAACTCCAGTTAACATAATTGGCATGATTTTAATACAGGTGTGAGAAAGATACAGAGCCATTGTAGAGCACATCTGTATACAATCCTCCATTATCATTTCATGTGTCAATACTAAAACATGTTGTGAATAACACAAATTTTCCTCTTTTTTTGTTGGATATAATAGGATTGCGCTAGCTATGCAAGGATGCACATCCCTCTGAATATTGTGTTGGTAGTGGCAATGGAGACTATAGCCATTGGTGTAACCTAGGTGTAGCTGATTTTGGAATCAACTTTTGTATTCCCATGTAAATTAGGGAAGGTATCAAAGATAGACTTAATTTCATGCGAAAGATAATGTTTATGAGTTATAGTGGTGATCAATAGTGTAGATGCATCATATTTAGCATATTTATATTTTGTTAATAAAAATTAAGTTGAAAGATATCAAATGCCAATTTTGGTTAATCATCATTGTACTAAAAACTTTAAAATCACAAGTATTGATGAAACATTGTCAAAAAAATTGGTCATTAAGTCAATAAGTCAATATGGTCTACTCACCCATTAAAAAATGTCAAAAGGTCAATACAGTTGTAGGAGAGGCAAAGGATTTTATTACCACACAATAACAGTGAGAATGAGAAAATTGAAATAATGCAAAAAAGTAAGAGTTAGGGACCTTATTTACCAAACTATAGAGGACTAAACCTTGAGGTTAGTGATTGCCTCCAATTCATCCATTATTAGCATCACCATTTTAATAAGGGAGAGGTATCCACTATATCCATATTTAATAAAACCTTAGTTGAACTCTACAGGAAACAATCTAACAAAATTGAATTTGAAGTTGTATGTTGAGTTGGATTTAAATTTGGAAGATTGTTTCGTTATAGTGGCAGTTGATTAGTTCCTCAAATTTTGTGATGAGATATTTAGGTATATACAATGGGTTATTAATGGTCAAGGTAGATATAATGGGTTATTGTAATTGAAGGGCACAATACATTTTGGCATGAGATATTTGAATTCTTGTTATTGCTCCTCATATGGCTTGTTATGTATTTTATTTTTTCTTTCATGTAAGCTATATTCTATTGACTAGAATGTTATCTAATTTGAGAATTTTTGTCTTGCAGGCCACTCTTGTAGATTCATTTTTGGTTGACCTCAATGACTTGTCCAACAATGATATGCCACTTAGTGTAAGTCTAGTTCAACTTTTATAAGTTTTGTTTTAAATAAACTAGTAAATACTAAATGCCTACTTATTTTATGGACATTGACATGAGGTAATGATTTATTTTCATTTTTTTCTATGTAAGATTGAAATAATAGTAGTGCTTGATATGAAGTTTCAAATACTCTTATTTAAGTTGTGTATTGGCAGGACATAAGAATGATGATGTAGGGGAGGAGGTAGAAGATGTTGATGATGAGATGGTAGACATTGAAACATACCCTATGTACACTTCCCCATGGAAAAATATTGGGCATTTATGGTCCAAGTGTAGGCACTACTAGAGGTTATTGTCTAAGTGCTACACGTTCTGGCCCAATTAGAGGTTATGGTCCAAGCACTGGTCTTTTTGGCACTACTAGAAGTTATGGCTCGAGTGCTGGTCACTCAGCCCCAATTGGAGGATATGGTCCAAGTTATGGACATACTAAAGGGGGTTATGATTCTCACTATAGTAGCTATCAATATTAGATGGAGAAGCAAGTACATTGACTATTTATGCTTCTATTTATAGGGAATCTAGAACACTAACAAGGTTTTGGATGTTAATGCAATTGAAATGACTTGGGTGCTTATTTAGACTAATTTTCACATTACCCAAGTTGATATCGATGCAACAAGACAACTAAAATTCTTGAAATTTTGCAATATCTTTAGGAATCATATAGTGTATCCATAGGTAGGATGTACTCTTGTATGGTATGATTCTTCTTCTTTTGTAGGTGCCATTACAAAGTAAAATATTATTGGTGCATTTACAATATTGAATATTTTTTGATGTTTACATGTTCTTAACATTTATATTCATTATTTGTTCAAAGTTTGTACCATGTCATCTTTGTATTGAGGAAAGTGCAATGGCTTGTACGAATCTACTAGTAGTTTTTTAATGTCTAACCTATGGTGTTAATGTTGCCTTCCTAAACTGGTTTAAATTTGTTCAATTATGAATGTTTCAAATTATTTTTGCTAAACTTTTTTTCTCAAATGGAAATTGTGAATTCGGGAGAAGCATTAACTTTGAAGTTTCAGCTTATAGATTCCATTTTGTCTACATGAAAGCATAAATGATAGATTTAATTCTTATAGTAGTGCAGAACATTTTTAATGAAATTCTATTTGGGGTCTTTGCACTGTGAAAGCCATATTGGGTTTTATTCAGTGTGAGTTTGGTGGTATGTTATCTAGAATACAATGGTGAAGTGTGATCTAAAACTTATTGTATATGCAGAATGTGGCCTCAGACTTCACACACACACACACACACTTCAATGTAGTCCTTACCTATGGAATCATCCTCAGATAAACATGGTATTGTTTACCCAAGACACCTGGCAGTAAGACCCATTGCCTTCTATCTAGAAGGACTTTTCCTGTTTATGCTCTTAGAGTTGAGATGCAGGCAACTAGACTTTTCTAGAATGAAGGGTTTTTGATGCAATTGAATCTATATTGAATGCAATTATTCTAAGAACATATAAAATAAACTAGATTATATCTATGCATATTAAAGCTCTATGATATTTAATCTAAGAAATGAAAGCTTATGCTAATAATGGGTGAGTGAATGCACAATTCAGTAGAGATTCGATACAAATTCAATTCTAACCTCTGTAATGAGGAATTATGAGTCCCTTAAATAGAATCTAGAAATGGATCAACAGTTAGGATCAACCTTGATGAATGGTTAGGATTAGATAGAAGATTCAGTTAAGATGGAAAATTCCTTGTGTAGGTGAAGTGAACTATTTCAAATCTGAGCATGATGAGTAGTTAACTAAAATTGTCATAAGTGTGAGAGCAAGTTAACTAGATTGATTCCAATTTCGAGAAGTAGTTCACTCAGAGTTTCCATTTAGAACTGAAGAGAGGATTTTGAAGATATTATTTAATTTAATAGGTGAGATATGATCTCACAAATACTTTTTTCATTTAATTGAATAATCTAATTCAATTAATTAAAGTGGGCATAATATTAAATTAAATATTTTAATTAGTTAGTACATTAGCCTTAGGATATGTTTTAATTTAATTAAAGTATAAATACTTCAAACTAAATTAAATCTTAATCAATAGGTTTAATTTGATTAATATGAGTCAATACTGTAGGAATTAAATCAATAGCATGATTAGTACAAAATAAGGTTTTTTGCATTTGACAATTAAGTCAAGTAGCGAATATTAGAATAAGAATTGCCTAATAAAATAGGACTTTAGAATTGATTAGATAGACTAGAATTGGTAGTCATGGCAATGAGCCAATTTTGGGGTATTACATTTTGCCCCTCTTTGAATGAATGTGTGAGCAACACGTTCGATTCAAAGAAAATCAGAAAGTGTGATGCACAGATTAGGAAATAAGATTGGTTCCAAAGTTGATGTCATGGAGACCAATTGATAAGGTTTTAAGGACCATCTCCAGAACAGAGCTTAATCCTAAGGAATCGAAGTAGAGTGCCTAGATACTTGAATTGATAGCATTTTAAAGGTTTTCTTTAGAAAAAAGTTTAACCTTTAAGGATCTAGATAGAACATCTAGATACCTGAGATTGATAGCATTTAAAATATCATCTCCAGAATGGAGCTTAACCTTTAAGGATCTAGATAGAAAATCTAGATACCTAAAATTGATAGCATTTAAAAGATTATCCCTAGAATAGAGCTTAATCTTTAAGGATCCAGATAAAACATCTAGAGACTTGAAATTGATAGAATTTAAAATATTATCTCCAGAATGGAGCTTAACCTTTAAGGGTCTAGATAGAACATCTAGATACCTGAATCGATAAAAGATAACAAGATCAAATTATGAGTCATAGAATCATCCCCAGAATGAGGCTTGATCCTCAAGAGTCGAGGTTTAGATTATCTCGATACCTATCCATAGAACTCTTTAGAAGATGCGATAAAGTGTGATCAATTGATGACAAGATGAAATAGATGACAAAGATTTTAGATAGAGGGGAACAAGATGCCCCTAGCAATGAGATGCCCCAAGTGATGAGGACATAAGATGGGAACAAGATTCCTTAAGTGATGAAGATTCAGATTAATTTAGCATTGGTTTTGAAAGATTCAATGATGTAATCATCTTGACCCCTCGAGAGTGAAATCAAAAGATGATACACCAGAAATATGATGTAAAGTAGTAGATAAATATATGTAGAAGAAATCTGAGATTTAATAGAATGTAGAAGGGATTAAAATAATTAGAAGAAAATTCAGAGTCACTACAACATGATTTGAGGTCTAGAAGACCAAGTTTGACCAAAAGTTGACCAAAATTGAGCATAGTTGACTTGCATTGACTTTTTCTAAAATACATTTTGAAAAAATGACATTGAAATCATGGAAATATCTCTAGGACATATGTTATAGGTTTGTCGAGATTAAATGTAAGCATTCGAGGCACAAGAAGCCAAAATGACCAGAACATTTACCCTTTTTAATGTAGCAAGTTAACATAAGCATCAAAACATAAATGTTAGGATGACCATAATGTCACTTGCATGGCAGACATGCCAAACACACAAGAGATCCGTCTTATGCTAAGTATTTAGTAAGTATTCTATCTGCAATGACCCTTATGTTCGTAACCTGAGACAAAAGTGTGCTAGATATAATCACAGTGACCCATACATTCACTTAGTAGGATGAGTATCAGTATGTACTATAGCATTAAGAGTTCACTCCAACATACAAGGAGAAGAACCAACATTATCAATGTATCCATATAAAAGAAGTCGAGCTATAGCCGACCATCTAATATGAGATGGAGGCTCTTATAGTGGACACCCCTCTTATAGGAATATGTCAACTTATTAGAACTAAAGCACAAACAAAAAGCAAAGAAAAGATCATGCCCGTAGTCATTGCTTCTCTAGTTAGAAATGACATCATCAAGTTATTTGAGGAGACATGATAAAGAAAAAACAGAACAAAAAAAGAAAATGTTCAGCGTATCCAAACATGTCATTTTGAGTTCAATGTTTTTGGGATTGATATTAAGTGTCAATGTCCAAAATATAGATGAAAGAAATCTCTTCAATAGGGTGACACTAGTAGGCAGATGTAGTTAGGATGATTGGTGACTGAGGTGAAAAGAGGAATCTTCAAGATGAAGAACCTAAAGAGGACTAAGAGATAGTAGACAGACATAGTTAGAACAATTGGTGAATGATGCAAGAGAGATGTTCCATAAAGAAATTCTGGGACCATGACACAAGCAATAGTAGGTAGATGTAATTGAGAACAACTGGTGACTATTGTGAAAGAGATTCTATGAGGAGAATCTTGACAAAGAGTGACACTAGTGATAGTAGGCAGATGCAGTTGAAACAACTGGTAACTATTGTGCAAGAGATTCTATGAGGATAATCTCAGCAAGAGTGACACTGGTGACAGTAAGCAGACAGAGTCAAAATGATTGGTGATTGTCGTGAAAGAGATTCTAGGACACTAGGGAATAGTGCCCCAAAGTTGTGACAAGACTCAATCCATGGATACATGAGTGGAAAGCAAGAAAAGTAGTAATGAAACTATATAGGGAGCCAAAAGATGTGCTATAGAATGGAACATTGGGAACAAGAGGCACCTATTTGCTAGGTTTTCACCTTCTTGGTAGGGCTTTTCATTTTTTTGCTACCACAATGTCTATTTCTAGGTTTTCACCAATGGCACCTTTTCAATTTTTTTGTATTTTTGTATTTTTTGGGTTTTTCAATTTTTTTGTGTTACCAAGACACTTATTGCCAGGTTTTCATTAGGGTAACAATTTTTTTAGGACTTTTTGCAAATTTTAAGTCTTTTTTAGGATATTTTCAAATTTTTAGAACTTTTTTTTAGAGATTACTAGCTCTCAACAAGGATTACCTTGATTTTGTTCCAGTGTCTAGCAAGGTGTAGGATGAGATGTAGTAGTAAGATGGTGGATAAGTGGAGATGGATAGGCAAGGAGTATGAAGTGGTGAATGTTACCCTCAAGGAAAGTCTTCACAAGATTACCCAAGCTAGGAAAAAAGATATAACAATATAAGCTCATGGTGTAATGAAGGGTGTCACATAAGTAATCCAAGAAAATGACCATGTCATGAGATTGCTAAGAACTAAGTTTTCTTCTCTCTTTTATTGATCAAGACCAAAGGGTTTACTAAATAGGATAGCAAAGTTTGTTAAGGAGGTTATGAGTGAATGACTTTGGGAATGAGGACATTTGAAGGATAAGAAAGATAATGATAGGATGTCATGGATGGAAGAATTATGCATGATGCCCGTTTACTAGGTTTTCATCATGGTATTTATCCAAGGTGCCACAAAAAGTGGTTTTAACCATAGGATGGATTTATTTGTCTTTACTTTTTCTACCAAGATGCTTGTTTCCAATTTTCACCAAGGTACTTTTTCTTCTTTTTTTTTTTTTTTTTTTTTTCTCCTTTTTTAGAATTTTAGAGTTTTTTTGGAAAGAATTCAAGCCTTTCTCAAGTTATATAGCATGCCTATAAGAAAGATAAGTTATGATAAGCCAAGGCCATAGCAAGGTACACTCAAAGATGCTGATAAGGTAATGGAAGGGAGATAGTAGAAATGATATATGGAGGATAAGGTTTTAGGCTATGGATGAGATGAATGGGATGGAAGGATAAAAGGTGGAATGGATAGGGTATTGAAAGGGATGTGCAAGGGTAGAAGAAAAAGTGGGCAAGATCAACATTGACACACACCTAAAAGGGTAGTGGAATGATGGAGGGAATATGGATGGAATAGTATGAGGTTTAGATGTATGAGGTGGTGGAATAATTTTGAAGGAAGGTGGAGTGTAAGGTTTTGAAACCTTTTTAGGAAGATGTTGGGAAGAAGATGGAGTGGTAGCCTTTGGAAGCTTAACTGTAACCTTTTATTTGTTTTCAATATTCAAGTCCTTCAAGAGAGACTTGGGAATGCATATAGCTTTTGATTTTTCATTAGATGCTTTGGAATGCATTTCTTCAATAACAGATTTAAGAACCCACACTTTCCTTGGTTGAGCTCTTTGAATAGTGGACCTTTGTGGTCTCTTTTGCATATTTTCCTTCTTGACATTCACATGTCAATTAGAGGAGACATAGTGAACTTTTGAGGATGGATTCATGGACTTGTGTTTGAGTTAATCATCCAAATTGCTTCCAAAGGACTTGGGACTTGTGGATGAATGAGGCCAATATGACTAGTTTAGATGGAAAGGTGGATGTGAAGAGTTCAAGTATGTGTATCTTTATTGATCTTGGGGAAGGGTAGGAGGAACATGTAATGAGCTAAGAGTGGAAGTAGGAGATAGAGGAACATAAGGTCCCAATATGGATGGAAGGTTTGAAGGTTTTAGCTTAGATGGATAGGGACAAAGGATATATTTAGAAAATGTGAATGGACCATGAGTAGGGATATCAACATATTTAGAGTGAGCAACATGACCAACACCATCAATAGATTTATGAGTAAGTGTTATAGAAGAAATACCTTTAATAGGAGTATCTAAAGCTTGAGAATAGTTTTGAAGTGAATGTAGCAAGGTAGAACAAGAGGGTGAGGGAAAGCTTTTCCCTTCAAAAGGAATTTTAGGTATCATCGGAAAAGTATCCTTCTCTTGGTCTTTAATAATATCCTTAGGGATGGTGGAAGGAATATCTTGATCTTGCTTAGTAGAGGTGCATGACATGGGAGATGGAGGACTATGTGGCTCTTGATCAATACTTGTTTCTTCATCATTTAAGTAGTCCTCTTGACACAAAACCAATTTTGAGGATGAGGGAGTATCTGACTCTATATTTGAATCTTTTGCCGGAGTCTGCATAATAGGCTCTTGAAGTTCAGAATGAAAATTACTTGGAGTGGACTTCATAGGCATAGCAGGGCATGAAGAAGTATGATCTGTGAAGGTAGTGAAAAGACTTGCAGTCCAATATCTATTGGCTTGATTTTCTTTCAAAGGTAGTCCTTGAGGGTACACATAGTCAACAAGGGGAGTAGCGAGTTCTTTGTTTGGTGAATATGTGTTGGAATGATTGGACACTTTAGAAGGTGGTTGTATATTGGAAGAGATAAGTGTCACATTTAAACCATTACTAGACTTGGTTTCATGATGTTGATCCTTCTTGAGAGTATAATATATAGTAGATAAGAGCTTAGATTTTCAAATTACATCATTATCAAAGAGATCTTGGATCTTGTTTTTCAGCTCCTTACAATGTGAAGTTTTATGTAAATTATGTCTATGATAAGCACAATAGTTACTCATAAAGGAAACTACCACCAAAGTGACCTTAGGTAACACAATGATTTTCTTTTAAAGAAGTTCTTCCAAAGTTGATTCATAAGATCTTCCCAAAGGGGTGAAATCATGCTTTGGTTTAGGTTCCCAAGGTTTTTCTTCAAAGATATTTCTAGATTTCTTGGGTGTTTGTGAGGTGTTCTCATATATCTTGGATTGAAGATCACAAGAATTTGATTTTTGGTTGTCATAGGAGGAAGGGAAATTTTATCTCAAGGAGAATTTGTTTGATGATGTTTCATCTTCCTCCTTCAGTGTTTGAAGTTGAGCACTCATTGATTGGATTTCTTGCTTCATGTTTGTAATAAGTAGCTCTTCTTCCTCACTAAGAACATTGGATTTAGCACATTTATTGTTAGCCATTTTGATGTACTATGTTTCAAGTAGTGATAGCCAAGTTTTAGAACATAAGTTAAGTTTCCACAGTCATAAACAATGAAAAAAAGGAAAAGCTTAGACAAGGACCACACTAGAACATAGTCTCAAAAGGACAAGATAAGAGTGTTGTATACTTAGGTATGAGTTGTCTGAGTAATGGCTAGAACAACCAAGGTTTATGACTATTGTGACACCAAGTATGATGAACACAAAAGGACAATAACAAGATAACTAAAAGACAAGACTAGTCAAAGTATGGATCACAAGTCATCAACTAAGCAGGATGCTGCTGTTTGGGATTGTCTACAAGTAGAAAAGAGGTAAATTGTTGTAGGAAATAGACTAGACATAGAGTGCAGATAGCTCTGATAGACTAGTTTGATAGTTTTCATCAAGATCCCATGTGAAGATACTCTAGGAGGCATGCGAGAAAGGACACAAGGCTATGTGAAGACTCAGAACAACATAAAAATTTCACACAAGGATGTGCTCTAGGCTACACGAAAAAGTGCAAAGTTTGGCAACAAAATAAGGACACTAAGGCAAGATCTCATGTGAAGATGTACAACTATTTGCATGATAACCTATACAGAGCCATGCAAAGAAGTGACAATACAAAAGGATCTTGCGCGAAGTCTTGCAAAGTTGTGTGCAAAATTTAGGACTAGACTGACAATAGAGTTATATTTTGAAGAGATTTTCAACAATTTTGGACAGTTTTGGATGGATTGTAGTTTTGTTTGATAGATAATGGATAGATTGCAGGGTTGATTTGGGATTTTTAAAGTAGTGTTGGGTTTAAAACAAGACAAAGTGTTTTCAATAGGACACAGGAAGCAAGCAGTAGTTGAATACAATCCAATTGAGGGAAAAGAAACTCAGAGGGATGGGGGAGTCTTGAATTTTAGTTTGTTTAAGAAGGTTTGGACACATTTAGAACTCAATAACAAACATGCTTTATCCCTAGAAATAGAAAATGGTAGAGAATGCAAAACCTTTGTCCCACAATTTATGCACATGTGTGCACCTCACACAACCATGTCACCCCCTAGAGGGTGCCCATGTTTTTGGTGTATTCAAAGGACTCAATAGTATATGTTGAATGAGCACCCTTGTGGTAGGGGACAAGCATGTATACTACCTTCTAATTTCTAGTAGCATGCCTATGGTGAGATCTATAGGAGAGATTCTTTCCCCTCCTTGCACAAAGATTATGCCTCCTTTCGGAGGTGAACTAGGTAGCTTCTAACTAAAAGGTTTTTACTTGGCTTCTATTCATATTAATTCTCAGTGGCTCCACAAGCGGAGTTGATACCAACAACCCACACTAGCATCTGAGAGTGCACACACTTTCTTAGCAAGACTGGGGCCGACACTAGCTAGTGCAACAAACAGAGCTTCCCCTCGATAAGCAATATCAAGAATCAAGGGGAAAGAAATTAATCCGGCTTTGGAGTCTTTCACTCTACAAAGCATCTTGATTATAGTGAGTTTGAATCTCTTGAAAAAGGAGTGTGCTTACTTGGGTCATTCACAGAGGTTGAATCACTCTAGCAGGCCCTCTAAAGGATTGACTCGAACTGGTGGTTCAAACACAAGGGTCAAAGTTTCTAATTTCCCTTAAGGGGAAATAGCATACTCCTCTACCTTACTTTCTCACCCAAACACATAGAACATGTTAATTACTAACTTAGCTTAATCAATCTAGACTCATCCTTCCTAAAGATTTTGATCCCTTTGAAAGGAAACCATCATCTCATCATAGAAAAGGATTAGCACTAGAGAAACACTAAGCTGCTTGCCTTCTTTGGAATGCCATCTAGCATCTAGGTTTCTAATTCACCCTTGGTCATGACCTCCAAGTGGTGAAGAGCATAATCCCCTATTCTTCTATCTTGCACCCTACGAAGTTCACAAGCCCTAATTAGACTATCTTTTAAAAGAAGGAAGACAAAACATTGTTTTGTGGGTTTTAATATTTGATCTTTGACAAACGTATCTTCAACAATCATCCTGCAAACAAATAGTCAGTTCATGTTTGGAGAGTTTTTATAAGGAATCTTCATCAAATGTCTTGTTGACAACTATTAGGCAGCAAAAAACTAGAAAAATTGACAAAAAGATGCTTTAGAGAAAACACGTTAGTCAAACAGAAGCTTAACTATGGGAAAATAATATTTAACTTTTTTTGTTCCTTTTTATACCCATAAAATAGCTTAGAAAATGTCAAAACCTATGAAAATATCAAAAGTCAAAATTCTAGATGAAATCATGCATAGAACTATGCAAAATCATGCACAGACCCATGCGAAATCATGTATAGACCCATGTGAAATCATGCATAGACCTGCACAAAGAAATGGTGTGCACCGCACAAAATCATGCACAGGTCCGGGTGAGCTCTTTCATTGAATCACGTGAGAAAATGAGGTACTACACAAGAGGGCACTTTTTTGCGTGAGGAAGTGTACAAAAATAGGTGAAACCCTTAGATCTTCACATAAAAATCTAGAATACTGTACGAACAGGTACAACAGAATGCTGAAAATGTCAAAAAATAAGCTAGATGAGGCCAGAAAAATTGTTTTTCTCTGCCCCACGATGGGCACTAGAAATGTATATGCAGAATGTGGCCTTAGACTTCACACACACACTTCAACATGGTCTTTACCTATGGAATCATCCTAGGATAAACATGGTATCGTTTACCCAAGACACCTGATAGTGCAACCCATTGCCTTCTATCTAGAAGGATTTTGCTTGTTTATGCTCTTAGAGTTGAGATGTAGGCAACCAAACCTTTCTAGAATGAAGGGTTTTTGATGTAATTAAATCTATATTGAATGCAATTATTCTAAGAACATATAAAATACACTAGATTATATCTATGCATATTAAAGCTATATGATATTTAATCTAAGAAATGAAAGCTTATGCTAATAATGAGTGAGTGAATGCACAATTCAGTAGAGATTCGATACAAATTCAATTCTAACCTCTGTAATGAGGAATTATGAGTCCCTTAAATAGAATCCAGAAATGGATCAACGGTCAGGATCAACCTTGATGAATGGTTAGTTAGATAGAAGATTCAATTAAGATGGAAACTTCCTTATGCAGGTGAAGTGAACTGTTTCAAATTTGAGTGTGATGAGTAGTTAACTGAACTTGTCATAAGTGTGAGAGCAAGTTAACTAGATTGATTTCAATTTCAAGAAGTAGTTCACTTAGAGTTTCCATTTAGAACTAAAGAGAGGATTTTAAAGATATTATTTAATTTAATAGGTGAGATATGATTTCACACATACCTTTTTCATTTAATTGAATAATCTAATTCAATTAATTAAAGTGGGCATAATATTAAATTAAATATTTTAATTAGTTAGTACATTAGCCTTAGGAGATGTTTTAATTTAATTAAAGCATAAATACTTCAAATTAAATTAAATCTTAATCAATAGGTTTATTTTGACTAATATGAGTCAATACTATATGTATTAAATAGATAACATGATTAGTATAGATTAAGGTTTTTTGTATTTGACAATTAAGACAAGTAGTGAATATCTGAATAAGAATTGCCTGGTGAAATAGGAATTTAGAATTGATCAGATAGACCAGAATTGGTAGTCATGCCAATGAGCCAATTTTGGGGTATTACACTTATAATGCTGAAAATGAATCAATCAACAATTATACTAC
Organism: Cupressus sempervirens; assembly: GCA_028749045.1. Lineage (NCBI taxonomy): Eukaryota > Viridiplantae > Streptophyta > Pinopsida > Cupressales > Cupressaceae > Cupressus > Cupressus sempervirens. Next base: position 552,616,710 of record CM053786.1, on the reverse strand, counting down.
ACTCAAAACAAATTTTCATGGAATTTATATGTAATTAGATGAATCCATAGGCTAGCTTAATCTTGGTGCCTTAATCATTAATCATTTAGTGGAGGCCTTGTATTGCTAGGAGCTTCGATCATTTTATGAATATGATATTAAGCATGGTAGGTACCCTCTGTTTTATGTGTGGATTCAATATTTTTTGTCATCAGAGGTGTTAGTTTCTTAGAGTAGTGAGGAATGTTGTTTAATGAAATTCTATTTACAATCTTTACATGGTGAAACTATTATTGCATTTTATTCAGTGTGAGCTCATTGGAAAATTGTCTAGAACAAAATGGCGACTTTTCATCTAAAACATATGTTGTAAATGAATCAATTAGCACATTTACTAACACTAAAAAAAACTTTTCCTAGAAGGTATCTATAATTATATGAATACATTGGTCCAACTTGATCTTGGTGCTTTAATCAATTAGTGGAGGCCTTGTGTCATAGGAGCTTTAATCATTTTATGAATATGATATCAAGTGTGGTGGGTACGTGGTCCTCTATTTTGTGTGTCAATTCAATCATGTTTGTTCTAGTTTACCTTTGACATATTCTACTCATTCCATGTCCAATCTTAAGTATAAATATTAATCAATGGTATTCATAGAAAGTGTAGATAAAATCATATATGTTTTTTTGCATTAATGTTTCAATTCAAACTATGTTATCTTCTTGATGACAAATCACAGGGTGATGCAAAATGTCAATATAGACATGGCACGAATTACTAAGTTCCTAGAACAAGGACCTAAATGAAAACTAGTTCTTTGTTCCTTTTGTCTTGATTTTTATGAATATATGTGGGTGTGAGGGAGCTAAGAATCAATAGGATAAGGTTAACTCAAATGCCTACTCATGGTATAGGTGGACCAGCATGCTACGACCCAAAGATGTAGGGAAGGAGACACCTTGATAGATGGGAACCTCATCCATCTGTAGCCACTTGTAGTGCCACTGTGGTCATCAAAATTTACCACATCAGTAAAATCTAGCACCATCCTTCCTCAAGCAACCACAAGTAGAGATGTCATTTATCATCCACTAACCTACCATACCCTTATAGATGTATGAATCATAGATGTTAGCTATCAAGGGTTTATCTATCATATCATGTTCCCCATGTATGAGAATATATAGGATATGATAGATGTTTACTATTTTAATGGCCAACTCCCAACATCTCCCAATTAGGAGATGGAATGATGTCATACTAGAATCTCATCTCTCTATGTGCCATTAATATAGGTCTATAAAATCTCATCTCTAATTGGTGGTAGACAAACCAAAGACTTGAAGATAAATATCCAAAATAATCACTGACTAGGCTACTGTAGTTGATTATTTTGGATATTTATCTTCAAGTAATTATTTTTTAAAATAAAATATGTTGATCAAAAGTTTAACCAATGTTGGTAAGAATTGGTTGAAATCTTGACCAAGTTTGGACAAACTTTTGACCAATGCATTGACTAGGATGTCATCATGGGTTTGGCATCCTATTTGATTGAGGATCAACATTGGTCAAAATTTTGGACAAACTTGGTCAAACTTTTAACTAATGCATCATCTGGGATGTCATTATGGGTTTAGCATCCTAGATTTGGTTCTGATAAACAAGGGATGTCATTTTTGACCAAATTGTGTGTCAAAATTTTGACACTCACAAGACTTGGTCAAAGTTTCAATGAGGAAAATAACAAAAAAAATGATTTGCAGATCATTTAACTAACATGAGTAAAAAATTTGACCAATTTTTGTCAAAAAATTAGACAAATTCTACTAGTGACACCATTGCAAAGTGTTTGAAATCCTAATTTCAATGTAACTTGAATGGACAAAAGTGGAGTCCATACGCCAAAGTTGTGGCTGGTCAAACTTTGATCAAACCAAGTATAGAGGCCATCAAAAAGGTTAAAATTTGACCTTTTTAAAAATGGTCAAGTTTCATTTCATTGAAAATGTCACTTTGAGACAATTGTGACCATATTTGTTTCATCAAAATTAGAGCTTGTATGTAGAAGATATGGTTGGTAAAAGTTGGGTTGACCAAATTGATCAGAGTTGACTTATGACATCAACATGCTAACATGGAAAAGTGGCTGATGTGGTATCTTCAACTAGTAAGTGGTTGAAACATGGTATAAAAGTATAATAAACACCCTAACCCTAATACCCTAACCCTAACACATGGCATCTAATTTAGTCCAATCACATTTGGACACCCGACACTTGGGTGGTGAACAAGGAAGTGCCACATAACACCCATCAAATGGCACCATGTGACACCTTGGAAGGATCAACACCATGGTTGTAAAAAAATTGCATTGACTAGTTTGAAACCCAAGACCTCAAGTTTGAAGTGGAAGAGAAATCATCTTTTAAATATTACTAATTTCCCAAAGAGAATGGAGGTTGGTAGGATTTGGTCCTTTGACAACTGCCTCCCAAAAATTCTCTCATAACAACTGCGATATTTATAGTGTTGGAGCTATATTTATGATAAATAATATTTATCCTTATCGCATCTTGCCTAAGATTTGTTATTTAAGGATACATGGATAAAACTAACCCCTAAAAATTGGATAGGACTGAATCTATAAAATGGAGAAGGGGTTATTACGAAGATTGAATCAATTGAAAGGGATTATTTTTAATTAATGATTACAACCCATTTTTGGCTAATTATTTTTTATCAAATGGGGGTTAGGAGGTCTTTGGAATTCATTTGGATTTAGAGAGAAGAAGAGAATTGGTGAGAGCATTTTCTCTTGTAAGAGGGAGAATGAGAGAGAATTTTCTAGTGTGAGAAGGATTGAAGAGTATTCCTTTTGCTTGTAAAGGAAGTCTTATGAGAGGATTTCTTTCTAAAGGGAATATTGAATGGATATTGTATTAATTCTTTCCTTCTATAGAAAATCCTTTTAGAAAATCCCTTCTCTTTGTCTTTGTGAATTAACCTTGTGGCTTTGAGAGCCATTATGTGAGGTGATTTGATTGAGGATTTTTTATCACGACTTTGTAGATGGGCTACAAAAAATTGTAAGGCAGTATCCAAGAGGCTTTGTCTAGATATTGTACTACATTTGGAGCATTATTAATATATTAGTCACTCTATTGAGGTAGATCCTCATAGGTAGTCCACTTGGATGAATTTTGTATCAAATGGGTGCTCTCTTCTCTATCTCTTGCTATGTTTTGTAATTCACTCTCTTTTTATTATTCCTATTATTTATAAATTTTAATGTCCTTAAGTTGTTCTTAAGGCATTAAATATTTGTACACCTTTATGAAATTTCACTTTCTAATTATTGTGTGGATCCTAAAATTATATTAGAGGACCTTTCAAGGTGCACCAAAGAATGAGAGTGATGTAGGAGCATGTTGGGGGTAAGGCAAAACCCTTAAGACAATTTTGGCTTGTGAATGGTATATCCAACCATTTTAAGAATAAGGACTAAATGTAAAGTCCCCAGGTAGGTTTAGGGGGTGTGGTTAGTGGACCGCCTCACAATAGGTGTATCATAGTCATGCTCTAGGCCATGCTTAGGAATAATGTATTCAATCTAAGGACTATTTTCCCCACTATGAGATGAATTTAATCTTGCCAACCCAGGGATGTATACTTGAATTGGTCGGCACAATATGTGCACTAGGTCTCTTAATGAGTCACTATGCTTATGTTGCAGGAAAGTAAAATGCAAGAAAAATAACTTACACTATTGCTGCAAGAAACTAACACAAATAACTCTATGAATACTGGAAATAAAATGAAAGGTTAACAAATATTCCAACTCATTTCATCCACTATAATTGTTCTTACAGATGCTACAAGAATGTTCACGAAGTGTGATGCTACAGGAAGGAACTTACAAATTCTACTTACAATACTAAAAATGCTTGGAAATAAATCTATACTATCCTAATCTAATCCACCTTCCAAGTGGGCTCTCTTGGTTAGCTTCAACTAAACTACTAACACAGGATAGAAGATAAAAACTATTTCAATACATTTTAGAAATTCATTACATGGAAACAACACATAGAACTGTAAAAACAAAACTCACTGTAAAAGTTAATAGTTTGTTCCCATAAAATTTTTCCTTATAACTAAACTAACACACTTGATTTGATTCCTATACATAGGAGATTAACACATATTTCAAAACAAAAAAGTAAACAACCTAGCTATGAATCTGTAGGAGAGAAAGAAGGAAAATAAAAACTCAAGGCAAGAAGAAGAGATAATGGCTTAAGGCGGGAATAATAAAGTCTAAACATCCACTTGCCATAAGAATAAATGCAGAGAATGCAATAAGCCTTCATAGATCTTCCATACTCACTATCGTGTCCTTTGGAACTATTATGACTTTCCTCCACCATGCCTACACCTCAGCGTTCTTTTCTCCTTGAATGCTATTGGCTATCTTCATGCTCATCTTTGAATTCTTCCAATCATCTTCATCTTCATTGCTAACAAGTTAGTTATAATGCAAAGATAATTGCAAATAAGCATGTTCAAATTAAATTCAAATATAAGAAAACACATTTTGATAATTATATGAAATACTGCATCATATATATGATATTGGAAAAATACGACATACTATCTATGCATAGGTTAATCATTGGTTTGGGTAAACATAGATCCACAAATTTCTTGATGAAAATGAAAAAAAGTATTAAGAAAGTGTTTAAAAACTATCATGAAATAGAGGCAATAATTAGCCTCATCATCTGCCCCCTAGTAAACTGATGCTTGTCCTCAAGCATGACATTTCCTAGTCAGTAACCTAAATTCCCCCACTTTTTCCCTTCCTTTCCTACTACTCTTGAAGGTATAATAGAGTCCTTGTGTTCTTTCCCAAACCTCCCTTCTATTGTCCTCCTGTAGCTTGTCAAGTATGTTAGCATTAATATCATATAAGGCCACATGAGCATTGGAGGTTGCATAGTGAGTGGGCACCATAATTCGGGTCTAGCCTATTTTCCTAGTTCTAGATACTTTGGAGCTCGATGAAGGGAAGCTTCTAGGTTGATGGGACTATGTCACTCTGACCTTTTAAGTGACTAAGGTAATCTAGTCCATCTACTTCTAGCACCAGCCATAGCTCTCTAGAAAGCAAACTAGGGTAAGTTCTTATAATCAACATAGGCCTTGTCTCTAGTAGCAAAGATTCTATCCCTTACTCCCTTGTTCTTATCCCCATAAATTAATCTAAACCAGTCCCTAAGAACTTCTTCTAGTTTGTTGCTTTTGGTTCTTAATGGTAGGAGTTATGTCCTTTCCTCATCTTTGTAACTATTCATCTACCTATCATAGTTTGCTTCATTAGATATCCAAAACATCAAAGCTCTTAAATGTATATCCCCTATATAAAGTAAAGGGTTCCATTGGGTTTTTGAAGGGATAAAAAAATTACGCACATATAATTCACAGAGTAAATTCTACTACCAGGACGATAGAGTTTGATATAAACCATAAAATTCCTGGGCTGATTTAAACTCTTCATTTATATTCTTAAAGGTTATCATGAGTTGGAATAAGAGAAATTATTCTTTTAAATAGAGAGCATAAATTCATGGTAGTGGTCTATAGGCAAGTGCTTGATCAACCAATTTGAGGGCATGGTCCATCCTTTGTTTTTGATTCACTAATTGCTTTTTCAAATCTATAATTTCAAAATTTAGAGACACTATGCCTTTCTTCATTCTTTTCCTCTCCTCTTCCCATAAGGTCTTAGCAAACATATGTTGTCCAAACAACTAAAAAAGGAGTTTATGTAGGGTAATGGAACTACTATCTTCCTCATGATTTCTTTTCCTCTTTCTCTGTTCCCCCCATAATTGTTCTACAATATCAATAAACCATGTTGATTTATAGGGAACTAGGGTAGTGTTTGGATAAAATTTCTTAGGAACTATTTCATCCCTATAGCTCAAAGTACCTGGTTGGCCTACTGGGTAATTATTTGGATTTTCATCAACCTCAACCCTACATTCCTCGTTAGGGTTTTCAGGAATGTTTTTGATTTTAGGGTGAGGAGGAGAGTGATCAAGAACAATCTGTATAGGGGATTCTTTAGTAGATAGTTTTGATGAGGGGGATTCTTTGGAAATTTGTCCTCTCATTCTGGGACTTCTTCTTATAGGGGTTTCTTCTAGTATCATAGCCTTCTGCCTACCTCTTCCTTTTGGTGTCTATATTGTAGGAGTAACTATTGCAGGACCCTTCTTAGTTCTCTTTTGCCTCATGACTATAGGGTTTGGCTCTTCTTTTACTGGAATAGAGATTTCTTCTTGCAATTTTCATTTTCTATTTATTCAGCTAGAGATAGGTTTCTAGGTTTCTTGAATAGGTGAAGGCACAGTCTCTTGCACATTTTCTTTGACATTTTCTTGTACATTGCTTTGCACATTTTTGCTTTTAGACTCTTGAGTGCTTTGTCCAATAGGTTCATTAGTGGGAACTACATTATCCTCACTAAGCTATTCATGAAGGGTAGCCTAAGGTTGTATGGTTTTGGCTTGGACAAATTCTGCCCATGACAAGGGAGAAACATCCCTAAGTGACCTTTCTATGTGTAATTTAATTAGGGCATGATGGGTGACAAAATTGTCTTTTCCTTTTTGAGTTTCTTCCACACTAATACACAACATATTGTACAAGAAATTGGAAACATTAATTGGATGATTATGCCTTATACAACTAAGAAATTTAAAATGATGTGCATGTAAATATGAAAATCTACCTTTGCATGTAAGGTACCTAACAATGTGCATGGCTAGTTCATTATATGGCAGAAGAAAAGACATTCTTTTACAACCTTTCTTGGTAATGTCCATCTGAGGGTTGGTTGGTATGAAAAATTGAGCTCTGGCTGATCTTGCATCATGAATGTTGGGATAATGTTCTCCTATCATTGGTAACCTAGTAACTTTTGTTATACGTTCCTCTATAGCAACCACTGTTAAGCCCTATACAGAAGCTTCCACTTCATCAAAAATCCTTGTGAATTTTGTGGCTGCTTCTTCCTCATATGCAGTCAAACTTAAAAAGTACCCTAACCAACCACATGCATTAAACCTACTCATAGCTTCTACATCTAAGAGAAAAATGGTATGCTTCACTAGTTCTCGCCTCTCCAATTGTCCACCCATTCTTCTTTAACCCTTTCATTGTTTACACTACTTCACTCTTTCCCCTTACAAATTTTGGCTTCTTTTGTTGTTTTACAGACCATTTCACATTTCATTTCATAGGTAATTAATGTCATAATGATTCGTTATGAGGAATAAGATGGCTTTGATGAGAGTAAATCATGGAAGTGTGTGAAAATCATCCGAAAACATGGTTCAGATCACTTAAAATTTAAGCACAAGTCACATCATAGCTTGACAATAAAATCATTCAAAAATAAGAGGTACAACACCTAGCCACTTGTATACTTAAGGAAATATGAAGATTTGGGAAATCTTTATGAATAAATGCAGTCATTAGGTTTTAGTAACCTTCCCTACCCCCTACAAAACAAGGACAAGTGTCCACACTTGTTAGACTTAGTACAAGTTAAAAAACTAACATAATGTCACCATAATATAAACATGCAGTATTAAATATAATTGATGAAATCTGTGGACTATAAATGAATTATAATTTGGAAATCTTATACCTGTTAATTGATCGTTGCACATACCAAAGGTGGTAGAAGTGATATTAGTAGTGATAGCATCTGTCAACATCTCATGGGGTTTATTGAAAGCATTAGAAATTGATGACGTGGAAAGTGGGTGGATGGAAGGTAAAGAAATGAGATGGAATGAGAAAGTGAATGGAGAAATTTGGAACTTTATGTGTGCATACTTTTTTTATTATGATCATGCACAAAGAAATTAGTGTTGAAAAGCGGCAGGCAGAAGGTTGACACCTTCAGCTACAAGAAGAGTTACCTTGTTTGTATTTGAATTTGGCCACTGGAACTGCTATAGGAAGTCCTCTTTTTTTTGGGTTTTTTTATATAACTTGAGTTTGTGACCATTGACTAATAATTTGGAAGGCATTGGATCAATGGTAGTTAATTGAACAACTCCATTATCAAAGACATGACTAAGTTCATATGGACCCAACCATCTTGTCTGTAGCTTTCCTTGCATATCTTTAAATATGCAATCATATAGTAGTGCCCAGTCATTGACTTGAAATTGTTTACTAATAATATGAGAGTCATGCCATTGTTTCCTTTATTTTTGTATAATTTTAGTACATTCTAAAGCAGCTTTGCGCATTCCATCCAAAGAGTTAAGATGCAGAAGGTGTTCTCTTTGTACTATAGGAAGTTCAATGTCTAGCTCTAGTGCAGTTCTCAAAGTGTTATGTTCAAATTCAATGGAGTGCATTGCTACCTTTCCATACAGGAGCTCAAATGGTGTGAATCCTATAGTAGTCTTCCATGTTGTTCTATAAGCCCAAATAGCTTCTTGTAATCTGCTGGTCCAATCCCTACAGTGTAGATGAACCATTTTTAGGATGTTCTCCAGCTCATGGTTTATGACTCTACTTGTCCATTAGCTTGAGGGTGATAAGGCATGGATTTTCAGTGTCTGATGTTATACTATTTCATCAATTTTGAGATCAAAGTAGAGGTAAATTGTGCACCTTGGTCAGTGACTATCTTTTTGGGTACACCATAGCAAGTAAAAATTTCTTCATATAGAGATTCTACAACTTTTTCATCACAAGCATGCTTCATGGCTTTGACTTCAACCCATTTTGTTAGGTAATTTGTGTACACAAGAATATAAGATTTCCTATTAGATGGAGGATCAACTAGACCAATGAAGTCCATGCTCCATTTATCAAATGGTGTTAACACCATCTGAGGGTTAAGAGGCATTTCATCTATTCTTGTCAGTCGGTCCATCCTTTGACACTTCTCACACTTTTGTGTATAGTTGGTTGCATCTTTGTGAAGTGTAGGCCAATAATAACTAGTTGTCAAGATTTTCAAGGCTATTTTTATTGCCACAAAGTGTCCTCCACATGGTTTATTATAACATGCATGTAGAATATCATATGTCTCATCCTCTCTCACACATCTTCTCATAACTTGATTAGGTCCAGTGTAGAACAAGAGATTATCTATCCAAGAGAAATAGAAACTTTTTTCTACAAGCAGCTTCTTTTTCTTGTAAGAAAAATATTCTGGTATTTTATTAGTTGCAATGTAATTAGTAATGTCTGCATACCATGGAGTTTGAATAGCAATATGAAATAAATGCTCATCTAGAAATGCATCATCTACCAAAGTAGTGTTAGTATCATCATGATGGATTCTTGATAAATAATTAGCTACAACATTGGCTTTTCCAAGCTTATCAACAATAGTTATATCAAATTCTTGCAACAATAGTAACCATCTTGCTAACCTACTAGTTATAGTAGGTTTATTCATGAGATATTTACTTGTTGCATGATTAGTATGAATAAATATGGAATAGCCAGTTATGTAATGCCAATATTTGTTCATGGCATAAACTACTGCTAGCAATTCTTTTTTTGTCATTGTCTAGTTTAATTATGGTCCATGAAGGCTCTTGCTAATATAATAGATTACATTTCCAAGATTTTGAGATTGCTGTGCTAAAACTACACCTATGGCATAATCAAAGGCATCTATATATTCAAATGTCCAACTAAATTCAGCTTCTTTTGTGAGTAACTTATACAAGGGACTAGCTATTTTGCTGAGATCTCTTATAAAATGTTTGTAATATCTAGCATGACCTAGAAAAGATCTTACATCTTTCAATTTTTTAGGTATGGGAAATGTTTGAATTACCTCTATCTTAGCTAGATCCACTTGTATTCCTGTAGCTAATATGAAATGACCAAGTACCACACCTTCCTGCATGAGAATGAAACATTTTTCACCATTAAATGCCAAAAATTATTTTCTTGACACCTTACCAAAACCTTTTCAAGATTCATGATTGCTTCCTCAAAAGTGACTCCAAATGTTGTGAAATCATCCATATATATTTCCATACAATCATGTGATATATCAGCAAAGATGCCAACAACGACTTGTTGGAACATTGTAGGAGCATTACATAGACCAAATGGTAAAGCAGAGTATGCAAAAGTACCCCATGGGCATGTAAATGTGGTTTTTTCTTGATCTTCAAGAGCAATATTGATTTGGTTATAACCACTATACCCATCTAGAAAAGAGAAATTCTTCTTTCTAGCTAGAGTGTCTAGAACTTGGTCTATAAATGGTAAAAGAAAGTGATCCTTTTTTGGTGGCCTTGTTCAATTCTCTATAATCTACAAAAATTATCCATTTTCCTCCCTTTTTAGGCACTGTGACTCGGGGTAAAACCCATCTACTATCAGATATAGGATAAATAAAACCAACATCAAGTAATTTTTACAATTCAGTTTTAACTATCTCTTTAAGGCTTGGATTTATCCTTCTCTGGGGTTGACAAAGTGGTAGACAACCTTCATTGATGTATATCCTATGGGTGCAAAATGTAGGACTCAACCCTTTCATATCACTATAGTCCCATGCAAAGGCCTTTTCATGCCTTTGAAGCAACTCTTTTAACTGTTCCATCTATATGGGTATTAATTTGGGATTAATATGGAGATTATGACCTTTAGTTAGTTCAACATTAGTGGTGGACTCTATCATAGCAATTTTAGAGATTGGAATTTCTTCTAATTCACATGGTAAGAGTGGATGAAGAATGTCAAGTTCTTTGAGAAAAGTACAATTCTTATCACATTCTTCATATGTGATTAATTCTAACACAAAAATTTTAGATACATCTTTTTCTACAACACAACTGTTAGTAAGGATATTTTGAAGTACTAAATCTTCCTCTTGTAGCTTTAGAAAGGATTGTCTATGTAACATCATGAGCTGTACTATAAAATTTAATTCTTATTCTTCATCCCCTAAATCTGGCCAAATAGATGTGCTCAAATCTGGTAATGGTTGTGCTAGGGGATATAAATCAAATTTCTTTGTTGCTTGGCCATTGGATATGGTCATATTCCCTATCTACAACTTATATTTGCATTAGTTGTGGCTAACCATGGTTTACCTAGGATGATAGGGTAACCAGATAGATTAACTTTGGGGGATAAAATCATGAAGTCTATAGGATACTCTAGAGAATCTAAGGTTATAGCTATGTTTGCTATCATCCCATAAGGGGCGATGGTAGAACTATCTACAAGTTTCATAATTGTTGGAGTAGCCCTTAATCCTTCTATTTTCAACTTCTTTATAGTGTCCTTGGTCATGACATTTAGATCAATGCAAAGATCTATTAAAACATTTTTAATAAATTGACCATTTATACTGACATTCACTACTGGACTTCCTAGATCAAAATATTTTGGTGTGATCAATTTTCCTAACATAATATTAGCCAATTGTCCCACAACATGGACTATAGTGGGGTCATTTTTCTTCCTTCCAGGCTTCTTCAGGTAAGCATCTCTAATGGCTTTTCCATAGATTGGAACATCTTTAATGGCTTGGAACAGGGTTATTTGGACATGTATGTTCTTCAACTAATCAACAATATCAATAGTTTGTTCCTCTACTTGTATAGGTTTTCTTTGTATAAACTTTTCTAGAAAAGGAGGTTCTGCTACTGGTTGAGCTTGGGTTGACATGGTGACATTGGTTGGGTCAACCATTTCAGCAACTGAGGGTTATGATGCTACAAAATAATCTAGTATTTTAGTTATAAGAGGCAATTTAGGCACTGGTTAAGTTGTACCAGATCTCAGATGTATATATGCAACACTCAAAGTGTAAGCAAGATATTACTGAGCATCAACACTACACATGGGCTATTGTGCCTATTGGCTATTTGGATCTGGCTGAGGTTGTCCAGGTAATTGTGTTTACTTTTGATGTCCAGGATTTGTAGGTGGTGGTATTAGAGTAGGTTGTTGAACTGGAGGTGGTAATTGTGGAGTACTGGTATTTTAGTTAGGCCACTGTTGAGATCCCCTCCATTGGTTCATAGGCTACCAATTCCCTTGGGGTGGTTGCCATTGGTTCTGCTGGTTTTTCTAGTAGTTCTATTGGTTTTTCCATTAGTTACTCTATTGGTGAGGCCAGGGTGGTTGGGAATTCTAAGGCCATTAGGATTTTTGTGGGTTGTTTTGCCCAACATTATTCCAATTAGGTTGATATTGTGGAGGACCTTGGGGATTATTGTTTTGCAATTGATTACAATATGAATTTGAATTTTGCAAAGGGTCTTGAGGCATACCTTGATGTTGGGCCCATGGTCAGCATTAAGCAACAAATTTTTTTTTCTCATCATCTCCATCTATCTTGAGGTACTTAGTTGGAAGATGCTGGTTCTCCATGCTTGCAACCAATTTACATTGGCAATCCTTCTTTTGCTTCCAACAATGAGGGTAGTATTCAACTAGTTGTAACTCAGTTTTTGCATACTTCTTCTTTGCAGTCATTGTGTCAAGATGTGTATCAACATCATTGATGATGTCCTATTTGAAATCTGACAATAAGCTAGATATCTCAAGCTTTGAAATACCTTGACTAATTCCTTTAGTGATTGTGGAATGAGGTCCTTAGCCTTTCTTCATGGTTGACCTTGAATAGTTCTGACAGATCTTCTTGAGGTCATCCCAGGAAGCTTGATATACATCACCACTAGCCATTAGGTCTAGTGCTTCTAGATAGTTATCATTCATACCTCTTAGAAAGACTAGCTTTTGTGAATCCTCAGACAATACATGCTAAGGGTTCTTTTATAGTGTTTATAAGAAATGTGAAACATAGTATTCCAATGTTTCTTCCTCCTTTTGTGATATCCTGAAGACATCATCTCCTCTTGAACTAGGTGCTTTGCAATAATCTTTGTACTTATCTAGAAATACAGTTTGCATTTCATCCCAAATTACTACTACATTGGCTCCTAAGCCCATGAACCATCATAGAGCTAATTCTTTCAATGTTGTTGGGAAAAATTTGAGCTTATGGGCATCAATATTGTAGTCAAAACTACAATAAAGTATGTCAAATTAAAACAAAAAAGTATTAGGGTCTTTAGGTGCAAGGCCGTAGAAATTTGGAAGGGCAACTATAGGTACATTCTTGAGATTATCAGTATTTATAAGGCTTGGGAGAGGAAATGGAAAAGTAGGTTGTGCCATTACTGGAGGTATTAGATTATGAGGTTGCTACTGAAAAGGGACATTAGGTACTAGATCATTAACAACTGGTGGATTCAAAGTAGTATTATCAAGAAAACTAGCCAAAACTTTAGTAAAAGGTTGAAGACTACTTGTATCTATTTGTTCAGCTCTTGAAGATGATGTTCTAGGAAAAATAGGGCTTGTATCTTCAAAAGGAAACTCAACTTCTTCTTCAATTTCTTCATTCAAATTAATAGACTCCCGTGGAAGAAATCTTCCATATTCATCTCGTCATCTTCCTCTTTGATGCATGCAATTAAACTCTTCACACTAGTAAAGGAAGCTTGAAAACTAGAAATTTCAAAAAAAACTTTATCTAAGAATTATGACTCAAAAATGCTCCTAGCTTGACACAATCCCCATCAATGGCACCAAAAATGGTCCATGTCACAATAGCTATATCATAGTCATGCTCTAGGACATCCATAGAAATAATGTATTCAATCTAAGGACTATTTTTCCTACTATGAGGTGCATTTAATCTTGGCAACCTAGGGATGTATACTTGAAATGGTCAACACAGTATGTGCACTAAGTCTCTTAATGAGTCACTATGCTTATGCTATAGAAAAGTAAAATGCAAGGAAAAGAACTTACACTATTTTTGTAGGAAACTAACACACTTAACTCTATGAATACTAGAAATACAATAAAAGGTTAATAAATATTCCAACTTAGTTCATCCACTATAACTGTTCTCACAGATGTTGCAAGAACATTCATGAAGAGTGATGCTATAGGAACTTACAACTTCTACTTACACTACGAAAAATGCTTGGAAATAAATCTATACTATCCTAATCCACCTTCCAAGTGGGCCCCCTTGGTCGGCTTCAACTAAACTACTAACACATGATAGAAGCCAAAAACTATTTCATTACATTTCAGAAATTCATTACATGGAAACAACACATAGAATTGGAAAAACACAACTCACTGTAAAGGTTAACAGTCTGTTCCCATAAAATTTTTCCTTCTAACTAAACTAACACACTTGGTTTGTTTCCTATATATAGGAGATCAATGCTTATTTCAAAAAAGAAAAGTAAACAACCTAGCTATAAATCCGCAAGAGAGAAAGAAGGAAAATAAAAAATCAAGGCAGGAAGAAGAGATAACAACTTAAAGTGATAATAATAAAGTCAAAACATTTGCTTGCCATAAGAATAAATGCAGAGAATTTAGTAAGTCTTCATAGCTCTTCCATACTCACTACCATGTCCTTTGGAACCGTTATGACTTTCCTCCACCATGCCTACACCTCAACATTATTTTCTCCTTGAATGCTATTGGCTGTCTTCACATTCATCTTTGAATTCTTCCAATCATCTTCAGCTTCATTGTTAACAGGTTAATTATAATGGAAAGATAATTTCAAATAAGAATTTTCAAATTAAATTCAAATATAAGAACACACATTTTGATAATTATATGACATATTGCATCATATATATGATATTGGAAAAAGATGACATACTATCTACCCATAGGTTAATCATTGGTTTAGGTAAACATAGATCCACAAATGTCTTGATGAAAATGAAATAGAGTATTTAAAATCTATCATGAAATAGAGGCAATAATTAGCCTCATCAGTTAGCTAAGAGTTAAGTTTGAGTAAAGTTTTAACCAATTAGGTCTTGATAAACATAAAATTGCTCAAAGTTACTCTATAAGGAAAACCATGGGAAAATGCCTAAAATAGGGCAAGAAGTTTCCTTACATTTTTTAAGTTCAATTTCTAAGTGTTGAAACTAGACTAGACAAGTTTGGAGACCAAGAATGCAAAATTGCAAAAGTTGTCAAAATTGCTCATTGACAACTTTGCAATTTTTGCAAAATTGCAATGGTAAATTTTGCACTTTTTTGGGAAATGGAAAGATGGGTACTTTGAACTTGAACCAAGGGAAAAGGTAGTTAGAGGAGACTATATAAACATGAAACAACTCCTTTCAAGGGGTTGGTTATGCATTTGTACATACAACAAATGTGTGAAGGAGGATGTTGTTGTTTGGAAAACACATTTTGAAGGATTGAACCAAGAAATCTGATTGTTTTGATTATTATTTTGGATGGAATATTTTCTTGAGTTCATGTATTAATTGTTTGAAATATTTTTTAGATCATTAGTCTTCATTTTAGTAGGTTTACAAAATTATTTAGTTTTTACATTCCTATTGTCTGGTTTTGAGCAATCAACACAAAAATGGCTAAAGCTTGATTTCCCATTCTTGAAAATCTATGGCCTTTAGGAATCAAGTAATAGCCAGTATAAACTATTTAAATATAAATTTTGGGAGTTGTGGGACTCAGTTGGCCATTTTTCAAGTGAGCCCTAGGCAAGCATGGAATAGCTTAACAAGGTGCAATGCTGCTTGCAATGGAGTTTTAAGATGAATAGGGGATTGGCATGAGCCAATATTGAATGTGAAATGGTAGAGTAGAATGTTAGTTGTCTCTAAACTAGAGGAGAAGGTTTGATGCAATGATTATAATATTTGGTATGTATTTTGTTGACATTTCCCTTGAAATCCTCAAAATAGGGGTAAATTGGAATCGTACTGTATGGAAACCATGGAGACTTGGAAAATATTCAAGACTAGGTAAATTGGAAACAAATTATAGAAGACATAAATAGGCCTTGTTAATATATTTTGTGATGTAAGGAAGGTTCCTTGTTTCTAGGATGGCTAATAGGGTCTCTTAGGATACATAAGAAAATAGAGCAATATAGGCTTGTGGGTGTGTGAAACCTATAAAATTGATGTAGAAGGACATTGAATTTTTCAAGAAGCTCATAAAAAAGGTTCAAACTTGATTCTAACCTATTGGTGGCATTTGGTGAATTTTTAACATGTTATGCCAAAAGATGCACAAATAGTGATTTTGGAGTCAAAGGATGGAGACTTGAATTGATTGGAGAGTTTTCTTGGTGAAAGGGGATTAGGAGAGAGTACTCTAGGTTAGGGTTAAATAATGGACCCTAAGAAGGATAAGAAGTATTCTTGGTAGAGAAAAAAGTCTCTAGGTGAAGAAGCTCCCCATCAAAGTGGCATTATAGCCATAAGATTAAGGCTTGTGGTGGTATGTTGTATTCCACTGAATCAAGTGGATTTTAAAAGATGGTTACCAATGGAGAATTGGATAATGAGGTAGATGAGAAAAAAGAAGCTCATGGAGGAGAAAACTAGGCTTCCTCATGAGGCCATAGAAGAGATTAAAGACAAGTTGAAAGAAATGGAAGATGAAGAAAATAGTAAGGGCAAAGAGAAGGCGGACTTGGAGGATGAAATAATTAAACCTAATCCTCCACTTGGTGATCAAGAACAATTCCTCAAAGCCTTCAAGGAATTTGGAGGGAAGAGTCTTGAGAATTTTTCACCATTTCATGGGAAGATGGATTCATAAGTGGTCCTAGAATAGATTGAAAGCATTGAAAACTATTTTGAATGTGAAGGGACAATAGAGGCTCAAAAAGTAAGGTTTTCAAAGTCAATATTGAAAGGATACACACTAATTTGGTTGAAGTTCATGCAAGAGGAAAGATAAACTAAAGGGAAGAAACCAATAGCCAATTGGAAGGCTATGGTAGCAAAGCTAAAGGAGACCTATTTGCTAGAAGATTATGAGATTTAGATTCACAAGCAAAGACAAAATCTCAAATAGAAGGATTGTAATGTACCATCAATGGGGCAAGAGGTAGAGAGTGTCAAGGTGGCAAGGTACTTAAATGGCCGTAAGTGGTCTATCTAAGATGAATTGAGCTTATTTAGTCTCACCACCTTACAAAATTGTTTCCAAATGGCTAGGAAGGTAGAAGACAAGTTGAGGAAGAAAGATGATTCAAGCTCCAAAGGTAGGGGTAGAGGTAAAGATTTTAGAAGTAACTCAAGAGGTGGTTCTAGTGGAAGGATCAATGATTAGAGGAGCTATGGAGATTCCAAATAGAATGATTAGGCCAATGAGACTAGTCAAAGAGGAGTCTCCAACAAAGGTAGATGATCCAATAATGGTGGTAGAGGAAGGTATGGAAATAATAATAGAGGCTCACACTTCAGCAACATGAAATATTACCACTATGGTAAGTTAGGGCATCCTTCCTATAGATGTCCATAGAAGGCATCAACATCTTATGGAGAGAAGAAGATAACTCATATCCAAGAGGAAGATAGTCAAAAAATAGGGGAAGTGGATCTCGAAATAGAAAACAATGAGAACCTCATGTTGAGTAGAGTCTTGGTCAAAGAGCTAGTGAAGGAGGAACCTAAATAGAGGAGAGCTCTTTTTAGAACTAAATAAAAGATATTGGGAAAAGTATGCAAAGTGATCATAGAATTAGGGTCTACTAAAAATGTGTTATCAAACGAGGCAGTATAAAATCTTGGTCTAGTGAAAATTCCACATGTGTGTCCTTATAGGGTGGCTTGGTTGAACAAGGGGCATAATATATTAGTGAATGAACAACTATGGGTAGATATCACTTTTGGTAAGTATCAAGATAAAATTATATGTGATTTACTTCCTATGGATGCTTGCCACCTATTGTTAGGAAGGCCTTGGTAGTATGATAGAGAGGCAATACATCATGGGAAGGAAAATAAATACTCTTTCAAGAAGGATGGAGTCACCAATATAATATAGTCATTGGTGGAATAAAATAAGGTAGAGAAGGCTATTTTGAAGACATTATTGACAATTGGGAAAGAGTTCCTAAAGGACCTAAAGGAAGGTGAAGGAGTAGGGTATGCCCTCATGGTGAAGCCAAAGGAAGAGAAGTCATCATCACAAGCACTTGTACCTATAGAAGTGCAAGAACTACTAGGTCAGTTCAAGGACATCATATGTGATGGAGCACCACCAACTTTACCCCCAAAGAGAGCCATAAGTCATCAAATTTACTTCATACCAAGTGCTTCCTTGCCTAATAAGGTTGCATACAAGATGACTCCAGAGCTGATCAAGGAGATTGCAAGGCAAGTCTAAGAGTTGCTTGATCAAGTGTTGATTAAGAAGAGCATCAGTCCATATGTCATACTAGTTCTCCAAGCATCTAAGAGGGGAGGTAAGTGGAGAATGTGTACAAATTCTAGGGAAATTAGTAGAATCACAATTAAATATAGATTTCTTATTCCTAGGATAGAGGATCTAATGGATTGTTTTGGTGGAGAAAGATACTTTTCTAAAATTGATCTCAAGAGTGATTATTATCAGATTAGGATGAAGGAGGGTGATGATTGAAAGTTTTCATTTAAGACTACTAAAGGTCTTTATGAGTGGTTGGTAATGCCATTTGGTCTTACCAATGCATCAAGTACCTTCATGAGAGTCATGAATGAAGTCTTAAAAGATTATATAGGAGTGTTTATTTTTGTGTATCTAGATGACATCCTCATCTTCAGTAAGACAAAGGAGGAGCACATAAAGCACCTAGAAATGGTGTTAAGAAGATTCAAGAGGAAAAGTTGAAAATGAACCTAGAGAAGAGTGAGTTCATGAAAGAGGAGCAAGTGTATTCAGGGTTTGTTCTATTGCAAGGAAGTCTAAAAATGGATAAAGAAAGGTAGAGGCAATCTTGAGTTGGCCTACTCCTAGATCAGCTACTAAGGTCAAAAGTTTCCATGGCCTAGCACAATTTTATAGAAAATTTGTGAGCAAGTTTAGTGAGATTTGTGCACCAATGAATGACAACACCAAGGGAGGCATGAAGACCAAGTTCACATGCAACAAGGTTGTAGATGAAAGTTTTGAAAGGCTAAAAAAATAGGTGGCAACCCAACCAGTGATGGTCTTCCCAAGTTTTGAGAAGCCATTTGTGGTAGAGTTTGATGTTAGTAACATAGCAGTTGGGGAAGTGTTGAGCCAAGAGTACAAACCTGTGGCATTTTTTAGTGAGAGATTTAATGAAGCCAAGACTAGGTATTCAACATATGACTTGGAACTCTATGTGCTTGTTCAAGCCCTTAAGAAGTGGAGACATTACCTATTGCCTAAGGATTTTTTCATCTTTATTAACAACCAAACACTAAGTTTTATCAACTCATAGGAGAACCTTGGCTTGAGACACATCAAATGGATGGAGTTCTTATAGTCCTACACTTTTTCTATCAAACACAAGAAAGGTACCAATAACAAGGTAACATATACTTTGAGCAGGAGGTTGTTGATTGTTCAAGAAGTCAAGTTGTAGAGCATAGGACTAGAGGGATTGAAGGAAATGTATGGTGAGGATACTAATTTTTCATAGGCATACAAGATATGTACTAACTTTGAAAATCATTTCCATGGTTAAATTTCTGAATATGCATTGTAGAATGGGTTATTGTTCAAGGGTTAGGAATTATGAATCCCAAGGGGATCCATGAGGGAAAATCTCATACAAGAGAAAAAAAATGGAAGCATGAGTGGGAATTTTGGCCTTAACAAGACCCTAGACCTAGTACAAAGGTTTTATTATTGGCTTAAAATGTAGAGTGATGTGAGGAGATATGTAGAGTAATGTGGTATACATCAGAAGGTAAAGAGAACTTCATCCACTATAGGACTCTACCAACCTCTACCCATTCCTAATAGGCCTTGGGAATGCATCGATATGGATTTCCTAGTAGGCTTATTGAGGACTAAGACAAGGTTTGATACTATGTTTGTGGTGGTAGATAGATTGAGCAAGATGAGCTATTTCCTCCCATGCAAGACAATACATAATGCTATCCACATAGCTAACCTATTCTTCAAGGAGGTGGTCAGAATTCATGGGCTACCAATGACCATTGTGGCTAATAGAGATGTCAAGATTATGGAGCATTTTTGGAAGACCTTATGGAAGAGATTGGGTTCAAACCTAGCTCATAGTTTTGCCTACCATCCCAAAACATATGGGTAGACAGAGGTCATTAATAGGGTCCTAGGAAACCTCTTAAGATGTCTCACCAAAAAGTATTGGTAGAGTTGGGAGCAAGTCATGCCTTAGGTAGAATTTACCTATAATGATAACAAGAAAAATATAATAGGATTAAGTCATTTTCAAGTAGTATATGGCACACATCCAAGAGGGATAATGGAGTTGAGGTAACTACCAAGACATGGCACCATAAGTGGACATGTTGATGATTTTATTCAATCTATGAAGGAAATACATGATCATGTGAAGAGGACCTTGATGGAATCAAATTAGAAGTTGAAGGAAAAGAAGGATGAAGGGAGGAGAGACTTGAAATTTTAGATAGGAGAATTGGTCATGGTCCACTTGAACAAGGCTAGACTACAAAGAGGTATTCTAAGTAAGTTGCAAATGAAGAGAATTGGGCCATGCAAAGTGCTAGAGAAATATGGGTCCAATGCTTACAAAGTTGGTCTACCAAGTGACATGTCTATCTCTCCCATTTTCAATGTCAAAGACTTGATACACTATAAGGGTCAAGATGTAGATGAATAGAAGTATCTTACAGAGCTACACAAAGAGATATTATACTTGTAGGTACCTAAGAAGAAGCAACCACAAGTGTAGAAGATACTGGATTCTAGGGTGAAAAAGAGCACAAGGAATAAGGTTTATAAAGAACATTTAGTAAAATGGAAGGATACTATAGAAGCTGAGGAAAATTGGGTGACTGAGAGTGATTTCAAGAAGTACAGCATCAACAAATATTTTCTCTCACCATAGGTGTCTTAGGCTTCTTCTTGTAGGGGGAGTAGGGTGGGTAAGTGCACCAAGTTGTGGTGCCAAAAAGGTGACACCATTTTTTTACTAACTTTCAATACATGTAAACACTATAGCACGCATGCGCTATGGCTTGGGTATTCTAAGCCATAGCACATATGTGCTATAGTGCATACACGCTATAGCAGGTACACACTTTTTAAAAACCCAAATTATTATAAATAGGCTGCAAACCCACAACACATTCATTTTTTTCATTTTCCAACTTCCCCTCCTCACAACATGTACGTGATTTGAGAAAATTGAAGGTTTTTACCACTTGCCTTGTCAATATGCTTCCTCATCATTGAAGTTAAAGATCATGAGCATGTTGTATGTTGTCTAACCTTCTTTTTGCATTATTTTATATGTTTTTTGTATTGTTTTGTAGGGTTTTTAAAGTTTTTCTTTAAATTTGTTTACTGAGAAATCTCCAAGAAGATCAAAACCAAAACCCTCAACAAGATCCAAACCAAAGCCCTCTACAACAAGAACAACAAATTTTGCAACATGCACCAATTGGAAGACCTCTTCCTGGCACACAAGAACATATAATAAATGAAATAGAAAGAGGCAAAATTGAATTAGAAGCACTCATTGGTAGGTTGAAAGCTTGTGGAAAAAATAATCTAATGAGAGCTCAATTGGAATCCTCCCTTGAGTCCATTAAGACCCACATAGCTTCTATGAGTGGTCAATTAGATATTTGGTGGGTTAAGAGGGATGAACAAAAAAGATATTATGCAAATAAATTATCATATCAAGATGTTAAAAAAAAAGATATACCAAAAAGGAGGATTTGTGCATTATTTAGAAAGCTTGGTGAACAAGATACTATTAGAAAGACTACTAAATGGTTCCCCATCCATTGGTGAATACACGATGGTATTAGAAATAATTTTTGGGATAGATGGTGGATGGTTTTTGATGCCCCTCTTTGCAATAATCACGAGGTCCCAATGCATTTCTTAAGGAAATTATATTGTGAGTTGGTCTTTGTGGAGATTCCCAATTATTCTAATATATTAGACTCTCAGGGTAGAGGTCGGGCGCATGTTGTGACCCTAATGTAGTTAGGGCACCTGTGGTCAAGCCACAGGGTGAGCATGTGACTATTCCTTCAGTTGTGATGGAACATGGAGAGGCCAACACTCTAGGGATGATTAGTGCTTTGATGCAGACTCTCATTGATTGCATGAATCCATTAGTTGAGAAGGAGCCTTCTACACATCGTGGTAACATGTGCACATCATGCAGATCCTTATGCACATTTGGCAATCATGCTGGAGATGGTGTGGATGATAGGCTAGTGATTGATCAGTTCTTTAATGAGACATTTGGCATTGATACACAAGTAAATTACAATTATAATAAACTAATTTGATCATATTTCATATGTATAGTGAATGACTAATTAATTAGCATGTATTGACATTGTTCAAAATTCAGGGTTGAAGTGTTGGCAGCCCTACTAGTGATCCCCTAGCCCCATTTTTCATCCCATTGATGAGTCTAGAGGTATGTATTGATTTAATCATTTAAAATAATATGTATATTTATTATCATATGAAGGATTGACAAAAAAATTATACATGTGCATCAGTTATCTACAGGATTGTAAACATTCACTATGGACTCCGAGCCTAGACGTAATATGAGCTTTGTAGAGGTACATTTGTTTCATGTTAATTTAATTCATTTGATTATATTTGTTTCATGTTTCATGTTACATGTAATGTGTATTGTATGACATGCAAATCTTGACCTCTGAGACTCATCTTCGGTAGTCCATCGATCATGGAGTGGCTGCAGCTATGGCTAGTTCACGACCATTCACTAAGGTATGGAAGAATTTTCTTAGTTTTAGTTGTTGTTTATAATAGTTAGTATAAAAAAAATATTTATTGTTATTTATAATTGATTATATTGATTGAATTTTTGTAGGTTCTTGTTACACCCAATCCTCCATGAGCCTTCGAGGTGGACTTGTAAAGCGACTATATGATGGCAGTAAGAAAATAATTAATTTTGTGTGTATATATATTTGATTTCAATGTATAATAATTATTGATTCATATGTAATTTATTTGTATCGGCTTGAGTTAGAGAAGAGCCTCAACAAGAGAACAAATTAGTGTGTGAGGAAGACCCCATCATTGCCATCATCTCCCTCCACATGACGACCGAAGACCTCTAGAGATTTGTTTCCTTCCCCTTGTGGGAAGGAGAAGATATAGTTGATAGACAGACATGTATAGGTATTAGGGGACATATATGTTGGATTTTATGTTTGTGGACATGTTTGATATATGTTTGATGTATATATGACATTTTATATTTGATGTATGACATTTATTTGATGCATGACATTATAAGACTTATGAAATTATTAGTTAATATAAGATATCATTGTTCATGTACGACATTATTGGTTATCATTTTATATTATGTGTTTGTTCATGTATGACATTATTGGTTATCATAATATATTATATGTTCCTTCATGTATGACACCCCTAGTACTCATACCCACATACCCAAGTGCTAGGTACATGTATCCCAAGTACTGGGTACTTAGTGGAGAGCATCATAGCTAAGGACCTTGATTGAGATTTTGGATTATTTTTTTAGTTTTTTTTTGTGTATCAGCTTGTTGTTTATCAAGCTTAATTCAATACCTAATCAATTCAAAACTTTGATAGAATATTTATTAACAATAACCTTTATCATTGTTTAAGCATAAGTTTACCATTTCCAATTTGTTATCGTCATATGATTTATTATCTTGTTCATGTTTAAAGTTTTCCTTCTTTGTTATTTGTTTATCAAGCTTAATTCAATACCTAATTAGTTTGAAAATTTGATACAATATTGATCAACAATAAACTTTATCAGTGTTAAAGCTAGAAATTTATCATTTGCAATATGTCATTTCATATGTTTTATGATCTTCTCGTTCATTGTTTAAAACCGCCTTCTATGTTATGCATCTAAACATTTATCATAAATTATTATTACAAACATATAACAAATCTGAAATTGAAAACAATACATTACATTTGAAAATTTTATCACTGTTCTTGATTTGAAAAATCATTGTCATGACTCATAAATTTAGTTTTTCTATAAATATAAAAGTATAATTAAAAATAAAGTTTGACATGCCCAAGTACCCCCATCCCCTATTATAAAAAATAGTTGTACTCCTACCCCTACCCATACCTATACCCTAAGCACCCCAAGTATCCTTATCCCTATGTAACCTTTTATATTATATGTGGATCTTGGTGTTTTCTATATACCTATGTGGTCTATAGGATCTCTTGCTACTTAGAACATCCCCTGACCTTGCCCAATCTCCTCACCAGGTTAACTGATGCAAACTTGTAGCATCACTCCCTTACTCTTCTAGGAACAATATTCCTCCAAAGGTTTTATAGGTATACTAGGGTATCATAGCACTCCCTAATCCAACCAAGGTTTCCTTGATGTCCTAAGGTGTTATTGGAACACTTTTACTATGCTTGAATGGATAACAACAATGGGTTTGTACCCGATTTTAAGATTTCTTCACAAAAGGGCTATAAGGAGAGCCCTTAATTAGGCCTCCACCTAGATTTCTAGGGCCAATAGCTCCTTTTTCTTAGAGTTTCAACACCTCAAGCCTTAAGAAAAATTGATACATAAGACCCATGCTCAAGGATTTTTAGGGTCTTGGGGTGTGTATAGGCCATACAAGAAAAATAGCAAAATTGAGGGTTTGGTAGGGTTTTCTTGGTTGCTTGCTATCCCCACTTTTAAGAAATTTTCCACACTTCATCAAGACTCCTCCAACACAAGTTAGAACCTCCTCATACCACTCTTCAATCCCTTAGAATGGCAAGTCTTCATTCTTCAAGCTATGCTCTCGAGAGCTCTTTCTTTGCTGACAGTTTATAGCCAGGCATTGCCTAGCTCACATAGGGCTTGGTCAAAGAATTCCTTGCACTCAATTTTAGGGCCGTTGCTTGCATAATATAATAAATTAGGGTCTGTAGCCTTGAAATCCAAAAAACCATGGAATTTCCATAGTGGAGACAAGAATTACAACCCTTGCATGATAAACAACTCCAAAACTGGCAGCAAACAGGTATCTTTGAAGAAATTTACAAAACTTTTCAAAACTTGGTCACAAACTATAACTAATGCATGTTGAATATAAAGGCTAAAAGTATCTAATTTTTTTTAGCTATTACAGAGAAATTTTGTATATCTATTTCTTGACCTCATTCAATCCATGTCTCCTAGCTTAAGGCTTTACTTTCATGGCATTACTATCCTTAAAAGTGTATTATGCCAGTGCTTTAAGATAATGGGATGCATGTCCCATGTTCTTCTATGACAAACTACTTTCCTAAACCTTTTTATTCTTTGACTTCTTGAATTTGACACTTTTTCTATTATACAAATCATCTTTCACATCACCAACAAGACAACCATGAACTTGATTGTTTTGACATCTTTTGGAATCCCTTTTCTCATTTAGGCTGTGAATTTTGGAGTGCCTATTGTTATCTTGTTTAACATTACTATTTCCATAATGCTATAACTGTGACATTCTCCAAAGGGAAAACCTCACTATTTTAATGTCTTATCCTTAATGCTATGACAATTGCACAACTTTGTACCTCTAGATTTGTTAGGTTCTTATTCATTAGATCACCATTGATCATAACAATATAATAGTATATTGATATAGTGTAGCCTCAAAATCACCATATGTCACTAGTGCACTAACATGTATGCAAAAATATTTGAAAGCCTTTGTTGAATTCTCAGTTCATGCTAGGTGAAACTTGTAAATTTATTCTAATAGAGTTCAACATTGAAAAAAAAGGAGTAGATAATACGTTTCCTCTGTAAGGAAACTTGGCAATAAAGAATATAACCGTTTCCACATAACCCATAATAAATCTGAAATGAACACAAAATTAAAATCCACATGCAAGAGAATAGACAACATACCCACAAAATGTGACACAAGATATACCCTGGGAAACCCTCATTGAGGGAAAAAACCTAGCCTCCAAAAGCATCCATCATCATGTATTATTCAGCAAAAATACCATTTCCATACAACCATGGAAGCCTTCATGGCCATAGCCACAACCAAGAAAACTATGTGAACAAGCATGAATCCACACATCCCATGCCATGCTTTCAACCTTCACAAATGCTCCCTTGGCTAACCTGTCAAGCCTTGTCCCACTCGACTCTTGCCTTTTGTCTTCTCCTTGTCACTCACTCTCTCTCTCTCTACAACAACTACCCTTGTGGCTGCTTATATAGTAGCAAGTCCCACAAAACCACTAAGTGGTATTACATAAACCATGTGCTACCTAACCCACTGACCCCACATTTAATATTGGGCATTTAATTCTTTTCTCCAATATTAAATAATTACATAAAATATTTTCACAATGTTACAATACAACTCATCAAGAATATTCCATGGGAATCTTTACATGTTGCACGTCCATCTAGGTACAAAATTACATAATAAAATAAAATAATAAAATAACAATATTATGCAATGTGTGCAACACCCATTATCTCAACATCCTCAAACTACCAACCTACCACCACCTAAATGGAATTTGGAGCTCCTCGTCATAGCTTTAGAACTATGATTGTTCCTTCATGGTTATCCCTTTATGAACTAACTCACAACTTTACAACTCATTGTAGTAATTGATTGTGAGTCATCTTGCACGTACAAAACTAGGTGTTTTGTTAAAATATCCTTGAAACATTTTAATTTATTACTCCTAGTATAAATAGTACTAAATATCTTCTATTCTATTACACATGATTACTAGATTTATTAAGATTGTTGTCTCACTATGTCTTATTATTTTTTAAATTCACTATCATATGATCCATTAAATTAGTTCTTATATACCTCTACCATAAAGGTTCTCCATGGTTTTTACCGTATGACTATAATCTATGTGATATAGTAGTAAACTAGCTTTTAAGGGCTTTTTCATTATACTTTTAATCAATAATTGATCTCAATTGGACACCTCTATTCCATTTGCACATACCTAATACATAGGCTTCTCACATGTACTTTTTCACTTGTTTGGACAGAGAACTATTGTTGTGCTTAGTTGAAAGAAAAGTCAAAATGATTTTAAAGATTACCATGATCATACTTTGCCACTTGACATTCTTTTACTTATTCCATCTATATAGGAAATGATTCCACTTTCTTTAACCCTACCACAAAGCCCTAGAAATGAACGCGAATATTAATTTTAATACCGTGTCATTCTTTTCATGGAAATCAGCATTTTGTTAAAGATTTAATAGTTTTTTTTAGAGATATTGATAGTTACACTACTACAAAGGTTTAAAAAGCTGTTCATCATACTCACTATTATTGCCTTGAATATTTTCCTTTGATCTCATTTCTTCATAATGCCTTTACATTATGCATTGATTATCATTAACATTTTTTTGACAATTATAGTAGCATTTTATCTGAAACCCTTCATGAATATCATCTCCCTCAAAATATGGTGTGATAATTTTGTAAATTTTCAGAATATGGTGTGATAATGATTGCATATTCTCATTCATGGAGATAGTGGAAGCTATTAATGGTTTCCATGGTTGTTCTAGTTTGTCCTCTTACTAAGTTAACACATTAAATTGTTCCTCGTAAGGGAGATGCCCAGAAATCAAAAAGTTACTTGTTGCTGCATACATTAACAGTGAATTAGCAATTTGAAAATAAAGAAAATGTGGTAGAAGTTGGTGTGTGGTCTGCATGCTTGTTGGGAGATTTCTTTTGTTCATAAGACACAAAGAAGCATTTGAAAGAAAAGGAAATGTAGTATACTGGAGCTTAGAAGAAAACCATAGTAATCAGCAATAAAATTCTCATCAATACATGGTTTGATAGTTTAAAGATCTCCTCAATAATTGGGAGCCAAACATCAGCAATTTAAAGACTTTAATGAGGTAATGAAGTATATAAGTTCATTTGGTAGAGTTGATTGAGGTTGTTAAGAGTCATAGTTTGAGTGAGGATTGTATGCCTAATAGCATAGGCCTAAGTCTTCAAATTATATGCTTGAATAAGCAAGTCAAAATCTTAGATTTTTGAATTGAAAAAAAAAAAAGTGCAGTATAAGGTATTAGAATCTACTTTTAGTATTGGTAGATGATTTAAGGGATTTTAGTTTTAACCTACATTCCAAGGTAGGCTATGAGATAGAGTATCTTGTATTGGTGTTTTCAAGTCTCTAAGGTGTCTAGAACCTGATGAATAGTGAAGGTACTGTATTTCCAGTGACTTAATTCCTTTGGTTGAAGTTTATAGGGAGATGGTGTTGATAAAGATCCTAGAGGTGGAAGTTGATCAAGTTGTTGTGTGGTGAGGTATAAGGGGATTTTTGTGTGATTTTGTGAAGGTGTAATAGAGAGAACTAGAATAGGTGAAAGTGGCACAAGGAATAGGCCATTCATCTTGTCTCTAACCTTAGAGAATTGAAAGGGATAACATATGCTATGCTTAGGTAGGCTTGGAAGAATCCTAGCCTAGTTTGAGAGCTTTTGTGTTAAGAAAAAAGTATGATCACCACATCCTTGCATCAATGTCCCATCTATAGCTAGATCCTAAAAGATATAATCATAAATAAACATTTTAGGTAATTGTGCACATAACATAGCTCCATCCACAAAAACAAGTTTTTACAAGAGGTCAGAATTGTAAGTATTGAGTTTTCAATGAACATAAATTGCACAACCACCATGTCCTTTACCTAAAGCCTCAATAATATTTTTTAAGAAAGATCTATATCATAATGTTCCATTCCTAGAAGGACCATGTTTGGTTCCACTTAGTAATCAATAAGAGCATTCAATGCATAAAAATATTTCATATTGTGGCACTCCTTTGCTTCTTCTACAACATGTTTCATTCCTATGGGGCTTTTTTTATTTTAGTTCCTTTGTGGTACTTTTGGAACTTGTTTTGCTCGGTATCAAGTTTTTCTTCTTATGTGATATGCAATCTTGTACCTTATGACCATACTTATTGCACGTTTATCACTAGCCATCAAAATTTTCTCACCTTGAAATCTTATTGAACTTTGATTTTTACTCAAATTATTTATGTCCATACTTATTGCAATTATAATAGTAGCCATAAAATCTAAGAGTAACTTTAGTCTTGCTAAACTTGCTCATGCATACATTAAGTGTGTGACCTTGTTTTGCATAGTGATAGCATATTGGATTCTTGGGTTTTGGAGTAGCATAAATATTCCTATATTTAGGTTTGTTTAATGACTCTCCTTCCTTAGTTGTAGAATCCTCATTATAACCTTGTCAAGTGGCATCTCTCGGTCTTCTTTGGCTTCTTAACTAGTCATCCAACTTCCTTATGCTTTCTTGATATCTCTTTAGCCTTTCATTGGTTTCTTTCCTAGTCTTCATCTAATTTCTTAGTTGCTATTTTTTTAAACCTCTCTCTTGCAATCTCTTCCATCTTTCTTACAATCTCATTATTAGCACTGAATAAATGATTTACCATTTTAATGTGGTTCTGTGTCAACCTTTGTATTTTAGTATATTTCTTATCAAGTCTTGTGGTCATGTGCCTCTAATCTTCCTTTGAAATTCTCTTGTCATTTTCATCTTGCATCAAATGAAACATTGATCAACCACATATGATTATCCTTGAGGGTGTGGATTCTTCCACACAATCACAACCTTGCAATCTTGAGACTAAGAGTGAACAAACATAACATCCTATGGTCATCCTTAAAGGATTTGACCCCCAAACCCATAAATATGCTAAAAACTTGAATCTTGTGACTAGAAGTGAACCAAAGATCATGCACTTTGGTCTTAACACTTCCAAATAGACAACATCTAAAAAATTTATAAGATGGGTTTTATAAGTTTATGATTTGGATATAAATTTTTTTTGGAGTTTATCTAAAATAATTACAGATGACAAAAGAATAAAAGGTAAAAGAATGTTAGTCATAATATCATTATTGGCAACAATGTTCCAAATGAAAAGAGTTATTTGTTTGAGCTTCTAGCAATGATCAAGTGGCATACTAAATGGCTTGAGGAGTCTTGGAAATTTCTCCTATTGTATCCTTGCTTTTGCTAGTTTAAAGTTTCTGGTTACATGCACACCATCATGACTTTACATCACAAAGTATTCACATTCTAAAAATTTTCATGTTCATTCATTACATTTTGATGTAAACAAAAAATTTGAAACTTTCACTTATTCAAATGACTAATCTAAAAATGGGTCCTATTAAAGAGTCTAATATAAATTCAAATAATGTATCTAGATTCTAAACAAATCAAAACATAAAATTTGTGATTTAAACTTATCTCATCACTTACACATAATAACAATACCCACCTTTTCATGTGGATAATATTGGGGGAGAGGTTGCAACATTGTATTTGGATCCAATTGATCACTCTTTCTCTCTCTCTCTCTCCCTCTCTCCCTATTCAATCTAATGAACTAACTGGATTTGCTCTACATTTTAATGTCTCAAGTATTGCCTCATGGTTTGACTTGCAAAATTTCCAAAGAATATTATTATGTGGTTTTTCACCATATTTTATCAAGTGGATATTTGATGTGACAACAAGGTTTGAATAATGAAGAATCTTCCTCTCTATTTGCCAATCCTTGAATAACCACAAGTTAGGGTTCTTCATAGAATATTATCTAAGTCATGTGCTAGTTACAACCATCACATTGATATGGTACTCTACACCTTCACCATCTATAACTGAGTGATCCAGTTCTATTTGGCTTGGACACAATGACACAAATAATAATCTATCCCTTCTTCATTTTCTTAAGGTGCAATAATAGCAAAAACATGGCCTGTAGTGACAAATGTACAAAATGCAATCATTAATTCAAGAAATACTTAGGTAAAAGTTATAAAGTTACATATTAAAATTATAAAGATATATAAATATATATATTACTAGGTTACACTAGATCAAAAAAGTGGTCAAAGTCAATAGAAAAATCCATCTCTACCATTTCTAGTGTTTGTGGGGGATGATAGGTGTCAATTGGGTCCAAAACCCGTATATCCAATTTTTCTACCCATTCAGTTGACTCATAGTCATCCCAATTTTCTTCTACACATGATGGATAATAGCATACCATTTTTCATGTGTGGATACTCTATGAACCTACATTAGAGCTTCTAAAAGAGTTCAACTCACTGGATCTTATTAGTGTGCAACAATCCTCATATGGTGCAATGTTAGTATTATCTATCAACCAAAAAAATCTACAAACCATAGACTCACCTTCCTTACCTAGACCCATTGTAGCGTTACACCATTGGACAATGGATTTTACATCTATCAATATTTCTCAATCCTTGTACTTTAGTTCTTCACAAGTTAAGGCTCTTTTGATGCATGCGCCTACACCATCATGCTCTCCCTTTCCATGACCAACATCTGTGAAATTCCACATATATTGAATTCTACACAACCTGTGCATCCTTCTCAACCAATAGACTATCCATGCATTCTTGAATTGAGATACATAATTGTCTAACCAAATAATGTGCTGATGATATGTTATGCCCTTGTTAGCCAAATCTCCATAAAATAGTTGAAAACAACCATGTACAAACTCCATAGAATGTGATCACTCATTGCTGATATAAAAATGGTACTTTGTCAAAATCTTCCTATCATCCTCTATACATGTAGGTGAATACATGAATGTTATGTGAACAAATATGGAAACTTATTGAGAAGTATAATACTTTGCTTGCACCTCATTTTGTGGTTGTAGTGTTTGAGTTTTGGGTTTCTTCCTTGGTATGATGATGATTTCTACATGTCAAATTATTCAAACATTTGAATTACTTACAATTTGTAAATTACAAATCATTCAAATACATATAAAAATTACAATTATTTCAATGAATACACAATATATATGAAACAACTTGCCAAATTTCTAACCATTTCCAAATAAAAACTCATTCAAGCATACAAATTTCAATGAATTCACTATATATTAAATATGTCAAATTATAATCAAATTTGTCTCTATATATCAACAAACAATATTTAAAAAGGACTGCACTAATATTTCCTATAGAAAGAATATTCAAAAAGCTGATCCAATGATTGAATTTGGTGTTTTCTAGCTTCAAAAAGTCTTCAAATAGTGTTTGCCAACTTCCAACAGCTTGAAACCCATGTTTTCTATTGTAACAACAGAATGCGCAATGGACAAAAAGAAAAATATGGATCAAAAGGTACCCAAACTTTCTTTTTGACCATTTTTTGGTGATTTCACATAGTGCGTATGCACTATAGTGCATACACACTATGTCAAAAGACATCTTTCCCTATCCCACCATCCCTCATCCCCAACTCTCTCTCTCTCTCTCTCTCTCTCTCTCTCTCTCTCTCCTCTCCCATCCCTTACTCTCTCTCTCTCACTCTCCTTCTCCCATCACCTACTCTCTTACTCTCCCATCCCCTACTCTCTCACTCTCTATCATCTCCCATCCCCTACTCTCTCTTTCTCTCTTTCTCCTCTTCCATCCCCTATTCTCTCTTACTCTCCCTCTCCCACCACCTACTCTCTCTCACCCTCTCTCCTCTCCCATCCCCTACTCTCTTTGTCTCATCCCCTACTCTCTCCCCCCTCTCCCATCCCCTACTCTCTCTCTCTCTCTCTCTCTCTCTCTCTCTCCCTACTCTCTCCCCTCTCTCATCCCCTACTCTTTCTCTCTTTCTCTCTCTCTCTCTCACCGCCTAATCTCTCTCCCATCCCCTACTCTCTCTCACCTTCTCTCCTCTCCCATCCCCTAATCTCTCTCTCTCTCTCACACTCCTATTCCCCCTCTCTCTCTCCCTCTCCCACCGCCTACTTTCTCTCCCATCCCCTACTCTCTCTCACACTCCCATCACCCCTCTCTCTCTCTCTCCCGCTCCCACTACCTACTCTCTCTCTCCCATCCCCTACTCTCTCTCTCTCATCCCCTACTCTCTCTTGTTATCCCTCTCATACTCCCTCTCCCACTACCTACTCTCTCTCTCTCCTACTCTCTCAAGTCTCCCATCACCTACTCTCTCTCTCTCACTCCCTCTCTCTCCTCTCCCATCCTCTACTCTCTAGATCTCTCACACACACTCTCATCCCCCCTCTCTCTCCCTCTTCCACCACCTACTATCTCTCTCTCTCTCACTCTCTCCCTCTCTCTCCCTCTCTACTCTCTCTCCCATCCCCTACTCTCACTCTCTATCCCATCCCCCTACACTCTCTCACACTCTCTCCCATCCCCTACTATCACTCTCTCTCTCTCTATGCCACCCCCTACTTTCTCACTCTCTCACACTCTCTCCCATCCCCTACTCTCTCTCTTACACACACTCACACCCCCTCTCTCCCTCTCCCACTCCCTCTCCCACCACCTACTCTCTCTCCCATCTACTACTCTCTCTCTCTCTCTCTCTCTTGGGCTACTCTCTCTCTCCCCTCTCCCATCCCCTACTCTCTCTCTCTTTCATAGACACACACTCCCATCCCCCCTCTTTTTCTCCTCTCCCATCCCCTACTCTCTAGATCTCTCACATACACTCCCATTCCCCCCTTCTCCCTCTCCCACTCCCTCTCCCACCACCTACTATCTCTCTCTCAATCTCTCTTTCCCTCTCTACTCTCTCTCTCCCATCCCCTACTCTCTCTCATCCCCTAATCTCACTCTCTCTCCCATCTTGTAGTCTCTCTCTACCGCCTCATACTCTCTCTCACACTCTCTCCCATCCCCTACTCTCTCTCTTACACACATTCTCATTCCCCCTCCCTCTCCTTCTCCCACTCCCTCTCCCACCATCTACTCTCTCTCCCCCATCCCCTAGTCTCTAAGTTAGGGTTAGAGAAGGGAACCTAAGAAGGCTAAGAAGTAGTCTTGGTAGAGAAAAAAGGCTCTAGGTGAGGAAACTCCCCATTAGAGAGATTCAAATGAATACTTAACGCAAAGTAAAATAGAATGAAGATGCGAGATTACGATACTATTATATGCAAGAACAAGAAATTAAACCAAGATAGCAAGATGAATGATTGATTTCCCCTAGTTAAGCTAGATGAGTTAAGCTAAATGCAATGAAATGAAATGCTAATCTAGAATGCAAGTATGAAAGAGTGCAAATGAGTTCTTAGGTGCTCATGAAATCAAGAATCAAAATGACAACATAACACTAGAATGAAGACATAAGGTATGAGAGAGTGAGAAGAGAGCCAACTTTTAAACACATTTGTATGGTCAAGATAAAGAGACAAAAAGTAATGGTAGGGATTTCTTCTTTACTTGATCCATGTGCTCCAGATTCTCAAAAGGCAAAATAAGTGGATGGGATTAAGAGGCAAAAGAATGAGTGTTGGAAATAAAGAGGTAAAAGCCTTCTTGATAAGTTAAGATTCCATTTGCATTGAAAAGTGTGCATTTAAGGTGTAGACAAATTCTTTTCCTTTTTATGTGCACATAAAATAAAGGGGATTTTATTTAATTAAAAAGGAGAAATGTTCTTCTAATTAAAAAAAACTCAGGATAAGGTGGTCAAACTATAGGATAAAATCAAATAAATAATAATGTAATGAATATGATCAAGGATTATGATTGATAAATTATGAAAATTTGATAAGAACATAGTGTGATCTAGCACATAGATTTAAATACTTAGAAATGGGGCTTATATTCTACTATACAAAAAGTAGATTGTTACAATTTTAATCTTATTATCATTTATTATTAAATCTTATTTAGAAAGATAGCATACTTTGTATAATCTTATTTCTTATAGTTAATCTTGTTTATTTATTCATTAATTATTATTTTATTATTTTTTAAAGTCATGACTTAAATGTTATTTTACTGATAACAGATTATATAATATGTTATTATTTATATAATAATTATATTTATCATCATTTCTTACTTATATATTTAATATGTGACTTTATTATCATTATTTACTTAATACTATTCTATTATTTAATTATTATTATAATGGGGACATGATAGTCTTCTCTTAATAACAAAGCATTAAAGGATGATGATTGGGTGAAGACTATGGAAGAAGAGTTGGAAAATTTAAGAAGAACAAAACATGGACACTAGTTCCTAAACTTGTGGATAAGAATGTGACTAGTATAAAGTGATTTTCATGAAAAAAAGGAACAAGTCTAGTAAAGTGGTGAGAAACAAAGCTACACTTGTGTACAAAGGTTATGCACAAGAGGAAAGTTTGGACTTAGTGAAATCTTTTCATTAGTGGCTGGACTTGAAGGTGTGAGGATTCTAGTTTCATATTCCTGATACAAGACATTCAAGATGTATCAAATGGATGTTAAATCAATGTTTGTAAATGGTGTTATAGTAGAAGAAGTGTATATATAACAATTTGAAGAGTTTTCTCCTCATAACTAAAGACTATGGCATGCAAGATGTCTAAAGATTTGTATAGATAAAAAAAATAACCAAGGGCATAATATGAAACATTGCATTAAACATACCTATAATGCCAGACCCAGAGACCCTTGGAACAAGGATAAATATAAGCCAAGATATATATTTTTAAAAAAAAGTATGAATACTCATGACAACATCATATAGGGATCACAAATATCACAATAGAAGATTAAAAAAACATCCAAACACCAACAGATCTCCAAAGGCCACTACTAACCAAAAATGACAACCTACAGAAGAATGAAAACAATTTTGAATCCAAAACTAGGGTATTCAAGAACACCATAGAGGGTAGTCAAAACACCTCTCAAAAGCTTTTGGACAAACCAAAAAATAGATGGTGCTCTACTATCCTATGGGCATAACTAATTATTCCCGCCCTAGGCCTTGTAGGTTCAATTGTGTGTTCGACTATGGGTTTATTATATTTCACTATCTACCCAAATAGGTTTCCCCAAGAACCTAGGTGACACTTTCATGCAACATTGTGCAATACTTTCTAGTATCATACGGTGTTTCACAAGAAGCCGTGGGACACTTCTCCTAAGGCCATGCAATACTTTACTAGTATTGTACGATGGTTTCTCAAATCTTGTGTGATACTTTCAAGTATCACATGATAGTTTTCCTATGGGCATGTGAAACTTTCCATTATCACACGATTCTTCATCTTTGGGCATGCAATACTTTATAATTATCACCTAATGCTGACACATAGTCACCCAATAAAACAAAGAATGCTCCAAGGAAAAATAGAGGGATAAAACAAGAAGTCATAACCTCCACACTAGGGAGTACCAGATCCATAACCAAGGCATAGACACTCATCCAAAATAATAGCAAGGTGGAAACTACATCTAACCATCTAAACATAACAGTAAAAGGAAAGAACTGAAAGAAACAACTAAGTGTGCAGTTCCTCCCAACCATAATAGCATCATTAGACATCGAAGTTCCTATCCATCCCCCACACATAACATCCCAAAATACCAATTAGATCATCAGAGCTATCTTATGAGAACATCACTACTAAAATGTACCACATCATAAGAACAAGGAAATCTAACATGCTCAAAGTAAAGCATTAGATATTCCAATTGCTAAAACTCATCATCTAATCATATTCTTAACATTATAATATAGGAATATGTCAAATAAATTAACATCATATAAATACCAAGCATCCTAATGAAAGCATAAACCACAAGATAATATACTCCAAAACCCGAAGTACCAAGTGAAACAACAAGCAATGGTCACACTGGAATAATAGACCATCTTTGTGCACTGGTCCAAAGTAGTGGTGAAGGTACCTATGCCTCCCAACTATGTGAAACCCATAGGTCCACTCCCACCATGCTGATGGAGATAATGATCCAACCAAAAACACACATAAAGCACAACATCCATGGCTAACACTCATGCTAGATAGTAATGGTGACTAAACCCAAGATCATGAGACAATGAAAATACTACATGTCCTGGTCAGACACTCAATGGGTTACTATGTAGGGGCTGACATCATGGAGAGTCACTTAGCATCAAAAAGCCCAAGCTCAGATCTTGTAGATTCAACTCCTCAACAAAAGGATCTAGCAGAAAATATTTTTATTAAGTTTTATGATCACCTAGTGTTTTATTTAGTTATCACTTGATTAAAACTTCCTCTGCCAACCCTCTAGGCACAATGATCACCAAGTTGTGAGATAGAAGCCCCTCCATATGCTATCCTACCCTACCCATGCTCATCCAATGATGAGTTCCCATAGGCACGCACATTCCCAACCCAACCTCAAATGATCATAAGTCCCAAAAATACCATGGAAGATTGGGCCTTGCAAGTCACCATAAAAATGCATATATGCATTCTTGTGTGTGATGCACCACCATCATGAAGATCATAACACAAGGACTGGATGAAAACACAATGCAAAGAAAACACAACCAAAAATAGACTCTGGAGGATAGATGTGGCATGTATACCAAAGGAGAATAATAATGCAATAATTATATATCTAGCATTCAAATGGATGATCTAGGTCTATGAACAATATCATGACAAGAAAACTTTAGAAAACTAGGTGGCACATAAATCAAAGTAAAATCCCAAGACTAGAAAACTTCAAAAATAAAACCCATTTGGTCTTTGGGCACAAAAGCCACAAAAATCTAATAAAATTAGGGTTCAACCACTATACCAGAAAAATAGTGAAAAATCCCAAACCCTCATCTCAAAAATAGGTAAAATGTTCATACCTGACCAATTAGGTAGAACTAACAAATAGAAATGGAGGGGAACACTAGTTCTTAGCCTCCTAACAAATAGCTACTAGAAATAGATATAGAAATTGAGTTGAAACATGAAAACATGAGACCCCTACCTGATAGCAAAATGGGTTGAAATAGGAAACAACACAATAAGATCAATAACTCATAGTTGCTATCAGAAATCATGGCACAAGAAGGTCTCCTTGAGTTAGATCCAACAAGATTGGCCTCATAGAGATCCCACACCCACAACTCTCACAATGAATAGAAGCGCAATCCTTTAGAAGAGGATTCTCAAAAAAGCTCTCAATTTTGTAATTTGCAAAAGTGAGAAGTGAGGAATAATTTCCCCTTTCAAAACTTATTCACTTTTTGAGTGAATAATCGATTAGGGAAAATAACCAGAAGGACTAGTTAGACCCCAAATCAACCCAAACAAAAATAGAATATTTCAAGAAATTAGAATTCATCTATGGAAAAGATGATAGAAATTAAATTCAATAAAATTTAAAGCCCAAAAATCCAAAATCATAGAAATTCCCCTAACAACTTTCATGACAATGTGAACCACTAAATGCATAGAAAGACTCACACATCTAGTCACATAATAAAAATGATTTCAAATTTAATCCAATCACTAGAAGGTTTAATTAAATAATTAAATAAGATATGTCAACCATACAGGGGTGACATTGGTAAATATGAGTAGTTGAATCACTATCTCTAGGTGCTACTACCAGGGATACAATTTATGCACACTAAAACACATGATCAAGTGCAATTGCATACAATAACATATCTAAAGTAATAAATTCATTAAATACCTAATTTAACCATTTATTCTAATATACTAGAATAATCCATTTACATCACTCACATTTGCATAAAGCATAATGGAGCAAGAATGAATTAACTAACCATAACTATAAACCCATATAACACAATCAGAGATATGTCCAAATACTGGATAATCACATATCAACATAAAACATACTATCATCTCAAAATGATGTCAACATGAAAATATGATCAACTAAATAACATAAAGATCTAACATCTGTGATATTAGAAATCAAAGTATAACATACAACCATTAGGTCATCTCAAAATACAAATAACATGAGTACAAGTATCTCTCAAATCAAAATACAACAAGGTACAGATTGTAAACATGAGAGGCACTACATCATCAAGATTGATTTCATTAGAATAAGTGACAACAACAATGCATATCTAAAGATAGATCGTGATGGAAATCAACTCATTGTTAAGATCTTTATGGATGACATCAATTTTTGTGGAAATGATGAGTTAATCATAGTATTATTAGGTGACATAAAGAAGTAGTTTGAGATGTCAATGATTGGTGAGATCAAATTCTTCATTATATTGTGGGTATTACAAGTAAGAAATAGAATTTGCATCACCAAATCCAAGTATGTAAGAGAGATATTGAATAAATTTAGATTAGAAGGTTCAAAACTATTTGGTACACCTATGGTAACTTGTTTCAAGTTTTCAAAGGAATATGAATATAAGGTGGATGAAACATTTTACACATCTATGATTACAATGTTTTGATACACACACACACGCGCGCGCATGCGCGCACACGCACGCACACACATGCACACTTATATCAAAACTTTGTAATCATATATGTGTAAATAATTTTATATATATATATATATATATATATATATACATACATACATACATACATACATACATACATACACACACACACACACACACACACACACACACACACACACACACACATACACAAGATTCCCAGATGATGGAAGTGAAAAAAATATTTAAGTACTTGAAAGGGATTAAATACTAAGGTCTCTAGTATGCCCACAATGATGGCTTCTTTTGAGTATTTTTACTAATATGGAATGGGTAGAAAAAGTGGATGATAGGAAGAGAACAAGTGGTAGTACATTCTTTCTTGGTGAAAGGCTTATGTCTTGGACAAGAAAAGGAAAATTTATATGTCTCAATCCATAACTAAAGCTTAATAAGTTTTTTCTTCTATTAGTTGTGTACAAGTGGTATGGATCAAGCAGATATTGAAGTGAATTCAAAAAAAGGTAACTAACTAGTAGTTATCTACAATGATAACATAATTGCTATCAAAAAATCAATGATTCACTTTAACACAAAGAAATCAAGTATAATTTTCTTAGAGAAAATTTACAAGAAAAAGAAATGAAGTTGCAATATGTGTCAATCAAGGAATGTGTAGTAGATATTCTCAAAATAATATTAACTATGGATACATCTCATGAGTATATAAGAGGTATGTTAGGGGTCATTCCCCTATCTAAATTAAACTAGAGGAGATGTTTTTTCATCAGACCATTGTATTCATTGAATATATTATATTTTGATTGATGTAGTGATGTCACTCCTTCGGGGGAGAAATTGGTGTAGTGTAGTAGTTCAGGGAAGTAAAGATTTACTAGATTTCAAGTACATGGTTAGTCAAATTGATTGACACCTTAGGCATTATTGTGAAAGTGGGAGAGAAATTGAATAAGATAAAGTAAAATGAATAAGAACCTTTGATGAGAGAAAGTAAAGATAACATAAAAGATTGATGAAATGGGGAGAAACCTTACATGTGCCAAAAATGAAGACTAGGAGAAAAGACATAGTCTAAGAAATGTAACTAATTTAGAATGTAAGTAGATGTTTTGTTATGTTCCCATCAATGGAAAAGGTTAAGATTGTAAGCATAAATGGTGTTGTCATGGTAAGTAATGTTTGGTATTTTCATGATATGAATTTTATTACATAATGATGAGTTATTGTACATTCATTGATGTTAAGTATTTACCTAGTATTCCTAGTATATTGAGTATAAATATTATGAACAAGGTGTTTCAATGAGTTTTAGTAGTACCAATCCTTATGATTGACTTAGGAATATATTTGAATTTCAGATGTATGATTTCTATTGATGATGCAAAAATATGGGGACATTATGACTGGATGAAGGATGACAATGTAGTTGCTAGAGAAATTAGTGACATGCAATAGGTATTTTGATTGAATTTTCAAATCTATGATAAGATAAGTGGATGGATCATAAGAAAAGGCAGACAATATTCCTTGTATGCTATGTTTGTGGCAATAACTCATTTTAATGATCGATGAGAAATTATTGTAGTTACAAAAGAGATTAAAGAATAATGTGTTTGTGTTCTTAAGTTTCCAGTGGTAGATCTTTGATTAATGATTGGTATGGATATTGTAGTGAGTTTAGATTAGTTAGTCATTATGTGGTGATATATATTAATAATTAGTGGTGATGATATGGAATTTCAATGATCGATGCAAGTATGTGATGAAGATTACATAAGAAGGGTTTTCTTGGTGAAAATGTGTATGACTATTCTTTATGAATTCAGATGTAAAATCAATTGTGAGATGAAACAATATAGTAATTTTTTTGTGCATTGGGATGTAACTTTAGTTGTGTATTATGTATGTTTTATGTTTGAGATTCAAATTGAAATGTATCCATGAAAATTTGAGGTGGTGGAAGGATCTAGGGTTTGAAGAAAAATATATATTTGATGAAGATGAAAGAATTGAGTGTTAATCATGAAAAGGTTTTGAATGTGAAGATACAATCAAGCCAGGGTGTAGTGGAGTATGAAGTAGTGATTGTATGCATTATTGTGGATTTAATCATGCAAAGAAGTTATTTTTTTACTAGATAATTCTATATGTTATTTCCTAACCATTAAAGTAGTCAAAATCCATTGGTCAGGTGGATTTTAACATGTCCTTTATTGTAACTCCTTTAATAGGGTGTCACTTTAGCTAATCATCTAAGTCCTTTAACAAGGATACTCTTAGCAAGTGAAAATTTCTAACAAGGCTAGTCGTAAATTCTTTATCTAAGTGGCACCTAATAGTGTATGGTAAATTATTTACCTAAGTGGCACCTAATAGTGTATTTGTAAACTCTTACTAGGTTTAATGTTCCTCATAGAGTGTACTTCTAAATAGTGCACATTTCATGGGTACTAATTACTATCATGGTTTTCACCAAATTTGGGTTTTAGTGAAACCAAATATCTATGTAAAATATTGCATTATCTTGTAGATGTATTTATGTATTTGAATTTTCCATTTTCCACTATTATGTTAATCTTTTGATTAGGATGTAAAGGTTCAAAAGTTGTCTAATCGATAGATTTTAGATTCAACCCCTTTTTTGGAATTTTCCATTAAAAAGAGGATATGGTTAGATACACTAAGCCATGATGAGTGATGGGTTTTGATTGATGGGAACTATGAGAAGGAACAATTGGTGAGGTAGGTAGCTAAGGTAGATGATCAACAACATCTAACTACAACCAATGTATTAAGGGGAAGACATGAGAAAGCATGAACTAGAGGAGATATCATTGGAGGATATTATATTATGTATATAAAAATAAATTTTATAATAGAATCCCATGATGATGAGAGGTAAAAAATAATCTACATGTCAAAACTTGATTAAATGATCGATACATATGTTACCTATGACAAAAGGATGGTCATATGATTAGGTATGATTCAATGTAGTTAAAAATAAAGGAATAATGTTAAATTTTATTGAAAGGATTAATCTAACTATAAAATTTAAAAGATGGAAGAAAAATAGGGAGTAAAACTTGAGATGAAGCTAGTGTAGGTCAAACATGTTTTGACTATTCTAGGGAATTGTTCAAGAGAGACCTAATGATTTTCAAGGAAATGACCATAAATAGTTATAAATAATTTGGATATGTGAAGTGAAAAATATATGTGTGTGTAAATATTTTAATTTTAGTGAAGGATTAAGATTAAGAGACAAAAGAGTGAGTACAAGTTATAGAAGATGAGAAGTGATTAAGTGGCATACAATGACAAGAACAATAAGAAAGAACAAATAAATAGATAAGGGAGCTCAAGATGTTATTATGAAAAGTGAAGGAGAAAAGATTGTAGAAGTTGTGAAAACCAACTTCATAGATCACGAAGAACACCTACATGCAAACAACCTGTATTGAAGAGAAACCAAAAAAGGGAAAAGCAGAGCTTGGAAAATCTCAATAGTGTGAGAGTGAAATTCTATTTCAAGTTATGAAAACAAAAAGTACAAAAGTTCAACCTTAAAGGTGAATGCAACTCTAAAGGGAAAGAAAACTAGGTTTGTGCATTATAATTAATATAAAATATTAATTATATGCACCTAAGAGAAAGCTTAAGTAACTAGAGTAATAAACAACTTAATTAATTAAATCAACATGATCTAATTAATAAGTGTAACAAATAATTACTCTAACACCCCCCTTAAGTGAAGCTTAGGACGTAAGCTAACCTAGCAAAGCTATGAAAGTAAAAAAATAGGTCCCAAAAACAAGGCTTGATTAGGTACCAAAACAAGGAAATCTCTATAAATTAGAGACAAAGGAGAAAACCC
Organism: Cupressus sempervirens; assembly: GCA_028749045.1. Lineage (NCBI taxonomy): Eukaryota > Viridiplantae > Streptophyta > Pinopsida > Cupressales > Cupressaceae > Cupressus > Cupressus sempervirens. The sequence continues at coordinate 552,573,439 of CM053786.1, read as the reverse complement.
AGTGGGAAAAACTCCTCTCCAAAAAGAGATGAAAATAAAATAAAATAAATGGCTTAAGAGATTGACTCAAAACCATAAGTACAACACCCCCCCATGAGAGAGAGAAGAGACACAAAATCCCCCCCTAGAATGACGGAGCCCTTGTAGAAATGAGTGAACGAATGGAACTCCAATGCGAAAGAAACAAGGGCATAGAACAAGGAAACCCTTGAAAGACTGGAAGGCCTAACTGATGCCCAAAGGATAAAACATGAGGATCCAGAAAGGCAATCCCCAATGTAGGTGTGCTAACACTATCATGAAGGAGGAGGTGAATGTCCTTTGTAGAATCCACAACAAGTGCACCTAGAAGCTTGATGAATGGAGCTGGAGGGCCTAGTAGAGTGAAAGAAGAATCTTGCTAAAGAGAAAAAACCTCAACTAGATGTGATGTGGTAGTCAAAACATTGATCTTAGGAATAATACAAAGGTTCAAGTGTCCTAATTTTACCACATGATGCTCTCACAAAAGAGAAGAGTTGTGCTCTAACAATGGAGATGGTGGGCCAAAGTGCAAAAAAGTGTAGAGATGGGTGGTATGACCTATTTTCCCTACATCAATAAGGCATCATGTTGTACTATCCTATACTAGTACATTTGGGTTCATTTTTTGACCTTTATTGGTCAAATTTTTGACATAGTTTTTGACCAAATTTTGACCAAATGTGACCAACCCATTGGTCAAAATTTTGACCAACTTACTGGTTGGTTGAAATTTTGACCAATCCATTGGTTAAAAACCTTCCAAATCCATTGTCCAAGTTCAATCAAGAATTGGTCAAAATTTTGACCATTGAGGTATAAATTTCGATGAACAAAGGTAGGAAAAAATTCAGTCATTGGTGGAAATTTTGACCAATGAAGGTAGAAAGTTTTGACCAATGATGGTGGAAATTTTGACCAACAAAGGTAGGAAAAAAATCAAGCATTGGTGGAAATTTTGACCAATGAAGGTGGAAATTTTGACCAACAAAGGTAAGAAAAAAATAGGCGTTGGTGGAGATTTTGACCAATGGAGGTAGAAAGTTTTGACCAATGAAGGTGGAAATTTTGACCAACAAAGGTAGAAAAAAAAATAGACATTGGTGGAAATTTCCACCAACAAAGGAAGAAAAAACCCAGGCATTGGTAGAAATTTCGACCAACGGCTAGGTGTAAATTATTTTTAGGCATTCTATAAAATAGTTCATATGCCTTGCATATGATATGACATTTTGCATGCATACTGCACTCTGTCATCTGGCTGATGATGGATTACGCAGAGTGATTTGAAACCACAATTTTAAAAAATACACACAATCAAATCCAAAATGAACTTGCACTACAAATGGATTGTGGAAATCTAATATTGTTAATTTTGCATGCATGTCTACCAGGACAAATATATGTTTAAGTTGTGATTTTCCTAGTAGAAATGCGTACAAAATTACCAATATCAAATTTCCACAATCCATTTGTAGTGCAAGTTCATTTTGGATTTGATTGTGTGTTTTTTAGCATCATGGTTTCAGATTACTCTGCATAATCTATCATTAGCCAGATGAGAGGGAGTGTAGGATGCATGCAAAATGTCATATCATACACAGGGCATGTGAACTATTTTATAGAATGCCTGAAAAACACTGACAATAACTAATATGAAGAATATATAATTAGTTATATGATTCAGACAAATCATGTACATTGTATGAAGGTAGTCCATGTCTGACAGGGCCCACCAAAAGATAAAACATATGATAAAAAGACTTATTTTCATGTTTTGAACATATGGGGTACACATAACATGACTTATTATTGCACAATTCAACTAAGTTTAGTTAATTTCCAAAGGGATTGTCCCCATTTAATGGTGAATTTTTTGCTACATTTCAAGCCTTTTGATTATATAAATAAATGGATAGCATGAAATGTTTAAGTAATGTCAAGCCATTTATTTACTTGATATATAATGTGAATAGAACTATTATGTTGCTCAACAACAACCACCAAATAAAATTATCATCATGTACCCAAAAAGGGATGGATGGAATGTCGGAACTGACCTCCAACTAACTACTATCACCATCCCTCTATATTATAAGTTATAGTGGTGCTCTAGATTTGCTCTATTCCATCATACACTTACATATCATACACTTTAGCATAGTCCATATCAACAAGGTTAGAGAGATCAGTTTCATTTGACTGGTATGTGGAAGACCTTGATGTTGAGAAGTTGTGTGATTCACGTGGAGTGGAAGGTGTTTTGGCCCCTTGGAAGGAAGCTTCATCTCTTTTACCGACTTCTTTATTTTTACTTGGAGAAGCATATTTCTTTGAATTGTCCTCATGGCTCCTTGTAGATGATGCCAAGAGTGTCCTTGCTATTTTCTTCTGCCATAACATAATGTTCACAAAGTGTTAGAATTGTCTCTAGATGAAAAGAAACTGTAGAGGCTCAATTGACATGTGATCTTAGTTAATGTAGAAGATAGATTATGAAATATCATCTGAAATGTTGATACAAAAGTCTTCCTAAAACAATAAACCATATCAATTAGAAAACAAAAATGTAAACCATATCAATCCTAAAAATGATTTATATCATTAATCAATGTAAAAGAGAGTAGAAAGAAATCATCTATATAAAGAGGATTCTGTTATCATTTGAGGATAATGAACAATAGAGGTGGAAAACATCTATTAGCAATTGGAGAATAGAAGTTGGATGAGGATATTAAGATCGGTTGAACCTATTTTTAGTTAAACACATATGAAAATCTAAATGTCTTATAATTCAAAGAAAGCCGATAATAAATGAACGTAATGTGTTTAAGGAATATAGCTCAACACTTATAGACTAGCTGATAATTAATGCCCACTATGTGAACTAGTTCAAATGGCCATAACTTGTATAAATTTGTCATTGGCAACGAGCCTCACCCAGTTCAGAAAATTCACACTCTTCAGTTGACTCGCAATCAAATTAAAATTTGTTATCAGCCCCATTTTAGCCCTTGAACTCTGACAATGTTCATAGTATTTGCTGCTAGCATGTATGTTCACAGTTAATGTCTTCATGGTATGATCACATAAAACATACTAAAATAGCTCGTTGCCTACCAAAACATGAAGAGCCTGCCTGTAGTTGCTTCTCCACTAGCATCAAGGAAAGTTACAAAATTTGATCCCTTGGAAAAGTTCAAATAGCACTATTTGATGTAATTAAACAACTTAATCACAATTTATATAAACAAGGTATTGCTGAGTAACAAGACCCTAAAATTAGACTAAAGTAGCTAGCAAGGGAGAAATTCATTTCCAAGGGATAAAATAGATGAGGAAAGGCAGCAACACAACAAAAATTCTGAATGAGCTTAATGATAACATGTATAAAGGTATGAGAAATGATGACACCATCTGGGTAAAGCTTAAGATGAGGAGCTATCTAGGACTAAGCATGAGGATAAAGAGTAGGGAGGGTGGGGAATAGAAATATCCAAAGATGTTGGGCATGAGGGCAGAAACAAAAGGCAATGTTTAGTAGTCTTCATTTTGGAGCAGAAGGAGCAGTTAAGAGTGGAAAAAATAATGGACAGTCAATCACCAATAGGGACTTCGACATGTAGGATTTCTTAGGCAATTTTTTAGGCTTGAGCATTGGCTATAGACCTCCAAAGTAGAGAGCTTAACTTGTTCCATTTGGTTTGATTGAAGGTTTGAACTTGCAATGACTTGAGGTTAAGATCCAGGAAGAGAAGGGAATTGATGAAAGGATTCTGCAATAGTTTTTACAAGAAATACTCTGAAGCTTTGTTTATTAAGCTACTTCTAACCCTTTAGGAAGTTATCATGAAACAAGGTGCAAAGTATTGTAGAAAGGTTAAGAGTAATAATATGTTGGATTGTCTAGAGAGAAATCTTGTCTACTAGGGAAAGACCAAATAGGGACATAAGTTTACTAGAAAGAAATTCACAATGGGTTGATCAAACATATGTTTGTTCATATTGGACGGACTATTCACATTCAACTTTTGGGGAGTGGAGTATCGTTTTCTTTTATTTTATGTTTTGTGATGGTTGCATGATGGATGGTCAAACTTGTTAAGGCTTCGACATATTGTGCCTGGGTTTCATTCTTTATGAGATAGTTTATTTTGGAGTTGCTATTGTTATTTCAGAACTTCAATGTTCTTGTTTTCTGAGTATATAAGTGTAGAGGAAAACATGTTTACATTATCTTGTTGTTTTCAATCTGAGTAGGATCACTAAACAATTCTTGTGAGCTATTGTGATAAAAGATAAATCTCATTGATTGAATGTATTGAAGACTTCAAACATAAGAAAGAACTATTGTAGTGTTTTTGAAGATTGGAATGAAGGCGAAGATTGGAATGAAGGCATCATATTTTTGTGCACTGGGTTGTTTCACTCGAGCAGGGGGGTTTTTCCATTGACTAATTTCTTTCTTTTTCTATATGTTAGTTAAATGTAGCTATTTATTTATTTTGTATTTATATATGTTCTAATTTTTCATACAAAAGTAATTGACATTTGGGATCAAGATTTGTCATTGGGAAATACTTATTTGTACTTTTTTTTGTTCAGGGGCAAACTCCAATCTTAAAAGGGGTCGGATGCTAGCATTATCATTGTTAAATAGGAGAGTCGATCTTGGCACTGAAGCCATTAATAGAAAAACTATTGAATCTTTTGAAGAAAAGGCAAGGCTTTTACTATTTTTCCAATCTATCTTTTTGCTGCAATTAATTAAAAGAATCAAATGAATGTGGATAGATGATCTTGTATGCAAGGAGGATGGATTTTTTTTTCCTTTGAATGATTAATTAGTGACTTGGTACACCTGTATCACCATTGAAACCTTAATTCAACACAATAAAAGTATCACCTACATATTATAAAATTAACTAAAAATGATGGTAGGAAGTCATGGAAGAATGGATTTTAGGAAATTTATTCTTTGACACTCAAATATGTTTTTTATCAAGTTCACCAGTCTAACTAGGGGGCTGACCCTTACAACACCACAGCCTAGGGGCTGTGAAAAATTCAACAGTAGACTAAGACTGGTGCTGGATGTGAAAAATCAAGGTTACAGGTTGCACACTCTCAAAAGATTAACAGTCTTCTGTAAACAATCCACTTCTAGAACAAGTGGCCACAATCAACTACTTACAACACTAATTCCAAAATAGGCCATTAACAACAATCAACCCATAGAGAGTGACAGTCAAATATGGTGTTATTCCAATCCAAGGCTATATGTTTTGAATACGTTAGTGCAACTCTATACAAAAGGTCAGCTTTAGCTTCCAGTTTAAAGATTACAAAATGAAACTGACATACAAAAAGTGTGTTTGCCATGGATTTGCATTTGTTGGGTTAGTGTGAAATCATAGCAAAGATATGTTATTGAGAAGAAATTTTTTTTCCATATACTGATAAAAGGAAGATATCGATTGAATCAAATGATCCCAAAGCAATTGAAACTACAAGTCCTTGTTCCCCATGTTGTGAATTTAACTCTTTCTCATCTTTTCTCTCTTTGAAAGAAGATAATTGAGAATAGGAGAAAAATGCCAAAAATTATAAGGTTTCTCAGGTAAACTTTGGGGTAAAATAGATGACAGCCAGATCACTTACTTAAAACTAAGGAGCTTTTAGGCAAACTATGTGTTTTGCAGGCAGAGTTGGTTTTACACTTGTCTTGAAATGTCTTCTAGTTTCATTTAGAAGATGATACAGGGGAAGATATTTAATAGGTTACTGGTATAAAAATGATCTCAAAGTATCACCATAAAGAAAGATAAAATAGACTTTTAGAATGTCTTACTGGGACTGAGCAACAACAAATGAAGAAATGCAATTCTTTCAGGAGCTTTTGTAACTTTTGTTAAGCTTTTCCATCTATCACTTTTGCATTTGTCTATGTAGGTCTATATAATGGTTTGTTTGCGATCTTACAAAAATATTTTTTGTTGAAAAGTATATATGCAAAATTAATATTCTTTGTTTCTACAAATCACCCTACAATGAACCACCTTTAAAATAGCCATGGAAATCTTCTCACTAATGCAACTCGCTCTTAGCATATTTTGCCGAAGCCACTATATGAAGTTTGGCAAAAGTTGAGTGTATTAATCAATTTTGTGGAAGGCTTGTTGATCATTATATTGGGAATTTCATGTTATAATAGAGAAACAAAGATGAGATTTTTAATATAATATCCTGATAAAATAATATAAAAGAACAACCAAATCACATATATATGAAAACAAAAATTATTTGGAGACAAAGTAAGATTATAGGTTTTTCAACATCCTATTTTGGATATTGATTGCCATGATAGTTGTAACCATAGTTCATACACTCAGATTTGATGTAGAATTGACAATGATGACCCCACTTGGGACTTGGCAAAAACTTGTGATGAAACAACAAAAACTAGGTTTCTTGGGAGTCTTTCTTAGGTTGAGTTTTTGGAGAATCTTGGGCACCTAGGACTTGGCTAGGGGTACTCAACTTGGAACTCACTAGAACTTGGAAAGTACAAAAGAGAATAGGAACTATGGTTGTAACCCAAGGTGATCAGCTAAATGCAATGGAGCAAAGTTCCTTTGTTATCACCAAGATGAAAGAACTATAGCTGCTAGGAAGGAGGACTAAGAGATCCTTCTCTATTTGTCTATACAAGAAGAAGAAAGATGATTTTACTTGTTTGTTAATATTGTTGCATAAATGAAGCATTGTCAAAATAATTGATTGATCAAATACAAGACAAAAAGAAAAAGAAATATATTTATTGACTTTATTAGCAAGTGATTGGCTAGATTGAAAATAAAGATGAAACTCATACCACAAACCACTACAAAGAGGTTGAGGATATCCAAGTTGAAGAGACACCCTTAGATAAATAATAGAAATTAAGGGACATGTCTCACCACATGGGTATCCATATAAGATATTATACAATGTTATAGAAGTATCGATAGGGATAGTTTCTATAGAAGAGTAGAAAGGTAAGATTAATTATTAGCCTATGTATATGATGGAAAGTAGTAATGTATATGTGTTTCAATATATATGTAAAAGTGTTAGTATGTTCAGATTAATCCCACTTATGTTTACTTAAGCTCCACTTAGGTGTTCAACATTTATTGTTTAGAAAGAAGTTTCACAATATCTAGCTAATTTATTAGAAAGAAATTCAGGATGAGTTTGAGATAAATAGAAATCCTAATATATTTTGCATGAAAATAGAAGCAAAAGGTTTGCATACCATTCATATTCCAGCCAGAATTTCTAATGGAATTCCCCTCAAAATGACCTCTCTATGTTGCAGTCCCTTTCAATTTGTTTGACTCTCTACCCATAACCTACAATTAAAAGAGGGATCAATGAATACCCACTGACAAATCTGCAAATTGGCTTATTTAACATGTAATACTTAAATCATGAGGTAGACGAAGGCACCAGATTCACATAAAGACAACTATTTTTCAAATAACCTACTAACACATCTTCAAATTGGTGTTAACTCCACATCTGAGCACTGAAATCTTAGTGCTACAAGCCAACATATTTAATCAACTCCAAGAAAATAATTATAATCTATAGATGTGGAAGCATGGAGCTTTCTGGAATCCTAAATTCCCATCCCAATTCTCAGCTGAATATTTCCAAATGGTCTTCTGGAACTCCAAATATCCCCTCAAGAATGTGATATTATCTAATTTGTTGAATGGCTAGTGTCGTCCATATTTAATTTCCAATCATTTGGCTTACATTGTGCCTTCTTTTAGCAACTTGACAAACTTGCTCTTGGATACCTCCAATGTTAAAGTTAGCTACATGGAAACATCATGAAACATTATTCTTATAATAGACTCACTCAATGTCCTCCTTGTACCCTTCCCATATAAGACATAAGATTTCAGTAGATAATAATAACCAATATAAGTTACAAGTTTTATCCAATGCATTTACATAACCAACAAGAATCTCTTTCCTATTATTAGTAGATAATAATAACCAATATAAATTACAACAAAGATCTATACTAGAGGAAGATAATTGGGAAAGTAGTTTTTGAAGAATGAGAAGCCATTGGAAACAGACCTTCTTTGGCTCAAGAACATGCGACCATTTAAGCAGTTGAAAATACTAGCTCACAATATATTTGATAATGCAAGGTTCTAGCAGTTATTATGATAGAATGCCATACAATTAGAGTTATTTAGAGTTTTCTATAGATTTTGGGATTTTATATTTTTTAAAGATCAGTTCCATCATTTCACTTCAAGATGTCAGTAACATCAATATCGAAGACACATAGAACAAAATATTCTATGATTCTGCAAACCTCACTAAGAATAGAGTAAGTCATCTAGTTAGTTGGAGGCAATCCAAATTCTATACTTCGAGATCTACATGATTTCAAGTGGCCATCACATTAAAGTAGTTGATACCTATCATGAACCAAGTTCAAGCTAAGCATCATTGCAATAATACCATGAATTTACCATTGTATTCAAGGATCCAACAAATGAACTTGGACGAGAAAATTTTGTTATTACAATAGCCTATAAAGTCAAACTTTTGATTTATCTTTTAAATGAGCTCCCAGGCTTTATGTAAACTTATAAAGAAGCTAGACCTATCTAGGACATAGGGAATTTGTTAGTCAATTGGTCACAGAAAGGAAGCTACTTCCATGCCTTTTCATATTTAGAAACAACTAACTGATTGTTGTTTTTCACAAGCATTTGATTGTTGTTACAATAGCCTATAAAGTCAAACTTTTGATTTATCTTTTAAATGAGCTCCCAGGCTTTATGTAAACTTATAAAGAAGCTAGACCTATCTAGGACATAGGGAATTTGTTAGTCAATTGGTCACAGAAAGGAAGCTACTTCCATGCCTTTTCATATTTAGAAACAACTAACTGATTGTTGTTTTTCACAAGCATTTTCCATTGTCCATTATTTGTTTCTCACCAGTTCCATTTTACTGATTGCTTCTTCTTCTTCTTTCCTTTTTCATTAGACCACGAAAATTACTTGATTCTTTTTTAAAATTTCATTGACTTGAAAATAACTAAACAGGTAATTTAGGAGTAATACTAATACATATTATAACTGTAAGATGAAAGGATATTTTGACAATACCAATATTTTTTTACTTGGCCTCACCCCATCCTATTAGATGCTTGATCCATGTCACTCTACCAATAATGAATAAGAATAGCATGTGTATTAAAGATAAATCACTTGAGCTAGAAATTGTATCCATCTTTATGAATCTAAAATATGAAATACCAAAAAGTGGAATAGTTCTGATGGAGAAATATTATGAATGAACCAACTTCAGCATCAAATGCCTAAATAACAATCAAACTATACCTTAGATTCATAATATTTGCAACAAGATAGAGTATGGAATTTCACAACATACTCCTATGCTTCCAGCCCCTGGTAATTTGTCAACATAAGATGCCTTGAAGATGAGGCATGACCTACCAGAGGTCAGATTGAAGAATAGAAAGCCATGCTGATGTGTACCCTGAAGAGTAGCTATATTAGAATGATATTTTCTTATCATTTGGTGGAAAATAAAAAAAGCTGACAAATATGATAGATGAAGGGTCCTTGATAAAAGTCTGAGAGTTTGGTGTAGGGGCACGCAATGGACACATGAAGCTACAAGGTACACCAGGAGCTATGAAGGAGACAATGAAGGTAACAAGGGAAATCAATGCCTAATGAAGATATTTCAAGTCATTTGATGATGAATTATGGCTATTGAAGCCATTAAAATGTAAGGAATTTCATAAAGTTGTCAAATTGTAATACATTACCAATAATGGGCAAATTGGCATAAGTGAGGAGTCAAGAGTCAATCAATGTGTTGTAAGGGATAAGAAGGGTCATTCAAAGTCCTAGAGTTATAGGAAATGAATGATAGTGGTTTACAAATGTAATAAGGCTATCAAAGCTTCTAGAGGATGTAAAAGGCACTAAAAGTGCAATATTGTGTAAAAATGCCAATATTGGCAACATAAGTCAAATAAGGCTTAATAGGGTTAGTTGAGGTTACATGTGTGTGAAGGTTGTTTTGAAACATTTTAGAAGTCTTTAGGAATACCATACTAAGTTTCATAAGTCCTTGTCACGAAGGCTAAACAAACAAGTAACATTTGTTATTAAAATATTATAAAAATTGTTTGTTTACTATCACCTAACAGTTAAGGGGTAGTTGGCCAACCCAAGGGGTCTTGGAGGATATTTTTTTAGGTTAGATTAGGGGGAAAAGAGTCTAAAGTAATGTCTTTATAAGACACAACAGAGTGGTAGTCGATGAGAGGTGAATGTATTAAGAAAAGAAATAAATAAAAGAATTCTATAATTCACTATCATAGTGACAATTTTTCTATTTTTCAAGATTCAACTTGACAATCGAATAAGGTTCTTTCCATTTAAAAATTATTGTTTTTTTTCCTTGGAATGGTGGTCATGATTTGTTAAGTCTTTCACAACTTTGTTCAAAGATTTTTGCAAGTTTCTTCTAACAGATCTATTTGAAGTTCTCTGTTGTCACAGGAAACGTGACAACCTATCACTATTTTGAAGAAATTTAAGGAACAGATGGTCAGATGGTTTGTGAGATGAGATATGTTAGTGGTTGCTTTGTAATAGGAGGGCTAAAAGAGGGTTAATTGTGGGGCAAAAATGTTGGTTTGGGCAATTGGTTCAAGGGAGTGGCATGAGCATTTGAAGTATGTTGTGTAGAATCCAAAAGGGTATTTGGTTATGGTCTTAGTTTTCTAAGAGTTTTGGGAAAAGTGAGAGACAAGTGTGAAAAATTGATTAGGCAGGGCTAATTGGGAAATAGGCCTAGTGAAGGGCTTGTAGTGGGTTTTTGGTATCAGATAATAAGATGAGCATTTGGTAACCTTGGAAATAGGTTAGTTGAAGTTGTTTGAGATGTGTGAAGGTGAACAAAACAGCTAGTTAAAGTGAAGTCAAGATTGGAGCCTATTGAGGCATTGTGGGCATTTGATGGTTGTTGAACAAGATTTCTTGATGAATCCATTTGAGGGACATGGGGTGATTTCTAAGATGTAGAGCCTATGGTGGCACAAGAGAATGGTATGTGCATTCTGATAAGGTTTGGAGTTGATTGGATCAAGAAGAGTGATCCTATGAAGAAGCTTGATTGTGTTATGAGAACACTAGGAAAGTCCCTTTTATTGTGAATAACTAAAAGTCCACCTAGGTCTCTACATCAATGTCGAGAGCTAAAGGTGGAATGATTTCAAGGTAGGAAAGAAAGCTCCAATAATTCCTCTTTAGAATTGCAGCCAGACTCCTAAGCATTCCAATCCAAATGATTGTGTATCAATAAGATTTAACACAAAATAATCCTAAGAAAATCAAGTAAGTTAAGCTAAAACATATAAGAAAATGAATACATGTTCCTACAATTGAATAATGATTATCCAAGATTCACTAGTTTTGGGTCAATCAAGACTAAAATATAGATGAGCATAAACTTTGAACATGAACTGTTTTGAAATTTTTCTTAAGGTTGATCCTTCCAATGTTTTATATTGTGTCTAGTGAAAGGGTATGTTCTAGGGATAGGGATAGGACATCCTCCTTCCTACCCCTGGGGGATGTCTCCTAGGAATCCCTCCTCATTGGGAAATCTCAAGGGGACAAAAGCCCATCCCCAACACCCCTGTGCTATCTCAAAGATGTCCTAAAGTCCCTTACAACAGCCAACTTTCAACATGGCAAAAAGGAAAACTTTAAAATTTTATCACATGTTCACATACCCTCTTAAAGCTAAGCAGCAAAGGTTCTTGGTATTTCAAGGTTTGAGCTAGGAATCCCCATCAAAGTTTTACTAAACATGCAAGCCTTTAAGGGTAAGCTCATGTTAGTGACCTCAAACCTCAAGTCTCAAGAATAGATAACTCTAGGCATTAACACTCAAATGTTCCAGTTAATGATATACAAATCCTGAGTAAAGCTCACGAGAATAAAAGCTTGAAGTTTCAAAAGTTCAAATTTTTCAATTCTCTTAGAAATTTAATTGTTTGATTCTCTTTGACCATGGATTATTTTATCAAAAGACCTATGATTGTTGCCATGAAGAATAAGATTTAAAAAATAGGTCAGAACTCAAAGGAAAACATTGTAAAATATGTCAAATTCCCAACATTTCAATCCAAATGCATCGGATCCTTATGTTGAATCTCAACTTTTATATAAATGCCAAAAATAAATTCTAAAAGCATTCACAAAACTTAAAATACAACCAAGCATACTCTCAAAAATGTCAAGGAGACATTATCCATAATCAAAACAAATTCATCAAATCCTACGGAGTCTTCATAGGTATTAGTTTCCCTCTGCATGGATTGATATAATGCCTATAACAATACAATTATGAGATTTTTGAAAATCAACAATTTACTTGTATTATCACCGAAACAATTATACTCTTGTCACTCCTAAGATTCAAAGTTCAAACATCAATAGCATTGTTCAACTTCCTAATGTATCCCATTATGCATTTCAATTTGTTGACATGCATAGAAGTATTCACTGAATACCATCTTGCAAAAAATTCTAACCAGGTTGATCAAAATTTACAAAGTAAAATAAAACATAATATTTAAAATTTAAAATCAAAGAATTGCTTGTTAGTCTATTAACTTTTAAGATGAAATTCCCACAAAAGCATGCAAAACTAGTTTATAAAATTCAAGAACATATTCTCAAGATGTAATCAACAAATAAATATCCTCTAGCCATTACTTTCAATTAATATGTATTATAGTGAAATGATCAACCATAGTCCAATTTCACAATAACCTCAACTCACCATACAGTAAATCACAACAACATTCTGAGAACTAGAAGAAAGCCAAGCATGTACACTCTCACAGAAAGTACTTCAACTCGACCATGAAAGTACCCTGGATCATAAGTTTCTTATACACAAAGATTATAAACCTACAAACAATACTATAGTCAAAAATCTTAAACAGAATCTGAAAAATCAACTAGGCTACCTCAGATTCTGTCAAGTAATCAATCAAAAACACAACAAATTTCCACAAGACTCTGCTATTGAAGTGAAATTAAATAGTTCCAATATAAGGAATCCCTAATCATCCTTTAAAACCTCTTGTTTAACTGGAAATTTTATCCTTTTCATTTTCACATAAGGTATTTTTATATTTACAAGAAGTATTCCACTCATCAAATTTACACAAAGAAAAAAAAATGTAGGTATAATCGATCTGTTTCCGTAATAAAGAAAAATGTTCTCTACATACTTCTCTATAATTGCCCTTGGAATTCTATCTCTTTATTTCATATTAATCTAAAAACCCTTAATCACTTGTTGAGGACTCTGTTCCACTTTAATTTCCATTTATTACGCACCATAGAGGAGGATAATCAACAATCAGGTCACATTGTGTTGTGGGCAACCTACTATAAAATTCCATGTAGATTAACATTCCCTTAGAAGAAATCAAGTGGGATTCATTAGTACCCTTGATCAAAAGAGTCAACAATTATGAATATAACATCAAGGTCCACACAAAAGTCGATATCTAAGATCCAGGTTTCCAAATTTTATGCATTCTCAATTAATCCTACTGTTCATATTTAGTTTCAACTTCTTAGGTTTAAAATCAAACATTTGAATTCATTGCAATCCCTTGGACTATGTGGATGCTGCAAATATTCCTCTTGAATGAAAGTATCTCCATATTTAAATGAAAAGTCAGAAAGAATTTTCTCAATCATGGTTTAAATAATAAGAAATAATAAAGCACTTGAAAGGATAAAGCAATAATCACCTATTATTGATCCAATTCAGCTCTGCGAATTTACTGTCCACATCAGTGTCTTTTTCGATTATTTGCAGAGGTGCATCAAGTTGAGGGGATTCCTAAGTCATAACACATCAAATGCATTACATCTTAGTCATAACTTATTACAAAAAAATAAATTGCACTAAGGGTATCTGGTTTAACAAAAAGTTCATGTTGTAGGCATCTAGATGGTGCTCAGTTCAAATGTTCTTCAATAATTCAAAACTAATAAAAAAAATTGCCACATATTTTATCCTAAATTTCACCATCTCCATAAAATTATAAATAAAATTAGAAATTTCAATCATTGTTTATGATTTCATTGGTCATAAGGCTCATAATCAGTTTATGGCGAATGATTACAATCAAATGCACCTTAAGCAGCATTCACTTCTTTTACCCTTTCCAGTTCAAAACATTTGGAAACCTAATAAGATAGGAGCATGTTCAATAATTGGAATTATTTTTTGAAGGAAACCTTAGTGAATCGGTTGTTAAACATCTAAAATGAAGAATGGTGGTACGCTATATCAAAACATTCTAGAACAAATAATGATAAACAATTTTTAGAGTTACTATCATTTTATTGATCTATTATACTAATACATACGTGTCAACTATACACCTTGATATCATTCCATGGTTATATAGTTTGGTTAGTCCTAGACCTAATAATATGTACATAGTTAGAACATGCACATAGATATTTCTTTTAAAATATTAATAGATAATATGATATGTTCAAATTTGGTGGAAGAACTACATCATTTGGAAATTTCTCAATGGATATAAATAAGAACAATTCTCAAGAAATAATATTTTTGACAAGCATATAATTTCTCTATAAAACTACAACAGGTAGGTATCTTGTTAATCATAGACCACCACTATTTTGTGAAGAGCGGACTTAGCTATAAGATATAGAAGTGTCTTGAAATTGCAGACTCTAAGCCTTAATTATGTAATAACTTTGTTTTTTCAATCTTGTTTGAATCTAAATAGCCTTTATTTTTTTTCTTTTTAGTTGTTTCATGGTTCAGATTCATCTCAATTTTCTTGTCAACATATTAATGATAATAAAGCAATTTCTATGTGACCTATTAACTTCCTATGAATGATTGCTGCTACTTCAATGGGCCCTGAGTTCCTTTCTACAATACAATTAGTGTTTAGTTTATTCTAATCTATTAGACAAGAAATCCATGACATTGAACCTAAACTGTGAATATTGGGAACTTATAGATTCCAACTGCATGCTTTCGAAATAATCTTAGGACTTCTGGATGCCAAAGAGTTTTCACATATTCTTCCATTTACTCACTACAAAGAGTCCAGAGGACAAATTCCATTAACATTTTTTTAATATATAGAAAATATTTGTACTAACTTAAAAGATAGCTGAAAGATCAAGTGGAGAAAACGCTTAGAGATGAGAGAGGGCTGATTACAAGCCCTAGAGGCCAAATTTATGTCAAATAGTCAAACGACTAGACACCATGTTGTAGAATATCCCCCCAAAAAATGAAAAAGGCAGTACTACACATAATTTATAAAGAAGAGATTATATCACAGTCATATTTCCCTGTTCACACCCACACTGTAGATATCAACTAAAAGAATAGAACATATTCCATAAGAACAGGGCAGGTTGCAGGTTCAAAGATAATCAATGTGGTGAGAAAACAACACTTGGTTGCTCTAGTTTTCATCCACATTGTTAGATATGAGGAAGATCTAGTTTTATGTGTGGAAGTGAGAGTTTCTCAATTGTTTCATTTATACCTCACCACGTTGTTGGGCAATCTAAATTCATAAATATGGGTTGTCACATGCATGACAATGCAGCTACTTTGTATGTGGATGTAACTCTCAATTGTTTCATTTATACCTCACCACATTGTTGGGCAATCAGAATTCATAAATAGGGGTTGTCACATGCATGACAATGTGGCCACCCTTAAACATCACACACTAAGGGAAGATTTAAGCTTGGGAAAGAAAAAAAAAGGTCAACTTTGACTATTTAACACTTTTTGGTGTAAGAATTAAGCTTAGTGGCTGATGTTTAAGTCGTTCCTGACAATGCAGCTGCTTTATATGTGGATGTGATAGATCAAACATCTTTACTGCATAGATGTTTTTTGGAAGTTTTTGGAGTACTATATGTCATTAGGTGGCAAATAATCTCTTTAGTCACTCTGTGGTCAAGCCTATCTACAAGGTCCCAAGGTTATATTATCTCCATTATTTTTTCTTGGAAGATCTGATTACCAAGAGATTGCAAATTAAAGAAATCATTGGACAATGAAAATGATTTGATGCAGTTATAGGACCCTCAGATCACCTCTGCAGATATTTATCAAAATGCTTCCTAACCTTAATAATCCTCCTGATGGCTTTGACCTTGATATTACAATGATGGAAGCTATAATTTAGGTTGACCCTTCATATTGACTATGATGTTGAGCAAACAGTCAATAGTTTTGTTAAGCATGAATTAAACCAGGAGAAACAGTATCACACAAATTATATCAATCATATGGACTGTGGGGGATGAAAGTGCAGGTGTTTGGTTCAAATAGATGAACAAACTCAAACATTACATGGACAAGGAAGGCCTGTGAATGCTTTCTACTCAACTCCAATCATTTACACTAAAGAAGAATATACATCCAGTGAAATTTTGCCTCCAAAGGAAGATTTTTTTTCCCTTCTGCAAGCTACTCAAATGCTTATTGCAGAGGATATTTGACCAATCACCTTGGTTTAAAAGGTTATCAATTACACAAGAAGCCTCTCTGGCTTTCTTTGTGTAGAAAAATAGATAAAATTTCTCATGGGTAGAAACAAGAGAATATATAACAACCATTCTTTGAAAAAAGCAACTATAGTTGTGCAGTACCATAATGTAGTAGCTGGTACTTCAAAACAACATATAGCCAATGAGTGGCAAATCAAGGACATCAATGGAGATAAGATTTTTGGTGTGCAAGGAGCTCAGAATAAGGTATAAAACAAAACTTTAACAAAGCCCTATTGTGGCAATTGTTTTCTTATTTAGTTTGCATATCCAGTTCTTTATTTAGATGTTGTCTTTATTTAGACAACTTTGCTTTTAGTGTTCACATTATCATTAGTGTTTGTAAACTCTATTTAAGAGTTCATTATTCATGAAATAACAATTCCATTTTCTCTATTCATTCAATCTTTAACAATTTCAACACTACTAATAAAGACAATTCAAATTAAGTTTAGCTATATATGACATCAAGAATCAAGAAAGGACATTTGCAAAATGCGTCAAATTCAAGATACAGTGTTCAATGTTCATTGATTCAGTATAGCAATAACATATAATTATGATTTTGTTGTTTTCATTGTTAGTTATAGAAAAGTGGTAAATTTTGGTACACTAATTTGGGAAGCAAGCATATACCATCGACCACTTTTCTTGGATCGCAAGCATAATGCTGAAAAACAAAGTTTATATTTTATTGTGATCTTGGACAGTGTCGATTATGCCTAGAAATTTATTTAGTATCTACACTAATAGTTTAAGTTAGTCAGCAAAAAATGGTTGAATATCACTCAAAAATAGCTATTTGTGGGTTTATTGATAGGATAATATGTTAAGCCAATTTTTGGCTTATTCTATTTTGTATGTTAGCCAAAACTCATCATCGTTAGGTTCAATAAGAAGTCACCATTTTTGTTTTATTGGTGTCACACAACTAGGAGTCTCATGGTTACTCCTTCTATCTACAGTTGAGACATTGTCATCCCTTGACTTGGCTTAAACCAAAAATTGTATATATTGGCAATTGTATATGTTATTTCTGCTAACTAGTTTTCAAATTCTAAGGCATGAAGGACTATTGATGCAGGCATATCATTCATTATCTCCTTTACTTTGTGTTTGTGCCACATTACATTATATGGTAGAATACAAAATTTTGAATGTTAAAACAATTCTTTCCTTGAATTTATTTACTAATTTAATTATTTCTGTGTAAAACATGTTGGGCATTGAAAATGAAAACTCCATACTTGAATGCATCAAGGGCCCAATCCAGAACAAAAATATGATGCAGCATATGAAGGTTGTAGCTCTCCTCTATACTCTACATCCTATTGTGATCCCCACTATCCCAAAAAGTTTGTAGGCTTAGGTTGCGTAGTGAGGCAGTATCACGACCCAACGTAGTAAGGCATTATCCTAGCGTTGTAAGGTTATTTGCATAACTAATCAACTCAACTACCTAGTCCCATCCTCACCCCCAGGTGAAGGTCTACTTTCTAAACAATCCTTCTTTCTATACGGGTTCATACATTCACCACCAGTTCTGCCTTCCTTTTTGAGAGTGAACGAGAAATAGCGAAACAGAGAACAACCCTTCTTTCTGGCCGAGTTCTTGCATTCACCACCAGTCCTACCTTCATTTCTCTGATTAGGGCATGACAAAGAGATTTTTTGATGAACTTAGGGTGCAACAAAGAGTTTATTTATTTTTACATAGTGTAGAATGAAATCAGGGCGGCAAATTGATTTTTTAAAATTTTTTGACATAGTATAAGCCAATGTTGGTCAAAATTTTGACTAACACAGGCTTGTATTTGAAAAAAAAAATGTTGCCTTGCATATTTCGACCAATTTGACCCCATTTTATTAGATGGTCATAATTTTTGGTCTAAAAATGGGGTCAAATGTAATAGTGCTAAATGAAGACTGAATCTGCTATGAACTCAACTGTCTTCCTTGATCCATTGTGCGTAATTTGATAAATTGAGAGAAGGTTTGCAGACAAACATGGAACATATAATACATCATTGAATGTGCCACCCTAAGTGCCAACTGAACCTCTCCCATAGACTATTAAGGTAGTGTTATTCCCCATGAGAATATGAGAAATGGGAGAAGCCTCAATAGTGGAGAAGACCCCTTGAAAAGATACCATATGGTGAGACGCACCAGAATCTAGTATCCAAGGGACTTGGGAAGGGGATGCAATGGAAGCCTGTAATGCATGACCCTATCCAAAATCTAGTGTAAATGTCAAAGAAATGGAAGAAGATTGAAAGGTAGACCCCTGTGAGGTAGAAGGGGATGGAGATGAAACAGTGCTCTTCTGAAGAAGAGCTTGCAAATTTGCAATCTATTTCTCATAGCCATCAAATCTCTTCTAAAAATAATGTGCCTCATCATGAGGTCCCTTCTAAAAATAGGAAAACATAGGAGTCTCAATCTTCTTTTCTCCTTCTTAGAAGAAGATGGTGAACTAGTAGAGTGCTGAGAAGAGGAATTTGTTATTTGCTTTGGCTTCTATGTATCCTGAGGTAACTTGGCAAGAAATGCCTATGACTATGAACCTATAAGTGAATCCATCTGAGTGAGCTTAGACTACTCATGAGTTAACCTATCAAAAAATGTCTCAAAAGAGGGCATAACATGTTGTGCACCTAGAGAACCCATGGTGGAGTAGAAGGTAGAAGTGAAAATTTGATAAGGACCTTGAAGCTTTGAGAGTATTAGAAAGATATACTCATCATCTGACTTTTTCTTTCTAGTAGCTTGTAAAATAGATTGAAGAGATTTGAATTTCATCAAGAAATCCTCAATGCTAGTGAATGATTCAAGAACCAAGGAGATGAACTCTACATCTATCTGTAGAACCCCAAATTGATTCATTGTGCCAATCAAGGTGGAAGACTTGTCCCACATAGCCTAGGTGTATTAAAACCATCTAGGTGAGATAGTGACCCATCTAAAATATTCATTGCAATGAGGCCCATTGACTCATCCATCTTATTTTGTTGCATAATAACCTCATAAATCCTCTATAGAATTGGCTCAGCCACATCAAGGCATGACCATAACCCCTTTGCCATAAGCAGTTTAGTCATCTATCCCTTCCAAGTATGGTAGTTATGAGGTGTAAGGTGGGTGACATAAGAGTCTACCATTGAGAGAAGAAGATGGAAGTAGAAGGGTTAATTCTGAAGTAAATCATAAAAAATAAAATGTTCCTCCCCACAACATATAAATATATCCCTTGAAAACCAAAGAAATAACTACTAAAACCACAAACAATGAGAAGAAAACTTGGACACTAGATGTAGAGAGGGAGGAAACTAAGGCCTCTACTTCAATGCCAAAAAGGGGAGCTCAAACATCCTCAAAATAAAATGAAACCTATATGATTATCTCCATCTTCGAACTATCTTTTTGGTGCTTCTTTCATATTGAAAAAAGACCTTTGTATGCTTTAGTTATGGCCAAAAAAATAAATTGCACCTCCAAAAATTGAGCTCATTGGAAAAATACAATCATGGAAAAAAATTTGACGGCCGAATGGCTATCAACAGTCTGTCACTGGAAAAAAAATTTGATTGCTAAAAAATGATGTCAATAGCTAGAAAGTGACATCACCCTACTGAAAAATGACATTAGTAGGGGGCCAAGCAAATGATGTTAGCACACTAAGAGTGATGTCAAATGCCAAGGTAGTGACATTAGACACTGGTTGTGTGATGTTAGCTAATGTAGAATAGTCGATAGTGGCTGAGAAGAGCTCTATCATCAGTTGTGGTGGGTGGGACTAGTCTATGGCTGTGATGGTGACTAGGCTAGGCAAAGGTGGTTGGAGGGTGGCTTGCTAGTAGTGGTGGGGTTCAGGTTGTGTCAAGGCTATGCAGCCAGTGGTGGAGGTGCTACAGCCGAGCGTGGGTGGTGCTTCGGCAGTGATGGGGCAGTTAGAGGGTGGCTGTTGGGCAAAGTAGCCCAGACAACCAAAATTTGAATGTTTAAAATTTTATTTTTATTTTTTTCATCCATACAACCCTCTAAGAGGCCAAAATTATTTTTCCAGAAGCTACAGTGTTAAAAAATAAAATTTTTTATATGAATTTTTACTATACCAGGCCTTTTGAGCATGATGGTAGTATCTATTTTTTCCCAAAGTGGCCCGAAAAAATGCACTTCCACCAAATTGAAGAAAGAACCTTGAAAAAGCTACGATTTATGTCTCCAAATCATGGATTCAAAAATCTTCAAACTAGGAAGTAGCAGGGACACTCTAATACCATGTATAAGTTGTGAAAACCAACTCCACAAATTGCCAAGAATACCTGCATGCAAATAACTTGTACTGAAGAGAAACCAAAAAAAGAAAAAGCAATTCTTGGAAAATCTCAATAGTGTCAGAGTGAAATTGTATTCTAGGTTATGAAAAAAAAAGTACAAGAGTTCAACCTTATAGGTGAATGAAACCCTAAAGGAAAAGAAAACTAGGTTTGTGCATTATAATTAATATATAATATTAATTATATGCAACTAAGAGAAAGCTTAAGTAATTAAAGTAATAAACAACTTAATTAAATCAACATGATGTAATTAATAAGCATAAAAATAATTACTCTACAAATATTTAGTAGAAAAAATCTACATTATGAATAAAATAGAAAGGATCTAATAGCAAAGAAGTACTATAGATAGATCAATCAACTTGTTGTTACCTAACAATTACAACAAGGGAAATCTCTTAAGTGGGTGGACATTATCCAATCTTATTTTTGTAAATCCTTTAATAAAGTGGACTCTCATAAGGTGTTATAAATCTTCTAACAAATGTACATCTTAATAGATATTGTACTCCTACCAATGTACAAAACACTCCTCATATAAAGATCCCTTAGAAATGATATTTATAAGCTCATAACAAGACAACAATTTAATTGTAGTAAAAGGATTGTGGAAATCATTACCACCATAATTTTTACCTTATAATAGGGGTTTTCCATGATATTAAAATCACTCTATTATGTGTTATGTGTTGCACTTGAATGATGAAAACTAAGCTCTATTTGTTACAACAATTATTTGGTTAATGGTTTAGAAGTAAAGTTTAATCTGTATTTAAATTAGTAGTTTACTTATTATATTGATTCACCCTCCCCCTCTTAGTACCATTCCATACCAAAAATTGGTATTAGAGACTAGGACCTAAGGAAGATAATCCTAATAGCTAGAGGAAAATACTCCTTTTATGAACAAGTATAGCTATGAGAAAGAGTTTGACAAGAAAGATAACATGATTCATGAACTACAAGAGAAGCTAGGGAACTTACTCATGTTTGAACTACAATTGGAACAATTGTTATGTTGTCATTGATGTCAAATATTATTGGTGAGATAGTTTCTACTTGAGTAGAGGGCCATATCAAGATGATTGATGAAGAGGATTTGAGAAGAAGAGATAACATGAGAACCTAGAGGAAAGGTTGAGTTATGTGAAGCTACCATAGGCATTTTATCAATTTTAACTTAAAAAAAATGTGATTGTTTAATCATGACACTAAGTGGAAAAGATAGTTATGTTAAAACCTAGAAGAGATGATCTATAAAGAAAAAATACTTAGGCTTAACTAAGCTTCAAAGATGAAGTGCAAGAATCTTATAGTTGAATCTAAGTTGTGCGAATGTCAACTGAGTAAATAGTAGAAGTCAAGAAAATTCAAAGTCAACCGATCGCTAGTAAAAGATAGAATAACATAGAAGTTGGAATGGGTGCCAGTAAATGGATAGTGTCAAAATAGTGTAAGTTGAGTAAGTCAGTATAGTGATGACCAAGTTATCTATTGAGGAACATAGAGTAGGTTGAATGAAACATTTTACAATATGTGAAGAAATCTCATTTCATGGCCAACATAGTTGAATTTTTGGAATATGGAAAGCATGTTGAAGATGAGAATTGATGAGCTGGAACATTTAATACAAGGGAAACCATGTTTGATCATTTCTATGCATGGATTCAAAGAGAAAATTGGCGAAGTTTATGGAAGAAGAAGGAGGGAAAAAAAAGATGGAATTATTAGATGAATATGACCCAACCCTATGATTGAAAGTGGTGTTTAAGCATCAAAAGATCAAGATACACATTTAAGGAGGCACAAGGGCTAATCTAATAGAAGTTAGTAGAGCTAGGGAAGACCTTGCTAAGGTTGAGATGTTTATTGATGCTATGGATTGGTAGATTTGAGTAGAAGACTGAGAAGAGTTGTGAAGAGGTGAAGTGTGATTTCTTGTGATTTCCAAGTACATTAGAGACAAAGATGATAATGAAGGTCAGTTAGTGGATCAACATATGAGCTACATTGTGATATGTATTTTCAAATTAAGTTGTATTTATTAGATCAACCTATTGTTACTTTCTAACTATTGTATCAGTTTGAAATCCTTTAATCAAGGTAATATTCTAATAGAATGTTATTAATTCCTCTAACCAAAGCACTCCTAACAGGTTGATTAAATCCTTTAATAGGGTAACACCTCATAGTGTGTATTTTAATTGCTTCTTCGGTTGCTAACTCCATCCAGGATACAGCTACGATTGGTAAGGAGGTTGTGAAGATGATTACAAAATTGCAATAGTTTCCTGGGTCTTCTTTTCTGGTTGGGTTCCTGTGCAAGTCCTGTTTGTTGGTTGGTTCTTCTGGTTCTTGTGTTTGGTCCTAGTTTTTGGATTTTAGTTTTTTTATTTACACTTTCAGTTCTAGGTCCTTGTAAAACTTGGGTGTTTTATCTGGACTTTATTAGTGGTTTCAGGTCCCTATAAAACTTGATTTTGATGCTACTTTTTAGTAGGTTTATGGGCTCTTTCCTATTGGTTAGCGTGTTTTTACCTTTTTTGAGGATGTAAAAGAGTTTCAGGGTCCCTTTAAAATCTATTTTTACCGTAATCTAAAATAGTGTGTATTGTAACCTTTAACAAGGTTGGCTCCTCATAGAGGTCACTTTAGAATAGTGAATTTTTTAAAGCATGTTATTGGTGGGTTTTTCCAAATTGATTTTGCATGTTAAATACTAGTGTCATACTTGTGTTGATGTTATTTAAGGAGTTTTACCATTAATGTTTTAGATTTTGCAAGTTTTTAAATTATTGGGATAGTGGATTACAAGTTTTATGTTACCAATTATTTACAATAGAGACCAATTAAATTAATGAATAGATCTAAGGTGTTTGAAGTGTTTAAAAGTTTTATTGGTACATCTAGACTCAAGGATAACTAATTTATCCCCCTCTTAGTTATACTAAATCATTCTAACAATTGGTATCAGAGATTGTGGTTCTTTTATAGAATTGTTTGAAGGTTCTTGAAGCTAAAGATCAAGTTGTACAAAAAGGAGGTGTCGAGGTTGAACAATGGAACAGTCTGATGAAGTTGCATCTAGTAGGAATTAGGGATGGAGAAACATACTATGTGGAACATGCATACATAGAGGTACCAAGACCTATGAAAACTTAGCAAATGAAAGAGTAGCAAGAACACAATCAAGTGATGTTGGAGATTGCATCAACCCTAAGTTATATTGAGTTTGATGACATAAAATAATGTACTATTGCATAGTAAATAAGAGAAACTTTGCAAACTATCTATGGTGGAGATAAGAATGTTCTGAGAGCTAAATTAGAAAGTTTGAAAAGCAAGTTTGATGAGATGAGAATGATAGAAGGTGAAACTATTTCTCAATATTATGGCCAAGTCAAAGATGTGGTAAATGCTATAAGAGGATCTAATGGAAAGATTGATGATGAAATTTTGATTAGCAAGGTATTGAGAACCCTACTTCCTATTTATGCTATTAGAGTTTTTGCAATACAAGAACTAAGATGCACTCCCAATAACAATCTAACTTTGGAAGGATTATTTGGTAGACTTACTACTTTTGAACTGTCAAATTTTGATAATTTCACTCCTATTATTGAATCTACTTTCAAATCTCAATTGGTTCTTAATAAGAAAGGAAAAAGGAAAGTGTTTGAATAATGATAGTGATATCTCTGATGATGATCTTGATGAAATTGAAGTACTAATAGTTAGAAGACTACCAATAGTCAAAGGAAAATTCAAAGGTAAGCTTCCTATAATATGTCTTCATGTAAAAGATTTGGTCATATTACTACAAGATGTCCTGATAGAGAAGATAAGGATGAAAGAAGGGAAATAAAGTATAAAGGCAAAAGAGATGATAGAGACAACAGAAGATACAAGGACTACAAAGAAAAAGGTAAGAAAATTGCTATATTACTAAAGAAGAAACCGATAATGAGTTTGATGATCATGATGAAGTTGTTTATGTTGTTGTGAAAGATGATTTTAATGAAGATGAGACAAGTGCATTAATTTCATGTGTGAGTAAAGGTGATAGATGGATAATTGATAGTGGCTTCTCTCATCATATGATTATTGATATAAGTAATTTTGAAACCTTAGAATAATGTCAAGGAAGATATGTTAAGTTTGGTAGTGATGCACCATGTCCTATGAAAGGTAAAGGGTCAATAAGACTGACTAATAAGAATAGATGTGAAAATGCTTATTGGGTTGAAGGACTTAACTATAATTTTTTTAGTGTTGTATAGTTGAATAGTTCAAGATACAAAGTCAAATTTGAGAATAAGAAGGAAAAGATGGTACAATGGTTTAGGAGAATTGACTAGAAATGGAGACCAAATGAAATGTAACTTGTTCTATCTATATTTAACTGATGAGAAATGTTTATTTACATGATTTGATGATATATGTTTATGGCATAATAGATTATGTCATTTGAAATTTGACAATTTTTTAAGAATCAGTAAGGTGAAGAATGTAAGAAGGCTACCGAAATTGAAGAAACTTGATAATGTTATGTGTAAATAACGTTAGTAGGGAAAAGTGATAAAATCTAGTTTCAAGAGAAAAGCCTATACTTTTGATGTTATTTTAGAACTAGTTCATACTATTGGATACAATTGTTTAATTGTGTGTTGTCTTTGATATTACACAAATGTTATATTAGTTATCAGACAGAGTCCACCGAGCTCAGATGGTCAACAAAGTGAATTATAGTATCTACTAAGTGTTTCTAGAGGTTACACTCTGAAGATAGTTTCTATAGAGCTCACTTGCATGCTGAAGGATTTTATGACAGAAGACAGTTTCTACTGAGCTCACAAGGTTAGTGAAGGAAAGTTAGTTCTTATTGAGTTCACTAAGTCTCCAAAGGATTTCTATAGAGTTCATAGTGTTTACCGAGCTTCACTTGGTTAACATTGCAAATCATTCTTGAAGCAGTGTTTACTGTCTTGGGTCGGCCAATGAAGGATTTCATTATTTTAGAAAATAAAGTTTAATTGTTTCATGTAATGTTTGTAGCTGACTGATGTATTGTTTATTGGTAAATGTAACTTTTAAATGAGCCGACTTGACAATCTATAATGTATAAATAAAAAGTCATGTTGTGAATTCAAAAGTATGAATGAATGAGCAAGTATGCAAGTGAGTTGATTGTGTGAAGAGGAAGTGTGAGAAAATTTTGAAGAAGGATCAGATATCCTTGAGGAGCAGCATAGTTGTATTCGATTAGATAGGATCTAGTGAAGCAGAACAAAGATCTGTAATAGAAAAGTTCAGTTGTATCTCATTCAGGTCACTTATTGTTACTTTCTCACCATTGTAGCAATAATTTCTAAATCTCTTAATAGAGTTGGTCTAATATCCATTTTGTAAATCCTCTAACAAGGTGGACAATTCTACTAAATTTTTCTAAAGTCCTCTAGCAAGGTGACTCCTAGCAAGGTGATTAAATCTTCTAACTAGGTCACATCTAACAGTGTGTTTTGTAACCTTTAACAGGGTTGGCTCCTAACAGGGCTCACTTCAAAAGAGTGAAAATTGGTAGCTAGTTACTTGGTGGTTTTTCCCATATTGGGTTTCCACATTAAATCTAGTGTCTCTTGTGTTCATGCCATTTCCTTTTGCATGCATGTTTATAATTGTGAATGCTTAAAGATTAGTAATAAGTTAATACATAGTTCATCTACTAAGTTACAACATTTTTCTATGTGGCTATCGAGTGACAACAGTAACTAGTTATTTAAGACATCTAAGGGATCTGTGGATTTATTTTTGTGGTAACTGATTCACAACCCCACCCCCCCCCTCAATTACTCCATCTATATTTCTAACAATTGGTATCAGAGCTTTTGGTGCTTGTAGGAAGGATTTCAAGGATCTAAGCTAAAGATCAAGATGTCTTACAAGAGGAAAATTCTAAGGCTTAATAGGGATAACTTTTTAGCATGGAAAGGTCTCATGAGACTCCATCTGGCTTCCATTGGAGACACAAGATTGAAATATCTTGATGAAGCATATGTAACTCCTTTTAGCACATTATTTGCTAATGACATTACTAAGAAGAAGACTCATAACACCATGATGATAGACATTGCATCTACCTTAAGCTATGAAGAATTTGATGATGTCAAGGATTGCAAAACTAACTTTGAAATGTGGAACAAGCTAAAAGACATCTATGGAGGTGATGATAATGTGAGAAGAGACAAAGCAGAAAGTCTAAGAGGATAATTTGATCAGATGACGATGAGAGAGGATGAAAACATTGCTAAATATGTTGAAAGAGTCAAAGAAGTTGTTAGTGCTATCAAGGCTTCTGGAGGAGAGATTGAGGAAGAAATAGTTGTAAGTAAAGTTCTTAGAACATTACTTCTTATTTATGCAATTAGAGTTTCTGTAATTCAAGAAAGAAGATGTGAAGCAAATCATAAGATAAATTTAGAGGCCATAGTTGGAAGATTGACTGCATTTTAGCTAGATAACTATGATAACTATGTTCTAGCTACAAAGAACATTGAATCAGCATTTAAATCCAAGCTTTCACTCAAAGAGAAAGGCAAGAAGAAGGATTCTCATTCAAAAAGTGAAGAAGAATAAAAAAAAAGTTCTGATAGTGATCTTGAGGTGGTTGAAGCTTTGCTAGCAAGGAAATATTCTAGAGGCAGAGGAAAATACAAAGGTAAGGTTCCTATTGTGGTCTCCACAACACACGTCCCATTCCTACTGAGGAATGGGGACCCCCTACCTTTTTTTGACTCTCAGACTCACAGTTCGAGAGTCAAGAGAAGGAAATTTTTGTTAGATGTTAGAATTTAAAGAGTCAAAAGGTCAACAAAAATAAATTTTAAAAATAACAAAAAATAAAAAAATTGAAAAACACAAAAAAATTAGAAAACATGGAAAAATTTACAAAAAAAAAAAAAAGAACAACAAAAAACAAAAAATTCAAAAAATTCAAAAACACAAAAAAATTAGAAAACTTGAAAAAATTTACAGAAAAAATTTTTTTAATAAAATTTTTTGTGCCTCTCATGGAGGCGGCCCTCCATGGCGGCACCATGCACGCACCCCCCACCATGGAGGCACACCGTGTGTGTGCCCCTCATAGAGGCACATCCTTTTGCTCACGTGCACACCCTCCATGGAGGCCCCACACACCACCAATGGAGGCACACCGCGTGCGCACCTCTCATGGAGGCACCCCTCATGGAGGCACACCGCATGTGCACCCATCATGGCGGTGCTACACACATCCCCCATGAAGGCACGTCGTGTCGTGCGCCTCATGAAAGGTGTCACGCATGCCCCCCTAGTGCATGTGCTCAAATAAATAAAATAAAAGGTCCAAAATTTTTCTTTCAGAGGTGTTTGTCTTAATTAAGCATTTTCAACTATCCAGACTAATGTTTGCTTCTTTTTGTAAGTAAAAAAGGTATCCTTAACTTGTCGAGGTCATAAATTTTGACTCGGACCTTAGAATTCAAAACTGCTTATACCATTGGAAAGAAGAACTAAAGATCTAATTTCAGTCCCTAAAATAGTGAGCCTTCAATTGCCCAATTTTAAGGACCGATGAAAGTTTCAACTTGAAATTTTGAGTAGAAGACCTCTAAAAATGCCTAGAAAAATTTGTGAAAAAATATGAAAAAGTTTCAAACATTTGATCATCTAGATCACTTGGATTCTCATCGGGAAGGATAGGGTAGTTGTAGAGAAGATAGAGGTCGAAGATATAGAGGTTGGACACATAAAGCAGAACAGGTTCCTCATCTTATGCAACTATTAATGATAAGATTCAATACAAGTGCCTTAGGATTTTAGATTGAAGAAGTAGGAGTTCAAGTTTATGAAAGTGATTGGCTATAAAGAGGGTGTAAATCATCAAAAAAGGGCAAATTATATATACAAAAAGTGATCTAAAACCCCATTTGAGCAAAACCTAGAAACCATTTTCAAAATTAACAACTTTGATTTTTTGGTGATTTGAGCTATCAAGGTGCACAAGTACGCAGGTTTGTAGCTCCACATTTTTGAGCTCTATAGGTACGTAGCTCTGCATTTTTGAGCTCTATAGCTCCACATTTTTGAGCTCTATAGTTTCATAATTTAGAGGTGTGCTGACAATTGACTGCTAGTTCCTAAAATAACACTTTCCATGCATCGAGAGCGCATTCTGATGGCAAGTTAACTTTGACACACGCCTAGTGAAGGACTAGTTTCCATTTTTGATGCCTCCACACATTTCCACTTCAATTGATGTCTTCTTCCTACTTTCTCTCTCATGCTTTCCCTATTTTTGACATGTAAAGGACTCATGCATCCAATTAATGAATAAAATATGGATGGAGTTCCTCTAAGCACTAGTTAGATTGTCAGTTTGTATATATTTAGTTTGTTTAAATATTTTAAAAGCATTTTATTGCATCAAGATATCTCTCACTCTCAACACAAATTGAGGAGATGCTTTCTTATAAATACTCCATTGTAAAATGTAAGAAGGGTTGTTGTTATTATGCAATAAAATTATACTTTTGGTGTTAGCATTCAGAGTGTAGTTATTCTTTCTTGAATTTATCATTATTTTGTAGATTTTATTCATGAGATTGTGATTGAGCCAAAGGTTTATTGCATTGTTTTTGGTTGTGTGATCTTTTAGTTCTAGTATTTGCTACAGATATATGAATTTCATTGATGTAACGAGCTTGAGAAGAGATCACCCAATTGTGTCTACATAGCTTTTTGTCTCGCATGAGTGCACTTTTCGTGACCTTGCAATTTGATGAAGAGTGAAACATCATTTGATTTGTAAAGATTCTCACTGGTGATTGCATTAGTGGATTCTAGGAAGTGTTGCTCCTATTTTCATTGGTTTCCTACCATTTTTTTGAAAGGTTTAACTCGTAGCGTGTTGTGTTCTGTAGCTTATGTCTGTTTAGGAATTTCAATTTCATGTTATTTCAATTTTCACGTTATTTTGCTTTCAGTTCTATTATTTTCTTTGCTAACCCCTTTTTAGAATAGGACCTCATAGTAGCTGCATTATTAAAATTGCATACATTGAAAAATAGAAAAATACAAAAATATTGTTCTTTTGGTGTGATATTTTGAGATAGCGAACAAATTTTACTTCAATTCCAAGATAAAAGAGTTTTTAGAACCAGCAAAGGCCTCCTTGTGAATACTCACGTTTATCTTCTACTGAGAAGATTTTGGTATTTTGCAAGACAAATACTAAACCTTGGAGTGGATCCTTAAAAAGATTTGCTTTTCAAGAGAGGAATTACACTATGTATTCCTACCATTGACCTTGTGCAAAACAAATGCCCAACAGTTCCTCTAATCTATTTTTCTTGTGAGAAAATTAGTCATATTGCTGCTAGATGCCCAAATAGCAAAACAAAGATGAGAAAAAAGGTCACAAGTGCAATGGCAAGAAAGACTTCAAATCATTCAAAGGCAAAGGTAAGAAAACATGTTTCATGGCTAACGATTCTAATGAAGAAGAAGAAGAAATTATTTATATTGCTATGAAAGATAAATCTGATAATGATGAAGAAATGGAACTTATTTCTCATGTGAGAAAAAATGATACATGGATTATAGATAGTGGTTGCTCTCATCATATGATTGGTGATAAAACTAAGTTTGAACATTTTGAAGACTATGATGGTGGTAGTGTGAGGTTTGGTAAGAATGAACCTTGTTGTATAAAAGGAAGAGGAAGAATTTCACTAACCAAAGAGCTTGTATGTGATAATGCATATTGGGTAGAAGGACTAAAACACAATCTATTGAGTGTGGCACAGCTACTCAATAATGGATTCAAAGTGGAATTCATACATGGGAAAGAAAGACTACTGGATGACAAAGGAAAGCTGATTGGATTAGGCATATAGACAAAAGGTAACTTGTTCTATCTTGAACTTGGTGATTATTCATGCCTTATTGCTCAAGTTGAAGAAAGTTGGTTATGGCACAGAAGGTTGTGTCATGTGAACTTTGATAACTTGGTGAAAATAAGTAAATTTAGGAAAGTAAGAGGCATTCCCAATATAAAGAAACTAGAGGTTGGTCTATGCAAGAATAGTCAGATTGGTAAGATGGGAAGGACTAGCTTTAAAGTAAAAACTATCAGTCTAAAGAAGTTTTAGAAATTGTGCATACTGATTTGTGTGGACCTATTAGAATTGAAATCTATACTAGTGAAAATTTCTTCATTCTTTTTGTTGATGATTACTCAAGAATGATGACTATCATGTATCTAAGAGAGAAATCAGAAGCATTTGAAAAGTTCAAGTGGTATTTGGCTAGAGTAGAAAAGGAAACAAGGAAAAGACTAAAATGTTTAAGGTCAGATAGAGGTGGTGAATTCATCTCCCATTAGTTCAATAACTTATGCATTAAAAGAGGGATCAAAAGATAGGTATTAGCCCCTAGAACACTCGAGAAAATGGAATAATTGAAAGGAGGAATAGATCTATCATGAATTGTGCAAGAACTTTAATGATTGAAAAGAACATTGCTATCAAATACTAGAAGGAAGCTATCAGCACTATAGTTCATACCTTGAACTGAGTACAGCTGAAGAAGGACTCATTCAAAACCCCCCAATGAGTTATGGTATGGTTATTAACCTAATTTAAGTTACCTAAAAGTATTTGGAAGCAAATGTTACATTTTGAAAGAATCTAGAAAAGGTAAATTTGATGTGAAAGGTGATGAAGGGATATTTTTGGGATATTCCTACAAGAGTAAAGCATATAGATGTTTGAATTTGTCTACTAACAAAGTCATAGAAAGTGCACATGTGAAAGTTGATGAGTTTGCAGAAAGAACTAAAGAAGAAAGCAAAAAGGAACTAGAAGATTATTGGAGATTTGTTTCCATTGAACCTAATATAGTGCCAGATACATCTATCAATCAAGAATCTTCTACTCTCGAGTCTTTAGTAATTGAGTTGTAGGAAGTTCAAACCGAGTTGAAGGAAACCAAGTCATATTTAGATGCTACTGAGCCAATGCCTACTGAGTCTAAAGGACCTGAGTAGCAGAAAAAACAACTAGAACCTAAAGTTGAAGTGCAAGAGGATGAGAATGCAATGCATTCAAAATGCAAGGAACCTATATTAGCAAAGTATGTCAAGAGACATCATACACCATATCAGATCATTAGAGACAAATCTGAAGGTACTATGACAAGAAGTAAGTTGAAAGGTACTTGTTTACTTGCTGATTTTGAACCTAGAATTGTCAAAGATGCATTAGAAAATGAAAGTTGGATTGAGGCTATGAATGAAGAGATAGAGCAAATAGAGAAAAAAAAAAACATGGACTCTTGTACCTAGGCCTAAAGATAAAAATGTGATTGGAACTAAGTGGGTATTTAGAAATAAATTCAATGAAGATGGTATGGTGTCAAGAAAAAAAGCTAGACTAATATGCAAAGAATACTCTCAAGAAGAAGGAATAGACTATGGAGAGACTTTTGCTCCTATTGCAAGATTGGAAGGTGTCAGGACCCTACTTGCATATGTTGCATACAAAAGATTTAAGGTTTATCAGATGGATGTCAAGTCAATATTTCTCAATGGTATACTGGATGAAGAATTTTACATTGAGTAGCCTGAAGGTTTTGTTGATCCAGACAAGAAAGACATGGTTTGGAAATTACACAAAGCATTGTATGGTTTGAAACAAGCCCCTAGAGCATGGTATGAAAGATTGCATAACTATCTTATTCAAATTGGTTTTTAGAGAACTAATGATAACAGTAGCCTATACATCAAGGAAGGACCAGATAATAAGATTGTTTTCGCAGAAATATTTGTGGATGATACCTTGTTTATAGGAAAAGATGACCTATGCAAAGAATTTTCAGAGCAAATGAACAAGGAATTTGAGATGTCAATGTTTGGTAAGAACAAATTCTTTGTTGGTCTTCAAATTCAATAGAGTAAGAATGGCATCTACATCACTCAATCTAAATACATCAAGGAGATACTAAAAAAGTTTGGTATGGAAGACTGTAAACTAGTTGTGACTCCTGTGTGTACTAGATTGAAACTTACCAAGGATGATGAATCAAAAGAGGTAGATCATACATATTATAGATCTATGATTGGAAAGTTGTAGTATGTAGTTCATACAAGGCCAGATATTGCTCTTGTAGTTGGTATTGTAGCAAGAATTTTAGAAAAACTAAGAGAAAATCACATGATGGCAATTAAAAGGATCATGAGATACTTGAAAGGCATTGAAGATTATGGATTATGGTGCAAATTTGGAGATAATCTAGATTTAAAAGTGTTTACTGATGCAGATTGCATAGAAAACATTGATAAAAGAAAGAGTACAAGTGGAGGATCATTCTTTCTTGGAAAGAGGTTGGTTTCCTGAACTCGTAAAAAGCAAAATTGTACATCTCAATACACATCAAAATCAGAGTACATTGCAGCAATGGTAAATTGTTCTAATATTGTTTGGTTCAAACAACTATTGGAAGGCATGAAAGAGTAAATCAAAGAACTTGTTATTATGTTTTGTGACAATACAAGTGTAATTAACATATCTAAAAATTTAGTGATGCATCTAGAAACTCAGCACATTGCAATAAAATATCACTTTGTCAAAAAATTGGTGCAGGATAAGGAGATCATATTGGAATATGTCCATACAAAAGAACCAATTGCTAACATATTCACCAAGCCTTTACCTAAGGATGCATTCTTGTATCTAAGAGGCAAGGTAGGAATCATTCCCCTATCTGAAGCTCACTAAAATGAAGCTTTAGTGATGCATCAATAGGTATCCAGTTGAAGATATTTCATTTGATGTAGTATAGTTATGGAAATATTGCATATGAATTAGTACATAAGGTACATTGCTATTCATTTGGTTTGTATTTTTTTTTGCATGTGTTGTCAAAGAGGGAGAGTATACTATCATATCTTTTTGAAATTTGAATTTGTTTGTAAGAATTTGATGTTTGAATAGAAGCTATGCGATTCCTTCACAGAGAGAGATTACTATATTTGAAGAAGTTTATGAAATGTGAGAGAGAGAAATATTCTGTTAGAAAAAGACTTGTTCTCAAATTTCATTCTGCTATGACATGTTGTATTGCCATTAATGCCAAAGAGGGAGATTGTTGGATACAATTGTTCAATTGTGTGTTGTCCTTGATGTTACACAAATGTCATATCAATTATCAGATAGAATCTACTGAGCTCAGATGGTCAGCAAAGTGAGTTACAGTGTCTATTGAGCATTTCTAGAGGTTACACTATGAAGACAGTTTCTACTAAGCTCACTCATGCACTGAAGTATTTTATTGCACAAGACAATTTCTACCAAGCTCACAAGGTTAGTGAAGGAAAGTTAGTTCTTACCAAGTTCACTTGGTCTCCAAAGGATTTTTGCAAAGTTTGCAGTGTTTACCAAGCTTCACTTGGTTAACACTGGAAATAATTTCTGAAGTAGTATTTATTGAGTTGGGTCAGCCAATGAAGGATTTCATTATTTTGGGTAATAAAGTTTAATTTTTTTATGTAATGTTTGTAGTTGATTGATGTATTGTTTATTGGTAAATGTAACTTGTAAATGAGCTGACTACAAAATCTATAATGTATAAATAAAAGGTCAAGTTGAATGAATGAGAAAGTATGCAAGTGAGTTGATTGTGTGAAGAGGAAGTGTAAGAGAATTTTGAAGAAGGATCAGATATCCTTGAGGAGCAGCAAAGTTGTATTCAATTAGAGATGATCTAGTAAAGTAGAACAGAGATCTATAAAAACAAAGTTTAGTTGCATCTCATTCAGGTCACTTATTGTTACTTTCTCACCATTGTAGCACTAATTCCTAAATCTCTTAACAGAGTTGGTTTAACAACCATTTTGTAAATCCTCTAACAAGGTGGACATTTCTACTAAATTGTTCTAAAGTCCTCTAGCAAGGCCACTCCTAGTAGGGTGATTAAATCCTCTAACCAAGTCACACCTAACAGTGTGTTTTGTAACCTTTAACAAGTTTGGCTCCTAACAGGGCTCACTTCATAAGAGTGAAAATTGATAGCTAGTTACTTGGTGGTTTTTCCTATATTGGGTTTCCACATTAAATTTGGTGTCTCTTGTGTTCATGTTATTTTCTTTTGCATGCATGTTTATAATTGTTAATGCTTAAAGATCAGTAATAAGTTAATACATAGTTCATCTACTGAGTTACAACATTTTTCTATGTGGCTACCAAGTGACAGTAGTAACTAGTTATTTAAGACATCTAAGGGATATGTGGATTTGTTTTTGTGGTAACTAATTCACCCCCCTCTTAGTTACTCTATCTATATTTCCAACACATACTAACCTTTGGGGAACTATTAGGGTGTAAAGATACTATTTTGATGACTACTATGTTGATCTTAGATTGGTTTTGACAAGTGAGTGTCAACACACTTAAGTTATTTACTTAAATCATACCGAACAAGTAATACATGCTAAGCACAACATTTATATATTAGAGCATGCTGAGTAAACAATAAGTGTCAAGCCACTTATGTACCAAGTCACTCAAGTGTCAAATGTATAGTGTATGCCGAGTGACACAGAAGCCAATTATACAGTGAATGTTGAGTGATACAAATGCCAAGTCACAGTAAAGAAGATAGTATATGCCAAGCATCAAAGACATCAGGTGCTGAGTGACACAGTTTTGACATATTTGTTTGTAATAGCACAAACAACTATGTAAACTATTTTTGAGCCCACTTAAAAATGAATTACAATACTTTGGAGATAAGAACAAATCTTAAGTTGGATTTCCAATGCAATTACATGCAACCAATTAGAAAAAGGGAAGGTTTAAGTAGGAAAATAAATAAATCATAGTTGTTGATTCATACCTAACCTTATGTCACCAAAGTATTTATAAGGAGGATAAACCCTAAATTATTCATGATATGAAGAAGAGAGTGGATGTTGTGAAGACAGTAGTTTGCATGCAAAAAATAAAGCATTCATGGTGGCTAAGGAGTTATGAAGTAAAATTGCATTAAAGAATCAGTTAGAGCATAACAGAGGAAAGGAAAAGGATATAGCAAAGAGACATTTGATCAAGAATGATCAAAAATACATCAGTTTAGAGGTGATCATTCATCAAGAAAACAAGTGCTAACCATAGGATCAATGTTAAGACATTCTAATAGGTGATTTCAATAAAAGTCTCTTAACAGAGTAGTCCTAATAGGCTGTATTGAAATCCTTTAACAAGGTGCTTACTTAATTATGAGTTGAAGTCCTTTAACTAGGCACACTTCTAATAGGGTGTTAAAATCATTTAATAGGGTAAGACTTAATAGTCTTTGTAAGCCTTTAACAAGGCAGACCTTTTACAGGGTAGATTATGTTTCATGGTCAAATCATTGTAGCCTTCATTGGATACACTTTATTATTATAGTAGTGAAGATTTTTGAGTGTCATCCCCACCCTAGTTTTACCTTCTCATTGGAGGCTTTCTGGGTAATCATATCTAGTGTCATATGTGTATGAATGTTTACTTGTTTTAGATGTACATGCTTTACATGCTATTTCAATTTACTTAGTAAATGTATGAGATGGATGTGGGATGAAAGTTATATGGGTCCAAGTTTAAACTATTGATTCACCCCCCCCCCCCCCCCCCCCCCCCCCCGCCTCCCACCTAGATGATTACCTTTCCTATTGTAATTCGAACAATTTGTATCAGAGCCTAGTTATCTAAAAGAGAAGCTTTGTATCTTTGAAGAAAGATCTTAGATATGGAAGTCTACAAGTTGGGAAAGATTATTGAGAATTAGGAAATTGAAATATAACTCATTCTACATTAAATTGATGAAGTAAGAGAAGAATTAAAGAAATATTTGAAGAGAAGGAAGAAAATTACTATTTTAGAGAATGACACACAATACAATGAGATATACACTACTAAGCTATTTGCTAATGGAGAATCCAATGAACCTGATGTAGCAATTGTAGATCTAATGGAAAAGAATAGAGACCAAGCTGAGGAAATTAGGAATCTCAAGTTAGAGAAAGAATCACAAGCCATACTACTATGTGAGGTGACTGAACAAAAGAATAAATCCATGGAAGACAAATCCATGACTGAAGATGAGAAAAGAGTTTTGACAAATAGATTGGAAGAGAAGTCAATAGAGCTAACCAAGATTTCCAACATGTAATTGGATACTCTAAGTCAAATGATGAATTCCAACTATGAATTGAATGTCAAGGACATTGAGATAACAACATTGAAACTATAGAATGAGCAATTGCAAAGTGACCTAAATAGAGAAAAGGAATCTATTGAAAGCTTCAACAAACCAAATGAAGCCATCAAATAATTTGAGAAATTATTGAGATCTCCTAGATCCAATAATAAAAAATTTGGACTAGGATACACAAGTACTGAAGAAGGAGAGTCATCCAAAAGTGCTAAAGAAAGGAACAACAAAGGTAAGAACTCTAAACATACATATCATAATTGTGGTAAAAAAGGACATACTACTAATGTGTGTAGAAGCAAGATTGTGAACCAGAATGTCAAGCATAAGAGCATGGTTCACTATCACAAGTGCAACAAACAAGGTCATCAAGCACATGAATGCAAAACCAAGACCATGCACACATAGATTTGAAGGACATAGAGCTTTTGAGTGTAGATCCAAACTCATGTGGTCATCAAATAGGAAAACAAAGGTAAGGAACAATTAAAACTTTTATAACTAGGTTTATAATACAAGATATAGCTATCATTATTGTCAAGAACATGGACATTTTCTTGATAATTATATTAGGAAACACTTTAGAGGTGACTACAAAAGGTGGTTGAGTCAAACTACATGTTTTAGATGTTTGAAGACTAGTCATGTTAGCAGATATTGTCCAACAAGGTCAAAGGCACCAAGTTGTAAATTTGATAAAGGCAAAGCCAAGGCAGATGTTGAAAATGTTAGAGATGAGATGAACAAGTCATGGAAGAAAAAGGATGGTCACATCACATCAAATGAAGAATGGATCACTTCATCCAATGGGTTAGGTGATCACACCTCATCAAACTAAGCAATCAAGAGGTATGTGGGATTGATATTTAAAGGTTGTATTATACATCAGTTCTAATGGATTTATTACTAAAAAGATTACATAAGTATGAACAAAGATGCAAGATATTGTTAAGGATCCAAGAAAAATCTTTAATTTTTTCATGACTCTACCAAGTATGAAATATTTCTCATATATGCCAAATGAAATGAAGATGCCCAACTAATAGAATGGCTTGTTGATGTTGAGCTCACAATGATTTTTGAGTGATTGAAATGTTAATTGATGTTGAGTGAGCTTCAAAATTAGTTGATGTTGAGCTTACAATTGTGTAAGCACTTAGCATTTATTGCAGGATTTCAAAGGGTATTTGAACCATTTTCAACTCATTTTTCATCATTTCAAATCAATAAAGAGAAAGAAGAGTGAAAGGCCATCTAAAAATCCATTAAATTAGTTGTAGAAGATTTGAGCAATGATTTTACATCATTTAAATGGATCTTACAAGGTATTTATCAAGAATCAAGCTACACAATTTTTATTTTTGTAAAACCTAGTTTCACAAAATGGTATCTAATTCAAAGAATGTGGAGGGTAAGGAGGTTTTAAATGTTTAATTGGTTAGTAATGAAGTTAACCAACCCATATTCAAAGCTATTCATGATATTGCTTACAACAAAGATCCCTTCGGTGTGTTATCAATAATACCATAGAATGTTTTAATGGTGCAAGGTGTTAGGAAATGCTATAACTATAAAATTAGTAGCATTTGTGATATGGAGATTAGACAAGCTTATGATAGACTCTGTGATAATGGTGTACTGAAGGAGAATTCAAAATAGTAGAGAAGAAAGGGCTAGCATGAGTCCTGGATTTCTTGAATGTGTTTAGAATAGTTCTTAGCAGAATTCATGATAGTTCATTATGGCTGGATAATGGACCTATCAAAATAACCAAAAGGATAATTCATAGGGTTACTTGTTATCCAACCCTAGATTTGCCTAAGACACTAAGAAGTGATTCAAAAGAAGTCATTGAGAATAATAATGGAGTTGTATGGAACAAGAGAGGAATGATTATTGACACAATTACTAATCCTTTGATAGAGTTTGCAATAAGGTTTATTTCACACAAATTCTACTAGTCTAGTAAATTGAATAGTGTGCCCTATATAGCAGTAGATGTGGGATACAAAATTGTCAAGAAAGATCACACATATGATCTAGGAGAACTACAACTACAATAGCTAGTTGAGAACCTTGGAGCAATTAGAAAGACAAAAAGTGCACAATGTAAATTTGGTTATATTTAGATATGCATATTATTTTATGTGCAAAACACTTTTCCTGCATTTGGGACAGTTGCTTGGAAATCCAATAGATCAATAGCAATATAGATAGGTGAGTATATTGAACAATTGGGAGAGAATTTTGAATTTGCAATGACAAGGTATTTTGAGGACTTCAAGTAGTCAATGAAGAAGAGATTGATAATACCAATATCTTTAGTAGAGAAACATTATGATGATATTTTCTTTCTAGTAGATGTTGACTATACATATGTCTAGGAAGAAACACCAAGAGAGAGATGGCTAAGGCCACTTAGATATGAAATAAATGTTGATGAGGGATCTGCAGCTATAAAAACTTTACTTGCAGAAGAGGTAGATAAAAATGCCAAGGCATTTGGAAACTATGAAATGGAAAAGTCCAAAATCACAATGGAACTTAAAACTATTTCTGTTATTAAGAAGAAAGATAAGTTGGTGAAGAAGTTAAAAGAAAAATTTGGAGAGGGTGTCAAGTAGGAAAAAAAAGAAGAGGAGGATGAAGAGGAAGAAGACATCCAAGCACAAGCATCTGTTGCACTAACTCAAGGTATGGGAGAAGACTAGCAAGAAGAGTAGACTGAAGTTGTTTAAGGTACTAAGGAAGAAGAAGTCGAGGAAGCACCTACTCCCATAGAACAAAAAAAGAGGAAGGCTAAGGACCAACTTGTAACAAAAGCCAAAAAGGTACCCAAGCCAAGTCAGTCCAAACCAACTGCACCTACTACAAAGGTTAGTGCATGTACAACTACACAAAAGGAGAAGGAAAAGACTAAGCCCACAGAGCAAGGAGGACAAGTACAGAAAAGACCTAGAAGGAAATATGTTGCACAAGTTGAATCAAATGAGGAGAAAATAAAATATGATGACAACAACCAATTTAAAGTGGTATGTCACAATCCTCTATTAAATCTTTTAAATCTATGTGAAAATGTCAAGAGTAGTGCATATTTATTAGAATTCTCTCATATAGATTTTGATAATCTTGGTAAAGTGGAGAAAAATCAAGTGGATGAGGCTATATATGCCATGATGGAAAAATTCAAGACTACCCCACTAGAAACTTCCAATTCAATGCCCAAAAGCTTATATGATAGAGTTGAGCAAAAATGGCATTATTGCTTAAACTTGGAAAGGAAAATAAGAGAAACCTCACTTGCACAACTGATGCCTGAACTTAACAAGGCACAAATTGCTAAGGCTATGAAGAAATATAATGTTAGGTTTACACCTAAATATAAAGCCTTTAGCATGTTACAAGATAATATTGAAGATGTTGTTAAAAAGTCCACATAGATGTGGAAACTTACTTATGGGTTAACTATAGTCAAGGAAGGTGAACAAGAACCCATTAAAGTGAAGCATGATGAAAAATATGATAACAATGATGACACTATTGAGGGAGGAACAAAAATGAACATAGATGACAAGGAAACAACTGAGCCAAAACAACAAGAAGAACAGAGTGTGCAAGTCAAAATTTCCTAGTGTTAGCCACCAACATGTAACAGGTGAGAATATTGAAATAGTAACTATTAAGGATGTTTCTAATCTCATACCTCAAAACATCAATCCCCTCATAGAGGATGATCTCAAGAAGATACTTGATTAGTCCACACCTCAGGCAACACTTTGTAATAATCTTGTATTGGTGATGTTAGATTGTGGTGACTGATCAAGGAAGTACTGTACATACTTCATAAATTATTTGGGGCTTTTTTTGGGCCCTATTATGTCATGATTTTTGGATGACATGTAATTATTAATTGTAACCATAAAGTGGTAAAAATAATTGTATAAATGGGCTTAAGGTTAGGGATTGTTTCATAAGGTGATGCAAAAATTATTTCTTACAACCTGTAGTATTGAGTTGTAAGGGATTATATATTTTGATTAGATTGTAATAATTGAATCATAAAATTATTGGACTTGCTATTTGGTGGACGTAGCCTAGGGTTTAGGTGAACCATGTTAAATCTTGGTGTCTTGGGTTATTTTCTATATGATCTATTATTTTCTTATATTGTTTATATTTTCATGTAATTGTTATTTTTGTCTATGGTTTAATCCTAACAAGTGGTGTCAGAGCGAGGTTGTTTTTCAATTATCCTCTACAAGAAAGTCTCATGGTTGAGTAGGAGCAATGGTAGATGAGGGTTGACAAGTTTAATGCACAAAACATTTAGTTATGGAAGATGCAAATGGAGGACTATCTTTATCAAAAAGATTTATGGAAGCCATTGGAAGGAAAAACCAAGAATCAGGGATCTATGTCAAATGATGACTAGGATCTTTTAGACAAAAAGGCACTTGGAAGCATTCGATTATGCCTGGCACCATCAACAACATTTAATATTTAAAAAAAAAAAAAGACAATGGAAGAGTTGATGGAAACCCTAAAGAAATTATAGGAAAAGCCCTCTAATTCAAACAAGGTATTTGTCATGAAGCATTTATTTAATATGAAAATGATAGAAGGTGGATCTATTGCAGATTATTTAAATGAGTTTAATACTATTACTAGTCAATTATCTTCCGTGGGTATTAATTTTGATGAAGAAATTATGGAAGCTAGAATGGCATGATAATGGCTATGAGTAATTCTATTTCTAGATCTAATACCCTAAAATATGATGATGTGATTGGTGTAATTTTGAGTGAAAAAACTTGTAGGAAAACCTTAGGTGGATCTACATCAAGAAGTTCTTTGAAAGCATAAAGTCAAGGTAGAATGACTAAGAGAGAAAGTAATTCTAGAAATCATGAGAAATCAAGAGGAAAGTCAAAGGGGAGGAGGTCTCAATCAAGAGGTGTTAGATTAAAATAATAGATCACACAAAAAAGAACACAAGGCACTAAGATTTAATGTGGTTCACCCAATCCCTAGGCTACATCCTCCAAATAGCAAGTCTGATATTTTTATGATCCAATGATTACAACCTAAATACAATTCGTAATCCCTTACAGCTCAATACTACTGCAAGAACAAACTTCACATCACTACTATGAAACAATTCCTAACGCTATGCTCTTTTATACAAGTATT
This sequence comes from Cupressus sempervirens, assembly GCA_028749045.1. Classification (NCBI taxonomy): domain Eukaryota; kingdom Viridiplantae; phylum Streptophyta; class Pinopsida; order Cupressales; family Cupressaceae; genus Cupressus; species Cupressus sempervirens. The sequence goes on along the minus strand of CM053786.1, from coordinate 552,530,889 downwards.
TTTACCACTTTAGGGTTATAATTAATAATTACATGTCGGCCCAAAATCTCAATAAAATAGGCCCCAAATTTTTTTTCACCACAATCTAACAATCTCCCACTTGGAGACTAATTTGTAGCTATGTTGCTACTCCATGAGGCTCCCACTAGATCAAACTACCCTAGACTCTTCTATTCTTTTATTCATGTTTAGTCTAGAAGACCAACCAAAGCTGAAGAGGAGTTCAGCTTCTCCCTTGTTACTACCTTTGTCAACATGTTTTCTGGATTGTCATTTATATGTATCTTCTCCAACTTTAATTGTCCATCCTCCAAAACTGACCGAATGAAATGGTACCGCAATTGTATGTGTTTGGTCTTTGAATGCAGAGCTGAATTCTTTGTAAGATGAATGGCACTTTGACTATCTGTAAACAAATAATTATCCTTTTGAGGATGTCCCTATTCTTCTAAGAAGAACTAAAGCCATATCATCTCCTTGGCTGCCTCTGTAGCAACAACATACTCTACCTCTTTAGTGGATAGAGCATTAATCTTTTGTAACCTAGAAACCCAGCTCACAGCTACCCCACCAACAATAAAGACATAACCTTTAGTACTCTACCTAGTATCAATATCCCCTACCAAATCTAAGTCAACATAGCTCTATAAATTAGTAGTAGAGCCCCCAAAATGTAGACACTTATTGGATGTTCCTCTCAAATATCTGAGAATCCATTTGATCGCATTCCATTGCTCATTTCCTGGATGACTCATATACCTACTAACAACTCCCACTGCATGTGCAATATCTAGCCTAGTGCATACCATGGCATACATCAAGCTTTCTATAGCTAAAGCATAGGGTACCTTGGACATATTATCCTCCTCTTCTTGTGTCTTAGGACACATCTCCTTAGTTGACTTCAAATGACTAGGTAAAAGGGTGTTGACAGCTTTAGCATTCTCCATAGAGAAACATTGCAACACCTTCTCAACATAATCAGCTTAAGATAATGTTAATGTTTTGTTCTTCCTAGCTCTACAAATCTGCATACTAAGAATTTTTTTTGCTGCCCCCAAATCTTTCATAGCAAATGCATGTGCTAACTGGCATTTCAACCCCTTAATCTTATCCATGTTAGACTCAGCTACAAGCATATCATCAAAATATAAACATAAAATAATGTAGCTATCATCATCCAACCTCTTAAAATAAACATAATAATCTAAATGATACCTGTTATAGCCATGCTCATGCATAAACCTATCAAATTTCAGATAACATTGTTGAGGTGCTTACTTCAAGCCATATAAACTCTTCTTCAATTTTCACACTAAGTTCTCCTTACCTTTGAACCTCAAATCCCTATGGCTGAGCCATATATATTTCTTCCTCCAGATCACCATGAAAGAAGGCTATTTTAACATCAAGTTTCTCTAAATGCAAATTTTCAGTAGCCACAAGACTTACAACAGTATGGATAGAAGTCATCTTAACAACAGGAGAAAATATCTCATCAAAATCAATTCCTTTTTTCTATGCAAATCCTTTCACAACTAACCTGCCTTTAAATCTTTTCTTAACTCCTTCCTCTTCTTTCAACCTGTAAACCCACTTATTCTATAAAGCCTTTTTACCTACAAGGAACTTGCACAAATCCCATGTCTTATTCTTCAACAAAGAGTCCATTTCATATTTTATTGCAAACTTCCACTGAATCTTAGTATCCACTTGCAACACTTCATCATAACTTTCAGGTTCACTAGCATCAATAAGTAAAATAGAATACAAAGAGGGAGAAAATATTTGTGGATGTCTAATTTGCCTTGTTGACTGTCTAACATTCACTGGTGTTTGTGGTATTTTTTGTTGCACTTGTTGCGCATCATGAGGAATGGTTGGAACATCAAATTTTGGAGTATCATCTAGCACTACATAGTCATCTTCTTTCTTCTCATGTTGTTGCAACAGATCTTTGTACAACACTTGCTCATTGAATATAACATCCCTTCTTCTTACAATTTTATGATTTTTAAAATCCCAAAGCCTATAACCAAACTCAGTAATGTCATATCCAAAAAATACACATTTCTTTGACTTAGCTTCCTGCTTGGTTCTATTTTTAGAATCTATGTGAACAAAAGCTTCACAATTAAAGGTCTTGAGAAAAAAATAACTCACCTTCTTACCAGTCCATGCTTCCTTTGAAATACCATAGCCCAAAGGAGTAGAGGGACCTCTATTAATCAAATATACAGTAGTATTAATAGCCTCCACCCACATGTGTAAGGGCAAGCTAACATGCAACCTCATGCTCCTTGCACATTCCATTATAGTCTTGTTCATGTGTTCAGCCACTCCATTTTTTGTGGAGTCCTTGGAATAGTTTTCTATCTATGAATACCATTAGTGGAGCAAGAATCTTCAAATTCATGACTACAATACTCACCACCATTATCAGATCTGAGACATTTTAATTTCTTACCAGTCTCATTTTCAACCAATCATTTCCATTTCTTAAAAGTTTGAAATACATTAGATTTATTGTCTAAGGAAATAGAATCATACCTTTCTTATTGCATCATCAATAAATGTGACATAATAATGAGAGCCTCCAAGGGAAGATGCCTAAGCCGATCCCCATACATCGGTATACACAAGCTCTAATTTCTCCTTTTTGTTTTCCTTTCCAGTCTCCACAAAACTCACTCTCTTTTCTTTTCCATAGATGAAACTTTCATAGAAATCCATATTAACAAATTTTAGACCTAGTAAAACTTTCTTTGAATGAAGTACTTTCATACCTTTCTCACTCATGTGCCCAAGTTTGTTGTGCCATAGCACTGTATTAGAATCTATAGTAGCTATTTGTTCTCCCTACTCAATTGCAATAATTATTCCTGAACATTAATTTTTCTCTAAAATAATTAAAGTATAAGGAACTATATGACTTGTACAAAGATATAAGGTGCCTACTTTCACACCTTTTGGTATTACAAGGGAACCTTTTGAAGCCTTCCAATTTTTATCATTAAAAGTAACTACACAACCCTCATCGCCAAGTTGCCCTGCTAAAATTAAATTCATACTCAGCCTTAGAACATGTCTTACCTCATGTAGTAGCCAATGATTCCCATTCTGCAACTTAATCTTAATTTTTCCCTTTCCAACAATTTGACAAGGTTCATTATCCCCTAAATAAACAAGTCCAAAATCCCCTTGGACATAATTAATGAAATAAATTCTATGAGGTGTAGCATGAAATGAAGCACCAGAATCTAAAACCCATGAATCATCAACATTTTCTAAAGATAGAAGCAAAGCATCCTCTTTGGATTTTTTACTTACCATATTTACCTCCTTGTCTCCATCTAGTTTATCTCCTTCGTTTTTCTTTCGCTTGCAACAATCTTTCTTTTTGTGCCCTGGTTTCCCATAGTACCAGCAATTGTTTGGTCCTCTTGATTTAGAACTCCTCCCCTTTGACTTTCCTCTTGATTTCCCACGATTTCTGGAATTAGTTCATCTCTCAGTCATTTTGCCCCTACATTGTGCATTCAAAGCACTTCCTAATGTAGATCCATCTAAGGATTTCCTACGAGTTTTCTCACTCAAAATAACACCAATCACATCATCATATTTTAGGGTACTAGATCTAGGAACATAATTAATCACAACCATTACCAAGCCATTCCAGCTTTCAGACGAAGAACACAAAATCAAGAGAGCCCTAATTTCTTCTTCAAAATTGATACCCACAGAAGACAATTAACTAGTAATAGTATTAAAATCATTTAAATGATCTACAATAGATCCACCTTCTGTCATTTTCATATTAAATAAATGCTTCATGAGAAATACCTTGTTTTAAGCAGAGGGGTTTTCATACAATGTCACTAGGGTTTTTATTAACTCTTCTATTGTCTTTGCTTTTGTAATATTATATGCTAGCGATGGTGCTAGGCATAATCAAATGCTTCTAAGTGCCTTTCTGTCTAAAAGATTCCATTCATCATTTGACATAGATCCCTAATTCTTGGCTTTTCCTTCCAACGGCTTCCATAAATCCTTTTGATAAAGATACTCTTCTATTTGCATCTTCCATAACTAGAAATTTTGCCCATTAAACCTATCAACCCTCAGCTTACCCTCATTTTCCATTGCTCCCACTTAACTATGAGACTCCCACTCAATCGTGAGACTTTCCTGTAGAGGAAAATTGAAAAAAAACCTTACTCTTATACCACTTGTAAGGATTAAACCACAAATAGAAATAACAATTACATACAAATATAACCAATAACAGAAAATAATAGATCAAACAGAAAAGAACAAAAGGCACCAAGATTTAACATGGTTCACCCAATCTTTGAGCTACATCCACCAAATAGCAAGTCCAATATTTTTATGATCCAATGATCACAACCTGATTACAATTCGTAATCCTTTACAGCTCAATACCACCACAAGAACCAACTTCGGATCACTACTATGAAAGAATCCCTAACCCTAAGCTCTTTTATACAAGTATTTTTACCACTTTAGGGTTATAACTGATAATTAATAATAATTTATGAAGTATGTACAGTACTTTCCTAATTAGTCACCACAATCTAACAAGAGGACCAAATGACTACTGGTACTATGGTAAAACAAGGCATAAAAAGAAAGATAGTTGGACCAGAAAGAAAAATGAAGGAGATAAACTAAATGGAGACAAGGAGGAAAATATGGTAAGTAACAAATTTGAAGATGATGCTTTGCTTTTGTGTTTGAAAAGTGTTGATGATTCATGGATTTTAGATTCTAGTGCTTCATTTCATGCTACACTTTATAGAGGTTATTTCATTGATTATGTCCAAGAGATTTTGGACTTGTTTATTTGGGGGATAATGAACCCTATCAAATGTTTGGAAAGGCAAAAGTTAAGATTAAGTTGTAGAATGGGAATCATTGGCTACTACATAAGGTAAGACATGTTCCAAGGTTAAGTAAGAATTTAATTTTAGTAGAGGAACTCAGTGATGAGGGTTGTGTAGCTACTTTTAATGATAAAAATTGGAACGTTTCAAAAGGTTCCCTTTTAGTACCAAAAGGTGTGAAAGTAGGCACCTTATGTCTTTGTACAAGTCATAGTGTTCCTTCTACTTTAATTGTTTTAGAGAAAAATGAATGTTCAGGAACAGTTACTATGGTTGAGTAGAGAGAATAAATAGTTGCTGTAAATCTTGATACAACATTGTGGCACAATAGACTTGGGCACATGAGTAAGAAAGGTATGAAAATACTTCATTCAAAGAAAGTTTTACCAAGTCTAAAATGTGTTAACATGGATTTCTATGAAATTTGTGTATATGAAAAGAAAAGAGAATGAGTTTTGTGAAGATGTGGAAGGAAAATAAAAAGAAGAAATTAGAGCTTGTGCATATCAATGTATGAGGACCGTATCAGGTATCTTCCCTTGGTGGCTCTCATTATTATGTTACATTTATTAATGATTCAAGTAGAAAAGTATGGGTTTATTTTGTTAGATACAAATGTGATGTATTTCAAACTTTTAAGAAATGGAAATGCTTGGTTGAAAATGAGACTGATAAGAAATTAAAATGTCTCAAATCTAATAATGGTGGTGAGTATTGCAGTCATAACTTTAAAGATTATTACTCCACTAATGGTATTCATAAATATAAAACTATTCCAAGGACTCTATAGGAAAATGGAGTGGTTAAATGCATGAACAAGACTATAATGGAGCATACAAGGAGCATTAGGTTGCATGTTGGTTTGCCCTTACACATGTGGGTAGAGGCTGTCAATACTGTTGTATATTTAATTAATAAAGGTCCCTCTACTCTTTTGGGTTGTGGTATTCTAGAGAAAGCATGGAGTGGTAAGAAAGTGAGTTATTCTTTTCTCAAAGCCTTCAGTTGTGAAGCATTTTGTCATATAGATTCTAAAAATAGAACTAAGCTAGAAGCTAAGTCAAAGAAATGTGTATTTGTTGGATATGGCATTAATGAATTTGGTTATAGGCTTTGAAATTTTGAAAATCATAAAATTGTAAGACATGGGGATGTCATATTCAATGAGAAAGTGTTGTACAAAGATCTCTTGCAGCAACATGAGAAGAAAGAAAATTATTATGTAGTGTTGGATGATACTCCAAAAGATGATGTTCCAGTAATTTCTCATAATGTGCAACAATAGCAACAACAAATACCACACACACTAGTGAATGTTAGATGGTCAAAAAAGATGATTAGACCTCTAGAAATATTTTATCTCTCTTTGTATTCTATTATACTAATAGATGCTAGTGAACTTGAATATTATGATGAAGTTGTGTAGGTGGATACTAAGATTCAATGGGAGTCTGCGATGAAAGATTAAATAGACTCTTTGTTGAAAAATAAGACATGAGATTAATACAAGTTGCCTATAGATAAAAGGGCTTCATAGAATAAGTAGGTTTAAAGGTTGAAAGAAGAAGGAGGTAAGAAAATATTTAAAGCTAGGTTAGTTGTAAAAGGATTTGCACAGAAAAAAAGGCATTGATTTTGATGAGATATTTTCTCCTGTTGTTAAAATGATTTCTATCCATACTGTTTTAAGTATTGTGGCTACTAAAGATTTTCATTTAGAGTAGCTTGATGTTAAAACAACCTTCCTTCATGGTTATTTTGATGAAGAGATATATGTGGCTCAGCCATAAGGATTTGAGGTCAAAGATAAGGAGAACTTAGTGTGCAAATTGAAAAGGAGTTTATATGGCTTGAAGCAAGCACCTCAGTAATGGTATCTGAAATTTGACATGTTTATGCATGAGCATGGATACAATAGGTGTCATTCAGATTATTATGTTTATTTTAAGAGGTTGAATGATGATAGCTACATTATTTTATGTTTATATGTTGATGATATGCTTGTAGCTAGTTTAACATGGATCACATTAAGGGGTTGTAATGCCAATTAGTACATGCATTTTTTGTGAATAATTTGGGGGCAAAAAAAAAAAAATCCTTGGTATGAAGATATTTTGAAATAGGAAGAACAAGAAATTGACACTATCTTAGGCTGATTATGTTGAGAAGGTATTGCAATGTATCTCTATGGAGAATGCTAAAGTTGTTAGCACACTTTTACCTAGTCATTTGAAGTTGACTAAGGAGATGTGTCCTAAGACATAAGAAGAGGAGGACAAGATGTCTAAGGTATCCTATGCTTCAACTATAGGAAGTTTTATGTAGGCTATATATTGTACATGCACTGAGAATCATTAGTAGGTATATGAATCATCCAAGAATTGAGCATTGGAATGCAGTAAAATGGATTCTGAGATGTTTGAGAGGAGCATCCATTAAGTGTTTACACTTTAGGGGCTCTACTACTAATTTACAGGGCTATTTTGACTTAGATTTGGTAGGGGATATTGATACTAGGTGGAGTACTATAGGTTATGTATTTACTATTGATCGAGTAGTGGTGAGCTAGGTTTCTAGGTTACAGAAGGTTAATGCATTATCCACTACAGAAGCAAAGTATGTTGCTACTACAGAGGAAACTAAGGAGATGATATTGCTTCAGTTCTTCTTAGAAGAATTGGGACACCCTCAAAGGGATAATTATTTCTTTGCAGACAGCCATAGTGCCATTCATCTTGCAAAGAATTATGCTCTACATTCAAAGTCAAAATATATAGTTGTGGTACCATTTAATTCAATCCATTTTGGATGACGGATAGCTAGAGTTGGACAAGATACATATAGATGGCAATCTAGTGGATACGTTTACAAAGGTAGTGACAAGGGAGAAGTTGAATTCCTCTTTAGCTTCAATTGGTCTTCTAGATTGAATAGGTATTCAAAAACAACATATTCTAGGGTGGTTTGATCAAATTGGAGCCCCACATGGTAGTGATATTGCTACAAGATCAATCTCCAAGTGGGAGATTGTTGTCTAATGTGGAGTTTGATTAGTCCCCAAATGAGAGATTGTTAGTTTGTGGTTACTAATCAAGGAAGTACTATACATACTTCATAAATTCTTTAAGGCTTAGGGCATCACCCTAAAAAAAAAATGGGCCCTATTTTATTGAGATTTTGGGCTGACATGTAATTATTAATTTTAACCCTAAAGTGGTAAAATACTTGTATAAAAGGGATTAGGGTTAGGGATTATTTCATAAGGTGATTTGGAAATTGGTTCTTGTGGTAGTATTGAGCTATAAGGTATTATAGATTGTAATTAGGTTGTAATCACTGGATTGTAAATATATTGGACTTGCTATTTGGTGGACATAGCCTAGGGTTTGGGTGAACCATGTTAAATCTTGGTGTCTTATGATCTTTTCTATGTGATCTATTATTTTTTGATATTATTTATATTTGCATGTAATTGTTATTTATGTCTTTGGTTTAATCCTAACAAGTTAGTGTGGATGAACTACAAAAGACAGTGACTAAAACAACAAGGAAGGAGGTGAATACACAAGAACCACCTACCATGCCCCCTCAAGTCACTCATGTACAATATTTGGACAATACACCAAAAGTCACATTAGTAAAGGTTGATACAATTGAGAAGGATATAGTGGAAACACACAAAACTATAGAAGAACAAATTCAAATAGGTTAGATGGACTTATCTACATCTACAACACAAGCACAAGGTGCATCACAAGTAATTTTGGAACACAAGGGCAAGCTTGGAGGGACAGAATTGACACCTAACTTAAAGGAGCAAGTTGTTATTCAAGTCTGGGTAACCCTACCAGTATCTAGCACACCTTCAAGTCAAACTCTTTAGAAGCCAAGCATAGATGCAACACCATTGCAAATCTTAGTGCTGAGTCCTATCTCATCAAAGGCTAAGAAGTAATCCAATATGTAGATGTGAGCCTTGATGAAGAAATTGTTCTACCAAAGTATGATTATGATACACTGACTATAGAATAGATGGGCATACTTTAGGAAGCCCTAGCAAGGAAGAGGCATCAGGAAATGCTTAGAAGGGTGCATAGGAAGAAACATGCATAAAAGGATATCAAGGACATCTTTTTAGATGCATTTAGTCTACCGACTCCTAATGAGACCAAGTCACTAATTGAAAAATTGATAAAAATAGTGGAAACGGTGAGTGAATCTGACCCAAATACAAATTCAAAATTGTTAGAATGGTCAGAAAATAAATTTCAGAGCAAAGTAAATGAAAAGATATCAGGTGACATAGCACTAACACAAGTTGCATTGGCAATAGATGTAGAAAGTGTGAAGAAGGTACTTGAGAATATCTTCTCATTGTACACAAAATTGTGCAATCCAACACACTTCACACAATAGACTAGAAGTCGCAGTTTAAGCTTGGAAAGTTAGATTAGTTCATCAGGTGAAAAACTTCCTATTAGCTCAAAGTGAAAAGCACTTCAGAACATTGCTACAAATCCAGAGTCAGTTAGTTGCATTGTCAGTAGATAAGGCTAATATAAGGGCCAAATTGATTAGCATCTTGACAAATATGACCCCCCATATGGAAATTTTGCACAAGGAACTAGGTTATGCTGAAACTCACATGAAGAAAAACTCAAGTCTTTCAACATTAGATGGCCTAGTCTACCTTCTTGCCAAGCTTTCTATCCAATTAAAGTCTTTGGATGTAGGATGTGAGAATCAGGATGCTGCTCTAAAAATAATCCTAGATGTCCATAAATCTTTTCTAAACAAACACACTATAAGTGTATAGCCCATTGACATAAGTGTCAAAAATGGGAAGAGCAAAAAGAAATTTTTTTGGGGGAGATATAAGGAGAATGAGCAATACGAGAGTAAGAAAATGAGTTAAAGGAATAAAGATAAGAGAAACAAGAGGGAGAGTAAGAAAAGAGACATAGAAAAGATAGATTAAGCTAAGTCAAAAAATAATAGCATGAATTCAAAGAGTATTAGTTGAGACATATTTACTCAGTAGGAGTACAAAATTTTGGATATAGAATAGACCTATCAACTCAAGGGGAGTTATCAGATTTTGAGGTATCTAAGTTGTTACAAAATTTTGAAATTTTGAAGTTTTCTACATAAGCCAATTTAGAGATATTTTATTCTCATGAGATTAAGGATATTAATGCATACTCAAGTATTTTTGACACTCATTTCAAAGGGGGAGATTGTTGATCTCAGATTGGTTTTGACAAGTGATTTTCAACACACTTAAGTTATTTACTTAGTTCATAACGAATAAGTAGTACATGCTGAGCACAACATGTATATATTAGAGGAAGTTGAGTCTATAATAAGTGTCATGCCATTCGTATGATGAGTCACTCAAGTGTTGAACAGACAGTGTATGATGAGTGACATAGGAGCCACGTATATAGTGGATACAGAGTTATACAAATGACAAGTCATAATAAAGAAGATAGTATATGATGAGCATCAAAGACTTAAGATGTCAAGTGACATAGTTTTGACATATATTTTTTTAATAGCACAAACAACTATGTAAACCATTTTTGAGCTGCCATAAAGATGAATTGCAATATTTTGGAGATAAGAATGAATCTTAAGTTGGATTCCCAATGCAATTACATGCAACCAATTAGAAAATTGGAAGGTTTAAGTGGGAAAATGAATAAATTGAAGCCATTGATTCATACATAACCCTATGTCACCAACATCTTTTTAAGGAGGACAAAACTTGAACTATCTATGATACGAAGAAGAGAGTGAATGTTGCAAAGAGAGTAGTTTGCATGCAAAAAATAGAGCATTCATGGTGGCTAAGGATTAATTAAGTAAAATTGCATTGCAAAATCAATTAGACCATAACATAGCAAAGGAAAAGATACAAAAAAGAGACATTTTCTCAAAGAGGATAAAAAATACATCAGTTTAGAGGTGATCTGTCATTAGAAAAACAAGTGCTAACTATAGAGTCGATGTTGAGACATTCTAATAGGTGATTTCGATCAAAATCTCTTAACAGAGTAGTCCTAATAGGCTATATTGAAATCCTCTAACAAGGTGCTTACTTAATTGTGAGTTGAAGTCCTTTAACTAGGCACACTTCTAACAAGGTGTTAAAATCCTTAAATAGGGTAAGACCTAATAGTCTTTATTAGCCTTTAACAAAGCAGACCTTTCATAGGGTGGATCATGTTTCATGGTAAAAACATTCTAACCTTCATTAGATACACTTTATTACTACAGTAATGAATATTTATGGGTGTCATCCCCACCCCAGTTTTACCTTCTCATTGGAGGGTTTCTGGGTAATCATTTCTGGCGTCATATGTGTGTGAATGTCTAGTTGCTTACATATTTTAAATGTACATGTTTTACATGCTATTTTATTTTACTTTGTAAATGTATGAGATGGATATATGGTGAAATTTTTATGGGTCCAATTTTAAACTACTAATTCACCCCATCTTAGAAGTTTACCTTTCCTATTGTAATTCCAACATACTCTAGAATGATGACTATGATATTTTTTAAAGAAAAATCTGATGCATTTCAAATATTTAAATGGTATTTGAAAAGAATTAAAAAGAAAACTAGTAAAATTATGAAGTGCTTGAGATTTGACAGAGGAGGTGAATTTAACTCTAATGAATTCAATAGATTCTTCAATAATAGAGGAATCAAGAGATAGATGTCAAAATCCAGGACCCCTCTATAGAATGGAATAGCTGAAAGGAGGAATAGATCAATCATGGACATTGTTAGGACATTGTTGATGGAGAAAAATTTATCAAATAAATATTGGAGAGAAGTTGTAAGTACAATATCTTATATTTTGACCTGAGTACAAGTCAAAAAAGGTACAAATGTTACACCCTTTTAGTTATGATATGGGTACACACCAAATGCAAAATATTTTAAAGTCTTTGGTATTAAATGTTATATACTGAATGACAATAGAAATGGAAAAATTGGTGCTAAAAATGATGAAGGCATATTCCTAGTATATTCCACTAAAAGCAAAGCTTATAAATGTTTGAACTCTAACACTAACAAAGTTGTGGAAAGTGCAAATGTGAGAGTTGATGAATATGAAAAAATGAATGAATTTGAATGCAAGAAAGAACCTAAAGATTACAACACATTTATATATGTCAATGAAGTTGATCCCTGCACTTTACCTAAACTAGAGAACAAAGCTACTAAGTAGCAACAAACTATGAATGTCAAGTTGCAACAATAGGTTGTTGAGCAATAGACTATGGAAGCTAAATGTTAGTAAATTGATGTTGGGATGCAAGAAGAGGTTTTTGAGAATCAAGAAACTCTTGCCAATCAACTTGAAGAACAAGAAGAGATACATGAAACATTACTTGAAGTAAACCTTCAAGATCAACTTGAAGTAGAAGAAAGAAGAAAAAATCCTACATTAGCAAAATATGCACACTTGATCAAATCATTGGAAATAAAAACCTTGGAGTTATGAAAAGAAAGAGACTAGGAAGTGACATATGTTTACTATGTGAATTTGATCCTAAATAAGTGAAGGATGCTTTGGATAATGAGGATTGGATTCAAGCAATGAATGAAGAAATTGAACAGATAGAGAAGATCAAAACCTGGTGATTAGTACCTAGAGGAAAAGACAAGAATGTCATTGGAACCAAGTAGATATTTAGGAACAAGCTGAATAAGAAAGGAGAAGTTAGAAGGAAAAAATCTAGACTAGTATGCAAAGGATATAAATAGGAAGAAGGCATTGATTATGGAGAAATATTTTCCGTAGTTGCAAGATTAGAAGGAATTAGAACTCTACTTTCATATTCTTCTTATAAATGATTTAAAGTCTATCAAATGGATGTCAAATTTGCATTTCTCAATGAAATATTTGAATAAGAGGCATACATTGAACAACCTAAAGGATTTGTTAATCCAAGTAAGAAGAACATGGTATGTAAACTAACAAAATACTATATGGACTGAAACAAGCCCCAAGAGCATGGTATGAAAGGTTGTAAACCTATTTGGTAAAGATTGACTTTGCAAGAACTAAAGACAACAATAGTCTATTAGCTAAAATATTTGTGGATGATATCATATTTGGAGGGAAAGATGCTTTATCCAAATCATTTTCTAGTGAGATGCAAAATGAATTTGAAATGTCTATGTTTGGGTTCAAATCAAATTCTTTATTGGTTTGCAAGTATATCAAATGAAGAAAGGTGTTTACATTCCTCAATCCAAATATATCAAGGGGGTAATAAAAACATTTGGGATAGAAAACTCAAGACTAGTTGGAACACCTATGGCTATTAGACATAAGCTCTTAAATAATGATGATTATACTAATGTGAATCAGACATTGTATATATAACTAATTGGGAAGTTACAATATGTTGTTCATAGTAAACCACATATTGCATTAACAATTGAGATTATTGCAAGATTGTCTGTAAATCCTAAGGAGAATCACATGATGGAAGTGAAAAGAATATTGGGATATCCAAAAGGAATAGAGGATTACGGACTATATTACAAAAATAATAAAATTTATGAACTAAAAGTGTACATAGATGCCAATCAGGTAGGAAATGTTGATGACAAAAAAAGAGTATGAGTTGTGGAGATTTATTTCTAGGAAATAGATTGTTTCATGGACAAGAAAGAAGTAGAATTGAATTTCACAATCAACAGTCGAAGCTAAATATGTAACAACAGAAGTTAATTATTCAAATATTGTGTGGATCAAGTAGTTGTTGAAAGGGATGAAGGAAAAAATCACTAATCTAGTTGTTATCTACTATGATAAAACAAGTGCTATAAACATTTCTAAAAATCCTATGATGCATACCAAGACCAAGAATATTTCTATCAAATATCATTTTTTGATAGAATTAGTACAAGAAAAAGAAGTAAGATTGGAATATGTGAATACAAAGGAATAGATTACTAATATATTCACAAATCCTTACCTAAGGATGCACATGAATATCTAAGAGGTAAACTAGGGGTGACTCCCCTAACTGAGGCTACTTAAGTCATGATGGAGCTCTTAATCAAATCTTTTGATCACATTATCTTACAAGTTGATGCAAAAGGTTAGTTTAGGGCTTTCTTGAAGTTGTGAAAAGAGAAAAGCACAAGATGTTAAATAGTTCATAAGAAAATATGATAGAATAATAACCTAGTTTAGAGAACTAACCAAGAAATATCTACATGTTGAAATGTATGTGACAATGTTGCTTGTTGATTATATTGGAGTATCTTTAGCATTGTTGTCAAAAAGGGAGATATGTCATGACTCGTCATATGACTTCTTTATTTGCAGCTACATGGTGATTAGGTGGCAACATTGTTATTTTGACTAGGTCAACTATTTTGAACTTGCTAGATTAATTCATGGATTAGAATAATCATGTCTTGTGATATGTTAACTATTCAAGAAATTAATGTTATTTAAGGGTTTTTAAATTATGTTAAATGAATGGTTAAGTTGTTTTATGATCATGTTGATGATAGTATGCAGATGTGATTTAAGTTCATATTTTGATGTACATGTATGCATCATAGTTATGATGTTTTATTATCAATTGACAAATATTGACTCCTTTATATTTGTGAGTGTTTGAGTGTTCATAGGTGTCGAAGGTGGGGGTAGAGCCCAAGTGCTTTTACCATGCCAACCATGGAGTTATTACTCCCCTAGAGTTCTTCCTAACATAAAGAACACCCTGACCCTGGCACAAGAAGGTTAGTTTCCTAGAATAAGATAGATTGGATGATTCTAGTGCAGCTATGAAACTTACTACAGACATCCATGTGCTAAGTATCCTAATCATAGATATATGGTAGGGAAATAAACAACATTCTAAATAACAACACATATGCAGAAAGTAAAGAGAACATATCTACCCATATGTACAAATCAACATATATAATCTATGCTTCAATGAAAGTATGCATATCTACCCATACACAATGTTAGAGATAACAACATTTGAACTAAAATAATAAAAGATGCCTTGGCCAAGCACTAAATTTTCCAACATGATGCATGAAGAGTTAAACCATAATAAATCCTACCATGCAACACTCGACAGGTTGAGAGAAGCAAAATAGAATGCATCCACCCCCACCCTCCCAATGCCATATAAACCCATCCATAATGAAATAAATCAATCTTACTTAAGACTTAACAAAATCACAAAATGCTTCTCATTTATCTACTGGTATTCAGCATCACTTAGTATTTGTAAAAATATAACAGCCTTACCACCGTTTACTCCACAACATCTCTTTAAAAGATTTAAATCTAAAATTAGAAGTTAACTAAATTTATTGAATTTAAGACTCTTCCTACTCAAAAGAACATCTAATCATAAGCACAAGTTAAAATAAAACTACAACATGTATTAGTTTAATGAACTCTCTAATTGACACTTGATTATAAGTAGCAACCCAATATAATACCAATTTAAATTTGATCCTAAGGCTTATTAGTAGGCTATAATCTAATCACAATGAGGATTTCATTGATTCTAATTAGAAAGTAATCTATTGTATGGTGAATGATTTCTAATTTCACCCACAATCATGATCAAAATATACAATACTACCACATAAAGGAATAAAATAAAAGAGTACTATGTTATATAACTACACTTGATAACATCTACAACTGGCACATGTATTAAACTTCAACATTTGTGCCTACATGGTGATTAGGTGGCAACCTTGTTATTTTGACTAGGTTAACTATTTTGAACTTCCTAGATTAATTCATGGATTAGATTAATCATGTCTTGTGATATGTTAACTATTTTGATGAGGTTATCATTGATACCTTCAATGTTGTACTTGGGGTTCCTTCTATGGTTTGGCCTCAATGTGTTGTTAATGTTTAGTCTTCTGCTGACTTGGTGGTTCCTAACTCTTTCCTTACTTTGAGTCAGATTTTTGCTACTGTCCCTTCTATCTAGAACTTTGATCCTCGCTCTTCGGTTGGAGGGTTCTAGGGGTTTGCAGGGATTGGCAGAGCATGGCAGGGAAGGTGCAGGATCGTTGGACTAAAGTTAAAAGGAAAAAAGAGAAATCCTCCATTCCCTCATTTAATATGGCTTTAAGATCTCAAAAGAAAGGACCAAAATGTAAATCTTGATGGTCTATTTGTGCCTTGGGTTGTTTGCCCTCTTGTTGGGATTTTTGCATGTCACTCTAAGTTTTTTGGGTGGTTTTCCATAGTTGTATTTGGTTTTCATTGCTATATCTTTCTTGTCCCTTTGTACAAGGTTTCGGGTCCTTTCAAAACCTATTTTTACTTAATCAAAACTATTTAAGAAATTAATGTTAGTTAAGGATTTTTAAGTTCTGTTAAATGAATGCGTAATTTTTTTTACAATCATGTTGATGATATTATGTAGATGTGATGTAAGTTCATATTTTGATGTATGCATATACATTATAGTTATGATGTTCACATATGATGCTTTATTATTGACTGACAGATACTGACTCCTTTATGTTTGTGAGTGTTTGAGTGTCCACAGGTGTCAAAGGCGAGGGTATGATTAAGTTAGAGAAAGTTAGCCTCTCGGAAGGGGATAGATGGATAATCCCTGCAACATATCACACACCACTTAGTCTAGTGTGAATTAATGTTATGCATTTGATTTTTATTTAATTTCCTAATACATAAATGGTAATATGATATTGAAATGAAGTTTGATGACATGAGTAGGGTTCTAAGTTTTGAAAAGGAAATAATTGTGCCTTATAGTTCTATGTCTTAGAAGATTTTAAAATAAAATAGGTTAGGAGTGATAATTTATTTTATTACAATTTCATTTTTATTCCTTGAAAATTTTTGTTATTAAATGAGTTGTTTTTTAAATATTATTAAGGAAGGAGGTCATCTTTATGGCTGTAATATTCGAGGTTAGTGAAATGCCCATTTTCCAACAAGTTTGGGAGAAATTTTCTTCCATGACAGATGTATAATGGAGGGGGAAAATGATAAAGAGAGGGGGAAAGAAATCATTTTGTAGGGAGAAGGAGTGGTGATTGGGTGCAAGAGAGGGGAATGCTTGTAATTTGGAAAGTTGAAGGAACAAAATATTTTGCAAGTTCCTTTACTATTGCAATTTCTTTAAATCATTATTCTTCCTATTTTTCTTGGTCTAAATTCACAAATTGATGGATATAAATATTGTAATTATGTTTGTTTGTAGTTAAATACTCGCTATTAGTAAAAGGGCACAAAGATTTGTATTTAGGTTTTAAATTAGGAGACACCAAATTTAGTTATGGATATGCTTTGTCTTCTTTTCCTAATCGGATGAACTTCTTAGGGAGAGATTATTTCAAGGTACCCATGTACAGGATTATGGCTACAATCTTCTTTGAAATGCCTTTTTATTTTTAGATTCTAAATAAATCTTCCTGTGAGTTGTTTTGAGTCATGTAGGTATGCTATGACCAAGAGAGGGATTTCATGTGTGGTGCAGCAAATAATATTTTAAGCTAGTTTCAGTGAGGAACAAAGCTCAAAAAATGTGAGTTTCTAAGAAGTATTGTTCAGTTGTAATAGGATCCATGAGTTGGTAGCTGATGTAAAAATTGTCTTCTAAAGATTTGCTCATTTTTGTTGCAGAGAAAAATGTTAGTTTTTCATATTACAGTTTTAAGTTTTGTTTCAAACTTGGTGGATATTCTTAACTTGTTTATCCATTATGTGGAAGTAGGAAAATTGTTTAGTGTACAGATTTAGTTAAGAAATGTTGGTTGATACATTCATTACACTAATTCTAGTTGTGAGCCTTAAGCTTTTTTTTTTAGTGAATAGCACAGTTGCTTGTTTCAAATCTTGTTATAAAAATCTAATCATATTCTTAACATAACTAGTGACCAACCCTCATACCTAAAGTTTTTGACTCAGTGGAGGTGTGAATTTCTTTTAAGGCCTTAGGCTACATTGTTCTTGTAGTTTTCCTATCTTTCCTATTCTTCCTCTTAGCTTAGTTGAGTATTGTAGTAGGGAAATAAAGTGTTGTTCAACCAACTTGTCAGCTCAACACCTAAGGTTGTTGAGAGTTAAATAAAAATCTTTATATTTTTTTGTTTTATTAATAAGTTGTGTGAACTTAAACAAAGAAATCTCATAACATATATCAATGAAATTATAGCAATAGTTGGTATTGGGTCATCTTAAAACCTTTGGAAATGCTATGAGTCCATATAATAATTGATGCAAAGACTTAGTTGGGAGACAACCCACCTCTTTTTGTTTTTAAGTGTGATGTCATTATGAAATGTCTTGACTTTTCAACCCCATTACTTATGTTTATCTTTGACTTTTTGTGTTTTTCATTCTATGGTTGAGTTGGCATAATGTTACAAATTTGAGATCTTTACAAGATATCATAGATTTACCACAAATAGTATAAAAGAGGCATAAGTAACATGATGTTGCAAAGTTAGGAGAGTGTGTAAAGAGATAAATTAGTGAAGGTGTTTCCATCAATAATGAAAATTAGGAGTTCAAGAGTTATATATAAAAGAGGGAGCTAATTGATTTCATGTTCTGATATGATAAAGGGAGTCTATGTATTACATATTAGAGCTACATGGATGAGAATTACAATGAAACTAAGGATATTAATGAAGATCTAGTACAAAACACAGATAGAGCTACTTGAAGGAAGTAAATGTTTTGGATTACATAGTAACTAGAGGTGTTGCCATCAATGCCAAAGAGGGAGATTGTTGGAACTACAATTGAAACAATTATTATATTGTCATTGATATCAAACCTTATTGGTCATACAATTTCTACCTTAGTAGAGTGTTAAATCAAGATTATCGATGAAGAGGATTTGAGAAGAAGAGATAACATGACAACCTAGAGGAAAGGTTGACTTATATGAAACTACCATGGGAACTTGATCAGTTAGATCTTGACAAGATAGTGTGATTGTTTAATCATAATACTAAGCGAAAAGGATAGTTATGTTAAAGCCTAAAAGAGATGATTAATAAATAAAAAATATTTAGGATTAACTAAGCTCCAAATCTGAAGAGTAAGAAACTTATAGTTGAAGTCGAGCTATGCTAGTGTTGACCGAGTAAATGTTAGAAGCTGAGAAAATTTAGTTTTGACCGAGCACTAGTAAAAGATAGAATTTTAGAGAAGTTGGATCAAGCGCTAGTAAATTGACTAAGTGAAAACCATGTAAATTGAGTAAGTCAATATAGTGATGATTGGGTTACCTAGTGATGATCGAGTTTGAGGAACATAGTGTTGGCTGAGTGATACTATTTTACAATTTGTGAAGGAATCTCACTTCCTAGATGACATAGTTGAATTCTCAGAATATGGAAAGCATGTTGAAGATGAAAATTGATGAGTTGGAAAATTTAAAATAGGGGAAACAATGTTTGAGTATTTCTATGGATGCATTTAAAGAGATTGGAAAAGTTTCTAGAAGAGAAAGGAGGAAACAAAAAGATGGAAGGATTCAATGAATTTGACCTAATCCTAAGATCTATAGTGGTGTTTAAGTAGAAAAAGGTCAAGATACCTATTTAAGGTGGCATAAAGGCTAATCTAATAAAGGTTAACAGAGTTGGTAAGACCTTAGCAAGGTTGAGGTTTTCATTGATGCTATTGACTAACAAATTTGAGCAGAAGGTTGAAAAGAGTTGTGAAGAGGTGAAGTGTGATTGCTTGAAGGATTACCAAGAAGATCGAAGATTGATGTGATAATGGAGGTCAATTAGAGGAATTAAAATATGAGCTATATTCTTATTTATACTTTCAAAGTGAGTTGTATTTACCAAATTAAATTACAATTACTTTCTAACCATTGTATCAGTTTGATATTGTTTAATCAAGATTGACCTAATAGTCATTGTAAATCCTTTAATCAAGGTGAAATTCTAATGGAATGTTCTTAATCCCTCTAACTAGGCTACTCCTAATAGGTTTATTAAATCCTTTAACATTCTCACACATAATAGTGTGTATTGTAACCTTTAACAAGGTTGGTTCCTTATAGAGCCCACTTTAGAAGAGTTGAAATTCAGTAGCATGTTACTGGTGGTTTTTCCCAAATTAGATTTCCAAGTTAAACCCTAGTGTCATACTTGTCTAGATGTTATTTGAGATGTTTTACTATTAATGTTTTATATTTTGCAAGTTTCTTAATATTGGGACAGTGGACTGTAAGTTTTATGGTATTGATTATTTACTATAGAGACCAAGTAAATTAAGGAATAGATCTAAGGTATTTGAAGTATTTACTAGTTTTACTGGTACATTTGGACCTAAGGATAACTAATTCAACCCCCCCCCAATCAATTATTCTAAATCATTCTAACAACTTGGAATAAGAAAAAAGTTGACTAATAGGTTAAATGAGAGTCATAAATACATTGATAGAATTTGAGAGATCCATTAAAGAACTAATGGGGGGAATGGAAATTGTAAGGAGAAATTCAAGAATCTAAAAAGAGAACTTGAAGGACAAATTTTTAGTATATGTGAAGGTGTTGAAGAAAAGAGAGTTGTAGAAGATACAAGAAAGCATGCTGAACATACACAAATAATAATTGAATATGTATTAAAGGAAAAAGAGGCAGAACTCAACCAAATAAATAATGAATCAAAACTAGTACAATGGAAAAAAAAATAGGATACCACCAATGAAAACCAACAAGTTGTGAATGAGAATGAAAAGTTGAGGGATGAAGTTGAAAAGCTAAAAAATGAACTAAAATTTGAGAAAGAAAATAATAAGAGTCTAAAGAGGTATAATGAAAGCACAAATAATCGTGATGAGAAGTTGAACATTCAAAGGGAATACAAGGACACAATGGGTTTGGGTTACACTACTCAAGGAACATTTGAAGTTAGAGAATGTGATGACCTTTACTTTCTGCAATTTCTTCCAATTGCCTTTTTTTAATTCTCTAATAATCCATTAATGTTCTACCTTGCTAAGAATTGTATATTTTTTATTTTAAAAGGTTATGTTCTTTATATTAAAAGACATCTTATTTTATATATTAAATATTATTTTCTTTTATGAAAAATTCTTAATAAAAGTTTTATATATTTTAATATTTATTAATTAATAATATATGTGATATGATTTTTTTTATAATATAGTTAATTTAATAATAGAAGATTATATTATATATTATTTTATTTGATAGTTATAGATTAGCATTAATTTTTAGTATCATGTTTATTAATAATAATTATAATAAGTTATTTAAATAGAATGTATATGTTTTTATGGTACTCAGAAATTAGAGCTCATGACAAGTCAACCCCTCTCAAATTTTCTTGTCCTTGAGAAATTGATGTGATTCTAATTGGTTCGTAGCTTAGATTCATTCTTTAATAGACATATGTATTAAAACACTTTTGAAGTACACATGTTAGTATATGATGGCCTTTGAATGAAGACACAAGGAAGATAGATTAATGTATGAAGACACAATACAAACATGAGGCAGACACATGAATGAATGAAGACACAAAGAAAACACACTAATGCATGAAGACACAATGTATACACATATTATACATGTTAAAACTTATTAGATTTCTTATCATATTTTGAAATAGGTAAAGGTTAAAGAAATGTTTTCCCAATTTTGACTTTAAATATCATGCTCCTTCCTCTTGTTTGGAATTTTTTTTATTTTTAAAATGTGTCTTTTAGAAAACTTTTCTTAGTCAATACCACAATAGGCCCCCCTTTCATTTCTCTCTTAATTGTAGATTTTATCTTGTGTGTTTGACTCTATAGTACTGGATGCTAGAATTGTTGCTTCTTTAATGTGGAAATGATCTACTTGGGATTCCTTTCCCCCAATATGATTGAATTACTCCTCCACCTATGAAAACTCCCTACCCACTAATTATGTAATGGATAGTAGAATTACTATTTCTCGAGATTGGAAACAATCTACTCGGGACTCCCTTGTATTTACATTCATATTAGGATTCCTTTGCCCCAATGTGATCGAATTACTCTCCCCCCATGCAAACTCCCTATCCATTACACAATCACAAAGAATGCTTCTTTATAAATTCTTTTTTTGGCTACACTCATATGTTTCCTTGTTATATATGTTGTTTTATTGTATTGTTTGTTATATTCCTTTTGATTATCTTCTATCTTTCCCTTGTATGTTTAATTTCATTATGGGTGGTAGAATTACTATTGCTCAAGGAAAGAAACAATCTACCCAAGGCTCCCTCATGGTTCTCACCCATATTGGGACTTGATTTCCTCAATGTGATTGGATTACTCTTTCCCTTATGAAAAATCCCTACCCATCATGAACTTAAATACAAAAGGATTCTGAGTAATGTAATGGATGAAAAAAATAACGTGTGCAATGTAGTTATATTGCAAGTCTTGAATCAATCCTCCTATAACATAATTATCAAATATAGGTTAATTTATCATTTCTCTCATAGGATTTAGTTGATTACACCATTTATTTTCCATTCTAGACTTAGTTTTTTATAATGAAATAATATCACTATTAGGGAAAATATCTCACCACTTGTAATGACCCAATATGAGATTTACCTAGATTTCCTTTTGATTTCAAATTTTGGAATAGATCTTATTTATATTGCATAAATATTATTGATGGATGATAAAACTATAATTATATTTTGGATGAGAAATATACACAATATATCTTTTGCAAAATATACAAGCTCTTTGAATAAAGAAGGTAATTATTGTCTCCCAATCATGATAATATTAAGGTTAGCTTACCCTTATCCACCATTTAATTACACTTTTACATGCCACTTAAATTTTGTTCTTTTATTTTCTTAGATGATTTTATAAGTATATTCAAGTTCATCTTATTGTTTTCATTCTATTTTTCACCTTATCTCATTATTATTTTATTTTTTCATCTTTATTGAATTGCGATGCATTTTTTAACTCCCTTTGATGTCTCTAAAATATTTGAATAGTCTTTGAATTAACCTTTAATTTTTTTTTAAACAATCGAGACATCCTTTGAAATTTGTTTTATATAATATGTTCTAAAATGTATTATGGCTACATTCACATGACTGCACTTGTACTTTGGGTCTATTTGGTTTGTGGAAGATGACAGGAATTGGCTTTTTCAAAATTTAGATTTGAAAATTTTTGCATTTGTTTCAAAATTGACAAATTGGAAATTAGAATACTAGACTTCTAATTTTGTCTTAAAACCAAGTTTTTAGACTTCCTACTAGCAAGTAGGAATTGAAAATGAAAACCTAGTTACACTTTTTAAGGAGTGTCAAAATAATGTATTAGACTACTTTTTGGATATTTGTCTACAACTCCAAGCTTATGAAAAAATGTGTCTTCCCACTCATCTTCTGAGTGAAACAAACAATTCAAGTAAAATCTCAAAATAGGAATGAAGATTTGCAAAACCTTGAATTGACTAAATCAAAACTTGTAGAAATCTCGATTTCTACAATTCCACAAAACAAATAGACCCTTATGATGCTTATATCCTCCTTATAGTTTTCAATTCCTTTATTTGTTTCAATGGCCATTATCTCTCCTTTATGCATACTTTTCAGAAAAAGTATCCCCTCGGTTTTGATATCTTTCATCCCATTTAAAGGTTCTTGCATTTCCTTAATAATATGTACATTTAAAAAAAAAAATTGTTACTCCCTTATTGGCGGCTAGAATCCTTAGATGTTTATTTATTTCTTAAGTTGGTTGCTTGAACTATGTAGTGCCTTTATGAATTTCCCACAAGTTTTTTTATTTCTCTTTTTATTATTATTCTCTCCATAATATGCATTCTTATCTAACTATCTTATCTTGACTTCTAACCTTTCTCAGGTTTGGTAGTTTATGTTCTATATTGTTTATTCAATCTTTAATGGTAGGTCACTTGGTTTTCTTCCATTATTACTTTTGTTCGATGGTTACGTGTCATGATAGGTTTAGTATGATTGTATCAAAAACTTTATGCCATATGTAACTCATGCATGAGTTGCCTCATTTTCTTTTTAGCTTTTCATTGCTTCATCTATGATTCATCCCTTGATAATTGAAAGAAATAATATTTATCTTAGATATTCCTACAAGGAGACTAGTAAAGGCAATAGAGATAAAATATTTTACTTAATGATCCATTATGTATTGGTGGTGCTCTGAGTCAAGATTGATGATATCTTTCATATGCTAAGACAAATTGTATCATTGTTATCCACTATTTCTTATTAATGTCTTATATCCATATCATTCTATTGAGAATTTCCTTTCTTTGTTATCCACTTCGAAAATTGTTTGTACATGTTTTTTTGAGAAATTTGAATTATTCTAATACCACTTATTAGTCCCACCTATTTATAGGTGGAGACTATAGTTTTCAATCACTTCATCACAATTAATTTGCATCTTGATTATTATGCACAATCCCATATTTTCCATTTAACCTATGGAAAATCTATCATTAAACAAAATTACTTCTTTTTATTTCTAATTTTTTGATTGGCTCTATTGTTCTTTCCCAGTAGTCTATTTTATTTTATTTAAAGAAGAAATAAAGATTTTTAAACATCTTTCAAGAGGCTTGTTTCTTCCACCTATAGGAATATTTTACTTTCTAGGTGTTAACATTGGGTGCATGTCATGGAAATAACTATCTGAAAATAGGCTATGTTTCTATTATTTTATGTTTCTATATATTATTATTTGTGATTCAAATTTAGCTGTTTGATCAACTGTACAGGTTTAATTTGCATCGAGTGCTAAATTATATTCTCTTTGAGACCTCTAGCTTCTAGGACTTGAATCAACTTGCATTCTCATTGGGTATGTGTTGTGGTGTCCACAACACACACCCTATACCTCACTAGGAATGGGGACCCCCTACTTTTTTTCAAAAAAACTTCCAGACTCATAGTTCGAGAGTCAGGAGAAAATTGTTAGAGTTAGAGTCTTAGAGCCATCAAAAATTTGAAAAACACAAAAACATTAGAAAATTTGAAAAATACAAAAAATCAAAAAATTTAAAAATTTAAAATAAATTTAAAAAAAAAACCATCACACGCAAGTGCGCACATGGGTAGAGTGTGCGCCAAGCACCTAGCTCGACACGAGGAAGGATTATAAACACAAAAACATTAGAAAATTTGAAAAATACAAAAAATCAAAAAATTTAAAAATTTAAAATAAATTTAAAAAAAAACCATCACATGCAAGTGCGCACATGGGTAGAGTGTGTGCCGAGCACCTGGCTCGACACAAGGAAGGATTATAAACCCAACCCCCCCCCCCCCCTCCCCCAAAGAACTATTCATGCACCATTTTTATTTTTGAAGGTGACAAATTTGACCCTCGCACTAAGGTGAGAAAAATAGTGGTGGGGCTTTTTATTTCATGCCTACGCCAAGTGTGGTGGCACTTTGTTGTCTCGCGCCTACGGCATGATAATAGCAGCGATGCTTTTTTATTGTGCCCATGCCCATGCCAAGCATTGTGGGACCTCTTTACTTGGCACTCATGGCCACAGTGCCTTTGATGCTTGCATTTTTGTTGTGCACGGTGCATTGTGCCTTTGTGCTCGTATGCCACTAGTTGGTAGCACTCACTTACAAACCCTAATCATGCCCGCGTCACGCTTCTTGCACCCATAGCGCACTCATGCACCCATTTTTATTTTTATTTTTTTTAAATGTAAAACTTTTTAAAAAAATTTAAAAAATGTAAAACTTTAAAAAAATTAAAAAATTAAAAAAAAATTATATATATATATAATTTCAAAAAAAGATAAAAAAAAAATTTTAAAAAGAAAAAATAATAAAAATAAATGAAAATAAATAAAATGTCCAAATGGGGGCATTTTTTTTTCTTTATGTTTATTTTAATTCATAGTTTTTACGCTTGATCCTTGGACTAATAACATTCTTTTTCTTTTAATTACAATGTACAGGTAATCAAATGGCATCCACATCTAGAGTAGCATCCAAACTTGTCATGTTCAAGTTCCAAGGTGTACCTTTGAAGTTGAGATTCCACAATGACCACATAGAAATTTGAGATACTAACCTGGGGCACACAAACTTAGGAGAATTCTTGAGAATTCACAATAGGCCAACAAAGAGGTTAGCCATGATGTTCACATTGACCCATTTCAGATTGGTGAACGTAGCATCACATCTTGTGTTGATACAATCAGCTGAGTTAATCATAGCCCTATCACAATATTTTGTTCCTAATGAAAGAGTGGTAAAGAGTGTCATAGGGGAAGTGGTGTTGGATCTATGACCTAACAACATTGAGAGGGTCTTCCACCTACCAAGAGCAGACCAATTCATTCAACTTTCCTATGAAACAACTAAAAGGTGGTATAGGGAGCATCAGCAAGAGGCTATTAACATAATACAATCCTCATACCTCATTGAGAAGCCTCCTTGGGGAAGAATAACTGGAAAAGTGCATATGACTCAGGGATACATGAAGAAAAACATCAGGTACTCTATTATTCTCCTAAGCAGAGTCATGGGCTTACCCATAATAGGTCACCTTACTACATTTATGGTCAACTTCATTGAGACCATCAGACAGGAGAAGATACCAATGGATTGGGCCACTGCACTAAGTGAAAACTTGTGTGAGCAACTAAGGATAGTGAAGGACAAGAAATTTTTTTACATGACTTCTTACATGGTGTACCTACTTGTAGCAAGGGTGACAAACTATCCTAGTTTTTACAGGAAAGGCAGTACATAGGATACCAATGCCTAGCCATACATAGTCTACCCTCAGTTGGTGAAGAAGAAACTCTTAGCGCAAAGTAAGGAATATAGAATCATGAATGATGCATTCATCTTTGAGATCATTCAATTCATTAAGGGAGACTACAGGAAGAGGTTATCTGATGAAGCCAAAGCACAAGTCATAGCTCTTGGAGCCTACTTCATCCAGTTCAAAATGTTCACCTATCTATGGGTAGCTGGTGCATCCATCAATCCTAAGAAGCTCCTGAGATACCCAAGTGACAAGTTGGTACTATTGGAGATCTCTTAGAAAATTGAGTTAGCCTATGATAAGATAAAGAGGCAATGGAGACCCTATTGGGCATGACCATTAGTCATAAGACCATATCAGGTGAAGAGGAAATAGGATATTTCATCCTTCAAATGGGAGTGGGAGAACTATCCTCTTGAAGAATACAACTCTACTCGACCATACCTTGACAATGTTGGGACAGTGGAGAGTCTAGCAGGAAAGGACTTCCATCATGAGGATGTTGTTGAGGCTCACTAGATGAATGCCACAAATAACTACGATGTCCGCATTAGGGACTATTGTAGGATGACTTTGTATCTAGCAAAAAAGGCTCTCTAGTTGAACATCCCTAATGAGATAAGGTAACAAGATTATAAGGAGCTACTAGACCCCTTGTTCAACACAAATAAAATTGGTGAAAGGCCTATTTTGAATGCTTAGGTTGATAAGGAGGAAGCTAATGATATTAATCATCAAGCTAGGCATGTCATCAGAATGACAAAGAACTAGATCAAGAAACCTTTTCCACTTGATCCAATTCCTAACACAATGATCTTCCATACACATGCTCATCCAAAAAGAGGTAGAGGAAGGAAAGTAACAATTCCTACCTTCACAACTCAGTCTCCTATCAGGCCAAAAATAGTGTACTAGCTTGATTGCCCGGTAGGATATTATCACCCCCCTAAAGGGAAGGGAAAGAACAAAAGAAAGAGGCCCTCCCTTGAGAGGATTTATATAGAACATGTGCCTCCCCAATAACGAAAATAGATTCCACAAAGGTCTCAAGATACTAGATCTACCCAAGTTAAGGATGAACTGTAGTTGCCTCCCATTGTGTCTAGCCAACTAGAAGAGGGAGAGATTCCACAAGTCTCCATTCTTCCTACACAAGATGAGCCAACTTCTCCTTCTACCTCCAAGAAACAAAAGAAAAAATTAGGATTCAGATGAAGAAAGGCAAAGAATGAATAAAAGATTAGTGCCTAATCCATCGATTCCTGAAACCATTCTGGAGGGAGATGAAGAAGAAGAAGAAATAGAATTAGAGGAGGAAGAGGAAGAACAAGTGCCCCTACAGGGAAGAACTTGGCTAGCAAGAGCTATAGAATTACAAAGAAGAAAGAGTTCCATGGTACCCCACAATCCACTAAAGCAGAACCTTTAGAGCTTTCTTCTTCAAAAGATGAAGTACAACAGTGGGTGGATAGTAGAGTGAAGAAAGAAATGATGTTTTCTCAATGTCAGATTTTGATTTCATGCCCATAGGTACAAATTTGATTGGAGATAAGATTAGGGACACCCCTACGAGTGAACCTCAACAAGAAGACTACACACAAATGCCACCAGATACATAGGGTCCTGATCTTACTCCTCCATCTCCACCATGAGTTATAGTGATAGAATAGGGCTTAGTGACTCCTCCACCTTAGAGTTTAGAGGAAGAGAATGTTTAGAAGGAATCATTATCAGAGGAGAGATAAGAACAAATGGTGATTGGTGAAGTGTTAGAAGGACAAATGGTGGAATATTCTCAACCGCTTTCTCAAGACATTGAGGTTCAGGCTACAAGGTTTACTGAGACTAAGGTTACACAAGGAGAGCCCTCCCAACGGGATACAACTTCCAGTAGGAGCAACAAAGGGAGAAAAATTGCATAATACACCCCTTCATCATCAAGAGCTAGGTCCTCAGTAGGATACATCCTTAGATAGATCTGAAAGGAGATAATGAGGAGCACTAAGCCTCAATTCCATGCTTTAGAGGAAGACATTTGTGACATTGCAAAGATCTTGAACAAACCTGAGTCGCCATCACATGAGGCAGCACCATTGGCATTTGTCACCACCATACAAAACTAGGATTTATTTGCAGAAGTGGCTCTCCGTCTTGAAGGTACTAATGTGGAAGGCCTTAGTCTCGAAGATTATGAGTTAAAGGATGTTATGTTGGGAAGGCCTACATGAGATTCAGCTCGACAAATGATGACTATGGGAGTCAAAGAGGTCCTGAAGTACATGGAACAAGAGGAGATTGAACTCCAAGCACTTTGAAGGCAAGTTGAGATCCTAAAGGGATATCTAGCCGAAGTCATTGGTCCCCTTGATCCTGAACACCTAGAGCATAGTTTTAACACTGTACTTAGAGAAGGGGGAGGTGTACAACTTGACCCATTTTTGAAGGCTTTTCAAGAGTGGTGAGAAATTTTTTAGGAGAAAGGTATCTAGATTATCACAGGGAATTTGAAGTTACTGCATGCTATGTAGGAGAACATGAATAAGATCGTAGCAATTTTGAAGCAGGACTTTAGTATCATGGATGAGGTATATGCCTGGAGTAAGGATTTGTAGACTCTACAAGCCATAAAGGGCCAAAGATATTGGGTTTTGATTGATGTATATACCAGAGAAGAATTAGACATGATTGATGACTGGATAAAGAAAATAGCAGATAGCAATAAAGTAATGGAGACATTACATGAGGAGATTCATTAGCTCAAGGACCAAGCCCAAGAGCGAATTTTGGAAGTAGAAAGGTACTACAATGATGCATGCTTGGATATTTTTGAAGATGAGGAATGAAAAAGGTTTTTACCTATAGAGATAGTAGTGGAGAATTTCAAGAAGATTTTTGTGGAGGTTTCTGATGATGAGGACATCCAACAAGCCTTCAGGATAGAAGAAGCCCTATTAGAGTTGGACACCAAACTCAGAGATTTTGTAGAGACTTGAATTGAGGTGGACAACTATAGACAGAATGTCAAGTATAAGTATGAGGCTTTAGATCTCCTAGATGTGGCTAAGATAACTAAGATGATAGAGAAATTCAAGGGTAAACATCCAAACATAGTTTTGGAATGAAGAAGAACAAAACCCAGATGCTAGAATTTCAATTTTGACACTTAGTAAAATTTTGAGATTTTTGACCCTGTCAAGGTCCACAACTACGTAGGTCTGCACGTACACAGGTCCACAACTCTGCAATTTAGAGGTGCACCAATATTTAACTACTTGTTCCAAAAATAGTGCTTTACATGCATCAAGAATGCATTCTGACAGTAGTTTAACTTTAACACATGTCTAGTAAAGGACTAGCTTCTATTTTTGGCACCTCAAGATGCTCCTACTTTGACTAAAGGCTTCCTCCTAATTTCTCTCTCATGCTTTCTCTATTTTTGACATGTAAAGGGCTCATGCATCCAATTAATGAATAAAATATGGATGGAGTCCCTCTAAGCACCTGATTAATTCTTAGTCTGTATATATTTAGTTTGTTTTAATATTTTAAAAGCATTTTATTGCATGAAGATATCTCTCACTCTCAACACAAATTGAGGAGATGATTTCTTATAAATACCCCATTGTAAAATGTAACAAGGGCCACCATTATTATGTAATAAAATTATGCTTTTGGTGCTTGCATTTGGAGTGTAGTTATTCTTTCCTGAATGTGTTATTGTTTTGTGAATTTTATTCATGGAATTGTGATTGAGCCAAAGGTTTATTGTGTTGTTTCTAGTTGTGCAATCTTTTAGTTTTGGTGTTTGCTACAGATTTATGAATTTTGCTAATGTAACAAGCTTGAGAAGAGATTATCAAATTATGTCTGCATAGCCTTTTATCTTGCATGAGTGCACTTTTCATGGCCTTGTAATTTGTTGAAAGGTGAAATATCATACGATTGTTAAAGTTTCTCATCGACAATTGCATCAGTGAATTCCAGGAAGCCCTGCTCCTATTTTCATTAGTTTCCTACCAATTTCTTCAAAAGTTAACTTGTAGCATGTTGTTTTCTATAACTTATGTCCATTTAGGATTTCAATTCCAAGTTATTTCAATTTCGTGTTATTTTCTTTCAGTTTCATTATTTTCTTTGCTAAACCCTTGTTAGAATAGGAACTCATTTTAGTTGCATTGTTAGATTCACATTCATTGAAAAACCAAAAAATACAAAAATATTTTTCTTTTGTGTGTGATTTTGAGACAGCAAACAAATTTACTTCATTCTAAGATTATAATCTGAACAAGCAAAGGCCTCCTCATGAACAATCACATTTATCTTCAACTAAGTGGATTTTGGTACGTCGCAAGACAAATACTGAACCTTGGAGTTGATCCCAAAAAAGATTAGCTTTTTAAGAGAGGAATTGTGCAATGGATTCCTATCATTGACCTTGTGCAAAATGACAACCCAACATTATGCCATTTATCGACATATTGGATATGTAATTTTATTGATTCTTTTGTATAGCACTTCCAAGCTTCTAAAGTATGCTTCCTTAATTTAGACTAGTTATTGTATATAACTCTTCTAAGGTTCTAAAGTTCCCTTTTTGGATTTTGGCTAATTATTTTCTATAATTGGCCTCCCATGTAGTAACTTGAAATAAATCTTATCATGGCATTTTTTTGGGTATCTATATCTGCTTGCCTACAAGGCATACTAAGTTTTCCTTTTAAATAATCAAATAAATAGTGAGCAAGATATAAATTAAGAGAGCTTAAGATGACCTAGATTTTTTATTTAAAAATTCAAAGTTTCATTTGTAAAAAAAATTAAACTAAAGTTAGTTTTCATAGTGATGCAACCTTTAGTTATCCTTCATGTAATCCATTAATGATACTCTGGTTGGATAATTGAACATTTCCATTAATTTTTTCCCCTTCACTCAGCATAAAGTACTCTTTGAAATGGTTGTTCTCTTCAAAGATATACATGTTTTTCTTTTAATACAATTTCATTCTTTTGCTGCTCTATTTTTCCCTCTATTCATATTAGCATATGTTTGCTTCTATATATTTTTCTTTGCCACATCTATTCTATATTGTGCAAAATTATTTTTGCTGTAGAACTCCATAGCCAATTAACACATTAGCTATTTCACTCATGGTTCCAAATCATCTTCCTATTGAACTTGACACATCAAACAAATTGTTGGACTTAGTATACATTCGGAATAGTCATAGATCTAGCTATATCAATACATCTATCCTTTGCAACCTAAGAGAGTGAAAAATGGAATGAATCTAAAATCATGAATTCCAAGTGGACTACTCTAAATATCTCCAATAGAAAATTCCAAAACCTTTTTTTTTTATTGGTTTACAATGTTATCTACCTGGGGACAGATAAAAGAAAATGTTGAGCTAATCTTTGAACATGCTAGAATGTAAAATGTTTAAGTAGTTATTGAAACTTGGTTGTCACAGGCACTTCCATGTAATGTCAACATGAACACATGAAAAGAAACACTTGCCTAAGACTCCAACAACTTTGAAGAGCTCTATTATATGCCCTTTTTTTTTGGAATTTTTTTTTTAAATACCACATAGCCAATCAAAAAATAGATTTTAATATTATAATTTTTTTAATAGAAAATATCAACTAGACCATAGTATAAAAGGGAGTCTATGCAATTCAACTAATTCCAAAGACAACAATGAATAGGAAAAAGCATCTTGAAATCATTAAGACTTATACACAACCCTTTGAAAGGCTCATAGATGTCGTAAAAATTTTAGTTTCCACATTATCCCAATAGAAGTTTGATTTGAATCCATTAATTCTATGAATTCATTCGTATAGGCACCAAGACAACTCTCCTCTCCACATAAACACCAAAACAAATCTGCATCTCCATATCAAATAGTTCTCTTTCTTTTTTTCTTACATAAACTCATGTACTATAATTGTTTTGGAGTGACTTGTAAGCTATTCTTAGGTCAAAAAACATTAGTTGGCACTATTATACTTCAAGTGCTAACAATGGTTGATTCCAAATACTTTATGTAGTTCCTCACCATGATCAAACACATTTACTTTTCTTAGTAATATTAATGCGGTGCTTGGAAATTGCTAATGATAGCAGTAGCTACATTATTAATAGGCAAGTTTGGCAGTAGACAACTTCTATTAATTCGAGTTAGGTCTTGGTTTTAGGCTATTAAAGAAAAAAAATCTCCATATTAATTTGCACAATATTAAATGCATTTTTCTTTAGATTATTGTAGGAGGAATGAACATGGGTTCCTTTAATGTTGGATTGTCATTCTACATAGTGGTAATTACATGTTTACATCATTATAACAATTTATGTCCACTTAAAGCGATTTAGTTTCATTTGTAACTCAGGTTACTCATTGCAACTACCTTAATTAATGCCAATACAAAGAAAGTAGCAATTTCTCTTGTTAAATCACCTAATACTAGAATGCAAATATCATTGCTTGTTCAAACATAGAACTATTGTTCATAGATCTCCCTATATTTTCTTTCTTTTTGCTTGTTTTGGTCTTGCTATGGAGGTGGAGTTTGTGTTTCTTTATGCATTTGTTAGAAAAATATTAGCATTCTAGCATAATCACATTTTCAGAATTTAATTATTGTTTACACACATTTTTACCTCTCCAGTTTTGTGTTTGCCCAAATTACTATTTATTTCAATATTTTAATTAGGTGCATTACTATTTAAACTTTTATGGTTGGTAAGACTAACATATAGGATTAATTGTTGGTAAGACTTACATATAGGATTAATGAGAAAATGTTGAGGCATAGTGCTCAATTATATATTGTTATTGTTGCACAATCAGTCTAGGCTAACTATAAAATTCACCTCTTGATATAATTTATAGTAATTTCATGGATTCTCTTGAGTCTTCTTGTGGCAAGTGTTGCCTTTTGTTACAAGGAATGACTGTGCAAATAGTTTCTTTTTTGAAAAGTGGAGTTATGCTTCATTTTAAAAAAAGAGGAATTATTCTTTCAAGTTAGAAAGATAATATTGAAAACATTTTTTTAAATAAAAGGAACCAAAGATATTGTTATGGTATATTACAGATGTATAGTTTTGTAACATATTATTTTCATAATTTCTAGCATTCCAGGTATGGCAAAATTCTTTCCATAATTGAGATGAAAAAAATTATATCATAAAGAAGACATAAGTCCTATTAGGAAGACTATGTACACTTTATATTTTATAACCCATCATCTTTCCCAAACAAAACCAATGCAAATTCTATAATTACACTTGAATGGTCTTGTTCTCAGTAAGACATAAAAAAACATGTAATTCCATGTGAGCTTGAATGCCACATTTTACT
The DNA here is from genome assembly GCA_028749045.1 of Cupressus sempervirens. Lineage (NCBI taxonomy): Eukaryota > Viridiplantae > Streptophyta > Pinopsida > Cupressales > Cupressaceae > Cupressus > Cupressus sempervirens. Next base: position 552,496,782 of record CM053786.1, on the reverse strand, counting down.
CTTGTTGAAGAATTTGTTGAAGAATTTGAAAGTTTCAAGTATGAAAATCATGTACAGTTATAACATTACCTAATTGATAAATAACATGTTACATTTCTAAAATGTGCCATCTTCTAGAAGTGTGGACTAGCCCCAATAGAGTGATTGAATTTGTGTGCTCTTTCCCCAACTAAGATCAGTTGCATGCTAAAATATAGTCTTACAAATATTTCAAATTCTATATTTAATTTCTAGAAAATTTATAATATCATACTTAGTACAAAATCTTGCACTATTTGGTCACACAAAAGTTGTTGGAGGGTAGAATAAAATTAGGGATGAAACAATCACCCATTTTATTTTTGCATATTTTCAACCTTGTCTATTTTACTTGCAAAGTTCATACATATATATATATATACATATATATATACACATATATATATACATATGTATACATATATATGTATACATATGTATATATATATATGTATACATATATATATGTATATATATGTATGTATATGTATATGTATGTATATATGTATATATATGTGTATATATATACATATATATACATATATATACATATATATATACATACATATACATACATATACATATATATATATATACATATATATATATATATATATATATATATATATATATATATATAGAGAGAGAGAGAGAGAGAGAGAGAGAGAGAGGGGGGGGGGGTTGACTTCTTTAATTCAATTTTTGCTTATTTGATTTGATCATGGCATTATGCTACACTTATCTATAACTATTACCTTTTTGTTAAGCTATAGAGGTTTCTTTCTACAATTCTAACATATCAGCACAATGCCAATATTTTCTTCAAATGATTATTATAAGGTAGGACTATAGCTCTGTAGAGCTCTTGTTTTACTAGTGTCATTGCTAGTGTATATATTTGAATGTTCCAACTTATGAGACTTCTTCCAAAATAATTTCTAGATTCTTCTCTCTCTTCAAAGATGAGATTATCGAATATAATTAGGAAATGTATATAAAACAAAACTTATTATTCTATAAATGAGACAAAGAATAATCAATATACTATCTTGAAGTGATTGATACAATATTTTTGGTATGATTCTTTGAGTACTGGCTAGTACACTGGCTATAAGATGGAGATTCTCAATTGACTAATACATTCATACTTATCTACTACAAATATATATCTATAGGCCAGAGATTAATGAATCCCAACTTATAAAATGTGTATAAGCCAATAATATAAATGCTATTGATCAATATTCAATCTGTAATTATAAACTTTAGGAGATGATGGTCATTAAGGAATAGTAGACATTATTCTTCTAGTTGCTCCTATTTTTATAGTGCTATTAAGAAGATGGGAGTCACTATGAATGGTCATAAAGATGGCATCCTCATTACTAATACAATTTCTTACTACCACAATTTTAACAATTTGGCTAGGTTATGCATTTTGATGTTGTCATTTATGGTAATAAATTAGTCATATAAACTAGGAAGATCATGAAGATGAAATTATGGCATGTATACTTAGAAAATTGTCTAAGTATTGTATAGTTTATCTCGCAAAACAAATAGATTTTTTATTGGCTAGCTTCATAGGTACAACTACCTGACACCATGATGATGATGCATGCAAGTGTGCATGATAGTACAAACAATATAGATAAAGTTATGGTTAGATTACCAATTATAAAAATATACAAGCATAACAAAACATGATGAGGAAACATATATTTTGGGTTAAGGAATTATTATTTTTATGAAATAATTACCTAACTAATTAGAGATGACTTGCTAGATGTTAACCCTAAGTGGAAAAAAGTTAATTTGTATTTTGTAAATTGTATAAGGTCATGAAGGCTAACTGAGTAGATAATTGTAAATTAGCAAGGTATAAAGGAAAGATTGCAACTATGAAGTTAAGTGAATGATTAAGTGATGTAAATTGATATTGATGTAATATTATGTGATGCAAATTTTGATCTATGATTATAGGAATGCAAAAAAAATTAATGAGCAGCAAAGGCAAGATGTGATATTGAAGATATCAGCAACATTGTAAAGATGTTTTTGCATCTATCTCTTTGTATTGAGAACTATATTGTACATTGCATGTTTTGGAAGTGGGCTTATCTTGCATACATTTTATATGTGTATATAAAAACTCCTAACAAGGTTGAGGCTTCTAAAAAGGCCTAGTTCTCTAACAAGGACCAAGACACTATACATATGTAATAGACTCCTAACAAGGTCAATAGATTTCACAAGATACTTTTGATTAGTGGATCATTTTTTGGGTACCATCCCCACCGTGGTTTTCCCTTGGCAAAGCTTTCCCTAGTTAACAAAATATGGTGTTATGAGTTCTCTTATTGCATGGTTATGTTTATTGTTTAGCATAGTTAGTTTACTTTCTTATGCATGTTATAAATTTTTTAAAGATATCCAATTTTGGGCTAAAGTTTGTGAAATACTAATTCACCCCCACCCCTAGTATTTCATATTTCTAACAGTTCATATCAAAGCACAATTACTCAGATAAGGCTTAACATTTGAAGTAAGCTCCTTATTGATATGGATAGTTACAAACAAAACTCTTGAGTATATTGATATTCTTACTGAAGAAAAAGATGCTTTGAAAGAAAAGATATAAAGATGATATAGACTACATTAAAAAGCTAAAAGATAAGATAGATCATCTCAAAATCCAAGAGAGAGGATAAAGATCAAGTCAAGGAAAGTGATGAAGTTTCTAGACTGGAGAAAGCAAATGAGATCCTAAAGCATGAACTTAATATTATAAATCTAAATTTGAGCCTAAAAAGTAATGATAGTAAATTTGAACTAGATTTGAAGTTTGAGAATGCAGATCTAAGATACAACCTTACTAGAGTAACATTTGAACTTGAGTCTACCAAGTTGCAATATGTAAAACTTGAGAAGCATAACACTATTGTGAAAGGAGAGTTAATCTAGTCTAAGAAACAACTTGAGAAATTCTATTCTAGAAGTGAGAAGATTGATGAACAAATGTCATTACAGAGAGATTATGATAATTATGGTCTTTAATATTTCATTGGTGAGAATTCAGCTAAGAAACATGAAGCTTGAAAGGAACCTAATCCTAAAATTTATCTGCCTATGCAAGATAAATAAATTTTAAATAAGATCGAGTCAATTCAATATGATAATGTACCTAAGGAGGTTGAACAAGTCAAGCAACTAAACAAGTTGATGAACCTAAGCAACATGAGAAAAATAAATCACCTAAAGAAGTGTGAATTCAAAGGTTTATGTTATAGATGTAATGAAGTTGGTCATATAAAAAGGGATTGCACAAGTAAGTCATTTAAACCACTTACTGATTTTTATTGTTATAATCATCACGGTATTGGTCATAGAGTAGAAAAATGCAAGAAACCTAAATTTTATAATAGTAATAGCAATAGTAGAATGTTTAGAGGTACTAACCCTACAGGAAGAAGATCTAAAAAAGGAAAAAATGGAATGAGAAGCAACATTATGTGTTACCAGTGCAACAACTTTGGACATATTGCTAGAAATTGTAGAGCACCTATTAACTAGCATGGACCTCGATTTGAAAACAATGCACCAGTATGTCAGTTATGTAACAACTTTGGTCATGTAGAAGGATTCTATAGGATAGACATGAGGAAAAATTCAAGGAATCCAAACCTCAAAAGGAACATGAATAGAAATTGAGGTATTTTACAAAATTTGAAAGTTTAAGTTGTGAATTTGAGTTTAGAATTTGCAATACACATGGATAGATCTTTGATTCATAATGTTTATGATGAGGCCAAACCCAATATAAAGATAAACCCTATAAAACCCTTATAACATTATCCTACACCAATATTTTCAATCAACAAATTTGAAAATGGTCAAAGCTCTATTAGGCAGGAAACTGGAAGGAGGAAACTTAGCAGTAGGGATTGATCCTAAAGGGACAGAGAATTGAAAGGTAGGGATCTTGTTAGGTTCTATAGGAGAGAAAGACACATTGGGTTCCTATTCCACAAGTTGTGGGGTCGGGAATGCCATTTCCATTCCTTTGCTTGCAAGTCACATGCTTAGAAAGGACCTTGAGAAGGAAATTTTTTTTTTAGAGAATGTAGAAGAGAATGCAAATGTTTGTAGGATAGAGGATCAGACAAAGGAGAAAGTGCTAGATGAAAAAAGGAATTGGTCTTCATTATCTAAGAGAGAACCTGGAGGCAAATCATCTTTCCCACTGGTCACATTGAAATCATGTTGGGAGAAAGGTGAGTTCCAAATCTTTATTTTGAATTTGATTATTGATTTCTCTATCTTGACTATGGATTGTACTCTAATAGGAAAATTTATGGGGGCTAGGCCTGATATTGATGCATTGAGAAACATGATCAAAATAAAATGGTTTGTTCATGGTCAAGTTGACATAGCACCTATGATGAATGGTTTCTTTTCCTTTGTTTTTAACTATAAGGAAGATTTGAATATGGTGCTTTGTGGTGGACCTTGGTCATTTGTTAATAGTACTCTAACTATCAAAAAATGGGAGTCAAACATGGATCTATCTGATGCCTTCTTCCTAACTACTCGAATATGGGTTAGACTTCCTAGGTTACCTTTAGAGTTCTGGCATGAAGATATTTTCAAGAGTATTGTTGGTTCTTTTGGTGAACTTGTTGTAGTTGACAAGGTCACAGTTTCAAAATTGAAAAACTAGTGTGCTAGAATATATGTGAAAGTACTCCACTTGAAAAACCTTTCTGAGAAGGTGGAACTGATTTCAAAGCTTAGGAAAAGGATGCAAGAGTTAATTTTTGAAGACTTTCCAAATACTTGTTTTGTATGTAATAAATAGGGTCATTGGGTGAAAATTTGTCCTTCCAAGAGGAAGAATCAAAAAAAGAAAGCTAATGTGGAGAAAAAGAAAGAAGTAAAGATCTAGAAAAAGGAATGGAAACATAAAGCAATACCTGAGAAGGTGATTAAGGATAAAGATATCTTTGAAAATCAGGAGTCAAGAATGTAAATAGACCTAGCTTTGACTTCTCCTATGCAAAGTAAAGAGAAAATGATAGATCCTATGAATCAATTAGCTATCTATTAGAAAAATGAATTAGAATGGGAAGATCTAGAAGAACTAGAAGAGATTGAGGAAGGTGAAATTCTAGAGGAAAGAAGTAGATCTTTGGCATTAGAGGGAACACAGATTGCTACAATTCAGTCTATTGAGTCTCCCTTATGTAAAGAGATTATATCCATTAAAGAGGGTTCTGAATCCAAAAAAGTGGAAGAGAAATCTGATAAGAAGGAACCTAAACTAAAACAGTCTCAAAAAAAAACAAAGAAGGAAGATAAGAATGTTTCAAAAGGTGTGGAGACTATTAATAGAAAATTAGAGTTGTTTCCAAAATTAAAGCTAAATGTTGGTACTCTAGAGAAACTTAGTTGGAAAACTTCTAACAAAACAAGAGAAAGTGAACGCTTATAGAATATTGCCAATGGAAGACATGCAACTATTCTAGATTTTACACTAAAAATTTATTATGAGTATTATTACTTGGAATGTTAGGGGATTGAATAGTATCCATAAACTAGATATTGTTTGAAATTTTGTTAGGGAGCACAAACTAGATATCTTATTGCTCCAAGAAACTAAAATGGATAAAGTGAAGGTTAAGAAGATCAAGTCCTTTAGCAATTATTGTATAATGGCTAGAAGCTCAAAAGGAGCTTCAAGGGGAACTATGATTTTGTGGAAGAAATCTTTGTTCTTAGGAACCTTGTTGAATGTTAACAAATATTTTATGGTGATTAAAATTTAAAAATAATGACCAAAATAATGATTGGTATATAGTCAATGTGTATGCTCCTAACATCAAGAAGGCTAAAAAAAAGATGTGGGAAACTCTTTCTAAAATAAAGAGTAAAGACTTCTATGGTAGATGGATTTTTTTTAAGGATTTTAATTTTCCTCTTTATGAGCATGAAAAAAAGGGGGAAATGCCAGTCAATTGGATGGTAGACTGGATTTCATGGATTTTATTAATAAGGAAGGCTTAATGGATCTAGATCTACAAGGTATTGAGTTTACTTGGAGTAAAAAAAGGATAGGCGATGAGTGTATCCAAGCTCACCTAGATAGAGTTCTTATCTCTCCAGACTAGACTAAAGACTTTGTGTGTAATCTTAAGTTAATTCAGAAGATTGGTTTAGATCACTTTCCTTTTATTTTCACCGCTAAGAATATCCATATCAGAAAAAATAAAAATTCCTTTTAGATTTGAAAAAATGTGGTTACAGCATCCACAGTTTGAAGACTATTTAGCTGAATGGTGGAACATTAACATTGATGGCACTGCTCTTTTCCAGGTGGCTTCTAAACTCAGATATGTTAAAAAGAAAGTGAAAATCTGGAATAGAAGATTTTTTGGTAAAATTTTTGATAATAAATCTAATATCAAAGAGTATCTAAAATTAATCTATGATAGGATTCAAAGGGAAAGATATTCTTTGGATTCAGTGAGGGAAGAAAATGAGAAAATGGTGGAGTATCATGATATTGTCACTAAAGAAGAAACTTACTAGAGGCAAAGATCTAGATCTATTTGGCTCGATGAAGGAGATAGAAATACTAAAAAATTTCATTTATCTACCTTGAAACATAGAGCTAAAACTCGTATTTCAAATTTTAAAAGGGCAGTATGAAGATAACTAAGGAAAAGGAAATCATGGAGGAGATGGTCTCCTTTTTTTGTCTTTAATGACTTCAAATCATAATGTTGACCTTACTCAATAGGTGGAGTTATTAGATGTTATTCCCTCATTGATTACTGAAAAGAGAAATAGAATGTTGTGTTCTATTCCTAAGGAAGAGGAACTTTATAAGGCTATTTGTTCTTTAGAGGGGATAAATCTCCAAGACTAGATGGTTTTCCTATGTTCTTTTTTCAAGAGGAATGGAAATTGGTTGGTAAAGATGTGTGATGTTGTTAAAGAATTTTTTGGGGCCAAAAGAATGTTGAAGGAAATTAATTCTAGTTTCCTATGCCTTATACCCAAAAAAGTTGGGGTTGACTCTTTAGATTAATTCAGGTTTATCAGCTTATGAAATTCTTTTTATAAAATTATTTCAAAAGTCCTAACCTTGAGGTTGTTGCTTTTGCTACCATCACTTATTTTTTAGCAACAAAATGATTTTTTTCCTGGCAAATAAATCCTTAATTCTATCATTTTTGTGCATGAGAACATCCATTCTTTATCTCTTTCTAATAATCAGGGCTTTATTATGAAATTAGATATTGCAAAAGCTTATGATAGAGTTGAATGGGCTTTTCTTCAAAAGATTTTAATTGTTGGATACAATTGTTCAATTGTGTGTTGCCTTCGATGTTACACAAATGTCATATCAATTATTAGTCAGAGTCTACCGAGCTCAGATGGTCAGCAAGGCAAACGACAAAGGTTACCGAGTTTAGAAGGTTAGCAAAGAAGGTTTATAGTGTCTACCGAGCATTCTCAGGCTTTACCTTACACAGGTAGTTGCTACCGTGCTTTCAAGGTTTAGCAAAGGAAATTTAGTTGTTACTATGCTCACTCGGTCATCAAGAGAAAATAATATTGGAAATAGTTGTTACTGAGCTCACTTGATCATCAAGAGAAAATAGTGCAAAAAATAGTTCTAACCGAGCTTTCATGGACAATAAAGGAAATCTAGTTCTTACTGAGTTAACATGGCAACCAAAAGATTTTGAGGCTTTTGCAATGTTAATTAAGTTAAGATGGTTAACTCAGGAAATTATTTTTGGAAGTAGTATTTACCAAGCAGGGTCGGCTAGTGAAGGATTCCATTATTTTTTGAAATTAAGGTTATTTGTTTAATGTAATATTTGTAGCCGACTGATATATGATTTATTGGTAAATGTAACTTGTGAATGAGATGACTTGGTAATCTGAATGGTATATACAAGAGGTCAAGTTGTGAATTCTAAGTGTGTGATATGTGTGAATGAAAAAGAAGGTCTAAGAGTGAATTCTGAAGGATGACCAGAGATCGTTGAGGAGCAGCAAAGTTATATCTGATCAAGTAGGATCTAATAGTGCAGAATGAAGATATGTTTTCAGAAAATTTAGTTACATCTTATTCAGGTCAATTCATTGTTACTTTCTAACCATTGTAGCAATGATTTCAAATCTCTTAATAGAGTTGGTTTAACAACCATTTTGTAAATCCTCTAACAAGGTGACAATTTAGTTGAATTGTTCTAAAGAACTCTAGCAAGGCCGCTCCTAACAAGGTGATTAAATCCTCTAACAATGTCAAACCTAATAGTGTGTATTGTAACCTTTAACAAGGTTTGCTCCTAATAGGGCTCACTTCAGAAGAGAGAAAAATTGGTAGCTAGTTACTTGGTGGTTTTCCTATATTAGGTTTCCACATTAAATCTAGTGTCTCTTGTGTTCATTTTATTTAACCTTTGCATGCATATTAATAATTATGAATGCTAGATTATCAGTAATCAATTAATCTACTTAGTTACAACTTTTTATGATGTTTACTGAGTATTAGCAGTAACTAGTTATTCTAGACATCTAAGGGATCTGTGGATTTTTTTTTGTGGTAAGTGATTCACTCCCCCTCTCAGTTACTCCATCTATAATTCCAACAATTGGTATCAGAACTTTTGGTGCTTGCAAGAAAAGATTTCCAGGATCTAAGCCAAAGGTTAGGATGTCTAATAAGAGGGAAATTCCAAGACTTAATAGGGACAACTTCTTAGCATGGAAGGGGTTGATGAGACTTCATCTAGCTTCTATTGGTGATACAGGACTGAAGTACCTTGATGAAAAATATGCAGAACTTGTTGGTACATTATCTATCAATGATATTGCTAAAAAGAACACCCACAACAATATGATGAGAGATATAGCATCTATTATGAGTTATGAAGAATTTGATGACATCAAAGATTGCAAAATTTCCTTTGAAATGTGGAACAAGCTAAAATAAATCTATGGAGGAGATGATAATGTGAGAAGAGCCAAAGCATAAATTTCAAGAGGACAACTTGATCAAATGAGGATGAGAGTGTTAGTGTAGTTTTTTATTTTTTCTATTTTGCTAGGTTTTTCTTACATTTTTAATAATCTCGCTTAGGTTAATAAAGCATGTCTTATTAGGTGAATGGTTGTGAGGTGTCACCTTCCTACATGTGAGCATCCATTAGCTATCTTGGGAAGATACTTTGCTATCTTTAGTCCAATAGATGGTTGCTCCTCATTGGTTGGTGTTGCCACCTCCTCCCTCTTCCTAGCCTATATAAGCATGCTACCTGGCTTGTATTTGCATCTCTTGTTTTTGCATCCTCTTAATGCTATTTTGCTTCCAGCATTTGCATTACTCTCTTGGAGACTAACTCTATGATGCTATTTTGATTTTGTATCATTTGCATTCATAGTTTAGATATTTACTCTTTGCACTAGTTTTCTGGGTTATTAATCTTTTCAGATTCTAACATGGTATCAGAGCCTTCCTGCTGCAGCTTCGTTGAAGAAATTTTGAAGCTGTGATTTGAAGTCACAAACCCTAGTTTGTTTGTGCAATTTTTCTTCAAATCAGGGGATCAGCAATTTTTCGAAGCACTTTCAGCCCAAACGGACATCACCATTGGATCCGGAAGGCCGTTTGCAATCAGGATTCATATAAAGCTTTTCGTTTTTGGAGACAGGGCATTTTTGGCGATTTTTTGAGGCCTCTAGGAGTCTGTCGTACGGTCGTACGGACGCAGCGCGAATTTTTAAAAAAAAAAAAAAAAAAAAAACTACACTAACACCCCCCCATAAGCGAAGCTTAGGTGGATGTAAAAATGGGTCCCGACAACGAGGCCATGTTAGGTACCCAAGTACAATGCAAGAAGATATGTAGAGCATCCTGGAATTGTGAACGAGTCTACTTGGTGTCTGATGGATCTCCAACCCAGTCACCTGCAAACTGCAAGGTCTGTCTAGCCCAAAGTGGACCAAAATATGGAGAATCTAGAGGAGAATCAAGCAGACTCGTTCACAATTCCAGGATGCTCTACATATCTTCTTGCATTGTACTTGGGTACCTAACATGGCCTCGTTGCCGGGACCCATTTCTACATCCACCTAAGCTTCGCTTATGGGGGGGTGTTAGTGTAGGTTTTTTTTTTTTTTTTAAACAAAAAAGAAGTCTACATCCATTTTTTGTGACAGATTATTTACAAATATTCAGCAAGCTAAGAGGTAAAATGACTAGAATCATTCTTCTGCCCTGGTCATATACAATAAGAAAATGGCTTAACAATGTTTGCATTTTTGGCTCTCATGTCCGTTTAGGGTTTTTTCCCATGCTCCATGCTCTTCCCTTCTATGGCTTCTCTTTGACAGGTTCGCATGCAGGTGATCTTGGCGTCTTCGGAGTTGGCTTTCCTCAACTCCAACAGAGAGAGGATGAAAACATTGCAAACTATGTTGAAAGAGTTAAAGCATGTGTTAGTGCATTCAAAGCATTCGAAGGAGATATCAAGGAGGAGACAATTATAAGTAAAGTTCTTAGAAGTCTACTTCCCATTTATGCAATCAGAGTCTCTGCAATTCAAGAAAGAAGATGTGAAGCAAATTATAAGATAAATCTAGAGGCCATAGTTGGAAGATTAATTGCATTTGAGCTAGACAACTATGATAATTATGTTCCAGCTACCAAGAACATTGAATTAGCATTTGAAGCCAAGCTTTCACTCAAAGAAAAAGGCAAAAATATAAAGGATCCTCAATCAGATAGTTATGAAGAATCAGAACAGAGTTCAGATAGTGATCTTGAGGTGGTTAAAGCTCTGCTAGCAAAGAAATATTTAAGAGGCAAAGGAAAATACAAAGGTGCCCAAATAAGCAAATAAGAAAATCAAGGATGAGAAGAAGGGTCACAATTGCAATGGCAAGAAAGACTTCAAATCATTCAAGGATAAAGGTAAGAAAACATGTTTCATGGCTAAAGATTCTAATGATTCTGATGATGAACAAGAAGGTGAAATTGTTTACATAGTTGTAAAGGATGAATCTGATAGTGATGAAGAAATGGCACTCATTTCTCATGTGAGAAAAAATGATACATGGATTATAGATAGTGGTTGTTCTCATCACATGACTAGCGATAAAACTAAGTTTGAACACTTTGAAGACTATGATGGTGGCAATGTAAGATTTGGTAACAATGAACCTTGTTGTATAAAAGGAAAAGGAAGAATCTCACTAACCAAGGAACTTGTATGTGATAATGCATATTGGGTAGAAGGACTAAAGCACAATCTTCTGAGTGTGGCACAGCTACTCAATAATGGATTCAAAGTGGAATGTATGCATGGAAAAGCAAGACTGTTGGATGGCAAAGGAAAGTTGATTGGATTAGGCACTCAAACTAAAGGTAACTCGTTTTATCTTGAACTTTGTGAATGTTCATGTTTTATTGGTCAAGTTAAAGAGAGTTGGTTATGGCATAGGAGGTTATGTCATGTAAACTTTGACAATTTGGTAAAAATAAGTAAATTCAAGAAAGTAAGAGGCATTCCTAACATAAAGAAATCTGAGGTTGGTGTATGCAAGAATTGTCAAATTGGCAAAATGGGAAAAACTAGTTTTAAAAGCAAGAACTACCAGTCTGAAGAAATTTTAGAAATTGTGCATACTGATTTATGTGGACCTATTGGCATTGAAATTTATACAGGTGAAAAATTATTCATTCTTTTTTAATGATTATTCAGGAATGATGACTATCATGTACCTTAGAGACAAATCAAAAGCATTTGGAAAGTTCAAATGGCATTTGGCCAGAGTGGAAAAAGAAATAGGTAGAAGATTGAAATGTTTAAGGTTTGACAAAGGTGGTGAATTTATTTCACATGAATTCAATAACTTTTGCATTGAAAGGGGAATCAAAAGATAGGTTTTAGCACCAGGAACTCCTGAATAAAATGGAATAGCTGAAAGAAGGAACATATCTATCATAGATTGTACAAGAACCTTAATGATTGAGAAAAACATTGCTATCAAATACTAGAAGGAAGTTAGCAACACTGTAGTTCATACCTTGAATTGAGTACAGCTGAAGAAGGACTCATTCAAGACCCCCTATGAGTTATGGTATGGCTACAAACCCAATGTAAGTTACCTAAAAGTATTTGGAACCAAATGTTACATTTTGAAAGAATTTAGAAAAGGTAAATTTGATGTAAAGGGTGATGAAGGAATATTTTTGGGATATTCTTGCAAAAGTAAAGCATATAGATGTTTGAATCTGTCTACTCACAAAGTCATAGAAAGTGCACATGTGAAAGTTGATGAGTTTGCAAAAAGATCTGAAGAAGAATGTAAAAGGAAACCTAAAGACTACAGGAGATTTGTTTACATTGAGCTTGATACAATGCCAAGTATACCTATTAATCAAGAATCCTCAACTCTAGAGTCTTTAGTAACTAAGTCATGGGAAGTTCAAACCGAGCTAATGCCTACTTACTTGCAAGAACCCAAGTTGCAAATAGAAGCTACCAAATCAACATCTACTAAGCCCGAGCAACCAGATCTAGAACCAGAAGCTGAGACATAGAAGGATAACAATGCAATTCATTCAAAAGGTAAGGAGCCTGTGTTAGCCAAGTATGTCAGGAAGCATCATGCACTAGATCAGATCATTGGAGATAAATCAGAAGGAACAATGACAAGAAGTAAGCTAAAAGGGACTTGTTTACTTGCTGATTTTGAACCTAGAAATGTCAAAGATGCATTAGAAAATGAAAGTTGTATTGAAGCCATGAATGAAGAGATAGAAAAAATAGAGAAAAACAAAACATGGACTCTTGTACCTAGACCTAAAGACAAAAATGTAATTGGAACTAAGTGGGTATTCTGAAACAAGTTAAATAAACATGGTAAAGTGTCAAGCAACAAAGCTAGACCAGTATGCAAAGGATACTCTCAAGAAGGTGTAGACTATGGTGAGACTTTTGCTCCTATTGCAAGATTGGAAGGTGTTAGAACCTTACTTGCATATGCTGCATATAGAAGATTCAAAGTCTATCAGACGAATGTCAAGTTAGCATTTCTTAATGGCATATTGGATGAAGATGTTTAAATTGAATAGCTTGAAGGTTTTGTTGATCCAAATAAGGACATGGTCTGCAAACTATATAAAGCATTATATGGTCTGAAACAGCCCTTAGAGCATGGTATGAAAGAGTGCATAACTATCTTATTCAAATTGGTTTTCAAAGAACTAATGATAACAATAGTTTGTACATAAAGGAAGGACCAGATAATAAGATTGTTTTAGCAGAGATATTTGTAGATGATACTTTGTTCATAGGAAATGATGATCTTTGTGAAGAATTTTTAGAACAAATGAACAAGGAATTTGAAATGTTAATGTTTGGTGAAATCAAATTCTTTGTTGGTCTTCAAATTCAATAGAGTAAGAATGACATCTACATCACTCAATCTAAATACATCAAGGAGATACTAAATTTTTTTGGTATGGAAGACTGCAAACTAGTTGGGACTCCTATGTGTACTAGATTGAAACTTACCAAAGATGATGAATCAAAGGAAGTGGATCAGACATTGTATAGATCTATGATTGGGAAGTTGCAATATGTAGTGCATATAAGACCAAATATTGCCCTTGCAGTAGGAATTGTGGAAAGATTCTCAGCAAAACCAAAAGAAAATCACATGATAGCAATCAAAAGGATCATGAGATACTTGAAAAGAACTAAAGATTATGGATTATGGTATAAACTTGGAGGAAATCTAGATTTAAAAGTGTTCACCGATGTAGATTGGGCAGGGAATGTTGATGACAGAAAGAGTACAATTGGAAGAGCTTTCTTTCTTGGAAAGAGGTTGGTTTCTTTTACAAGTAAAAAGAAAAACTATACATCCCAGTCCACAACAGAGGCTGAATATGTTGCAGCAGTAGTAAACTGCTCAAACATTGTATGGTTCAAACAATTATTGGAAGGTATGAAGCAAGAAATCAAAGAACCTGTTATTATGTTCTATGACAACACAAGTGCAATCAACATATCCAAGAATCTAGTGATGCATTCAGAATCCAAGCATATTGCTATAAAATATCACTTTGTTAGAGAATTGGTACAAGAAAAGGAAATTAGATTGGAATATGTCCATACAAAGGAACAAATTGTTGACATATTCACAAAACCTTTACCTAAGGATGCATTCTTGTATCTAAGAGGTAAGTTAGGGGCCATTCCCCTATCTGAAGCTCACTAAAATATAGTTTTAGTGATGCATCAACAATAATAGAATTGAAGATCTATCAGTTGATGCAACAAAGTAATGAAGACATTGCATATGAATCAGTACATCAGGTACAATGCTATTCATTTGATTTGTGTTGTCTTTGGAATGTGTTGTCAAAGAGCGAGAGTATACTGTCATATCTTTCTGAAATTTACAAAAAATGAGAGCTTGTGTAAGAGGGAGAGGTTATTATGAAAGAAGGAGATTTCTATAAAGTAAAGATCTGCTTAGACTCATTTTCAAATTTCATTCTGCTATTACATTTTGTATTGCCATCAACGTCAAAGAGGGAGATTTTCGGATACAATTGTTCAATTGTGTGTTGTCTTTGATATTACACAAATGTCATATCAGTTATCAATTAGAGTCTACCAAGCTCAGATGGTCAGCAAGGAAAAAGACAAAGGTTACTAAGTTCAGAAGGTTAGCAAAGAAGGTTTATAGTGTCTATCAAGCATTCTCAGGCTTTACCTTGCATAGGTAGTTACTACAAAGCTTTCAAGGTTTAGCAAAGGAAATTTAGTTGTTACCAAGCTCACTCGGTCATCAAGAGAAAATAATACAGGAAATAGTTGTTACCAAGCTCACTCAGTCATCGAGAGAAAATAGTGCAAAAAATAGTTCTAACCAAGCTTTCATGGACAATAAAGGAAATCTAGTTCTTATTGAGTTAACTCAGTAGCCAAAGGATTTTGGGGCTTTTTGCAGTGTTAACCAAGTTAAGATGGTTAACTCAGGAAATTATTTTTGGAAGTAGTATTTACCGAGCAAGGTTGACTAGTGAAGGATTCCATTATTTTGTGAAATAAAGCTTATTTTTTTAATGTAGTATTTGTAGCCGACTGATATATGATTTATTGGTAAATGTAACTTGTGAATGAGCTGACTTGGTAATCTGAATCGTATATACAAGAGGTCAAGTTGTGAATTCTAAGTGTGTGATATGTGTGAATGAAAAAGAAGGTCTAAGAGTGAATTTTGAAGGATGACCAGAGATTATTGAGGAGAAAAAAAGTTATATCTGATCAAGAAGGATTATTAGCAAATTTAGTTGCATCTTATTCAGGTCAATTCATTGTTACTTTCTAACCATTGTAGCAGTGTTTTCAAATCTCTTAATAGAGTTGGTTTAACAGTCATTTTGTAAATCCTCTAACGAGGTGACAGTTCAGTTGAATTGTTCTAAAGACCTCTAGCAAGGCCACTCCTAACAGGGTAATTAAATCATCTAATAGGATCACACCTAATAGTGTGTATTGTAACCTTTAACAGGGTTGACTCCTAACAAGGCTCACTTCAAAAGAGTGAAAAATTGGTAGCTAGTTACTTGGTGGTTTTTCCCATTTTGGGTTTCCATGTTAAATTCGGTGTCTCTTGTGTTCATTTTATTTAACCTTTGCATGCATATTAATAATTATGAATGCTAGATGATAAGCAATCAGTTAATCTACCAAGTTATAGCATTTTTATGGTATTTACGAGTATTAGTAGTAACTAGTTATTTTAGACATCTAAGGGATCTAAGGATTTGTTTTTGTGGTAACTGATTCACCCCCCCTCTCAGTTACTCCATCTATAATTCCAACATTAATGGCTTTTGGTTTTAGTATCAATGTAGTGAAGATTATCTTACAAATGATTTCTACTACTTTGATAGTAGTCCTGGTTAACGGTTGCTCCTTAGAGTTCTTTAAACCTTCTAGGGAGTTAAGATAGGGAGATCCTTTATCCCCTATCTTATTCACTATTATGGATAACTATTTGTGTAGATATATTGGGAAATTGGTTTCTCTAGGTTTTATTAAAGGTTTGCAACCTTCATCTTATCCTCTTATCTATTCCCATAGGTAATTTGTGGATGATACTATTATTTTAGGAAAAGCTAAGGTTAGGGAAGCTGGGAATCTTAAAGTGGCCCTTAATCTCTATACTTTTGCTTCTAGTCAATTGGTTAATTGGAATAAAAGTTCCTTATATTTTATCAATACTCCTACATCTAGACAAAGTAAAATTGCTAAAATTCTTGGGTGTTCTATAGGTTCTTTCCCTTGTATTTATCTTGGCCTCCCTTTAGGTCCTAATGCTTTGGACTCTTTTTGGGATGATCTTATTAAAAAATTCAACAAGAATTTGGTAGGTTGTGTTGGCTCCTAATTTAACAGTGTTTAAAAAATCAAGTATACAAGGCAAGAATGTGTCTATGGGTAGCTATCTCCAATAATGGACACACTTCACCAAGAACCTAGGTCAACTATAAGGCTAGACCCTTATTCTTCTTTAGGCTCTACAAAACCTAGACGGGTGGACCTATAGACTCTTTATATGGTACCAGTTATCATAGCATACACTCAATCTAATATAGAGCAGATAAAAACCCCTAAATCTTCTATACTTAATCAAGAATCACAAGCATGAAATAGCTAAGGACATAACTCATGAAACTGGCAAGCTAAGTGCGAGTTAACATTGAATAACTTTCAACATAAAAGGGAAAAATGATTTAATATGTTGATAACAACAAGACCCAAGTATGAGCAACATAACTTAATGATCCTATCTCTGATTAGTGCCTTATCTATTGGGCAATTAAAGTGAATTACAATAGTACATCTCCTGGAAACCGCAGACGTATCTCTACATCAAGATCCCTAATCTATCCTTCACTTTGTGAATAGACATCTGCTACAGAATGAATCTCATACTTAGAACATCCTATCATGAAATTTGCAAACCCTGTGACAAACATCAAGCAATTACATGGTTCTTTGCTCCACCAGCAAGACATTTTAATCACATACATTCCTAAATGAAATTCAACCTAATCTATGCTCTTTGATCACAAATTAGAAGAAATAATAGATCCATAATCAGGAGACAAGATTCAGACTGAACTTAAAACCTTTTGTTGCTCTTTATTTGCTTTCCTTGAAACCAAATACATGAAATGTATAGAAATTAACTCATAAATCACCTAACAGAATAGAACTATCTGCATAAAACATAAATGTTGCTCAATACAACAGAGAAATGATGGGTGTGTGGCTTTCAAAGCCTAAGCAGAGCTCCAAGAACTGGAATTAGAAAACCAACCAACAACCCAAATGAGAAGAAGAAAGAATATGTATAGGAAAGAAGCAATTTCCTGGATTGAATTTGAACATGACACTTGTCCGCCCAAAAAACTTTCTCAGTAGGTCAAAACCATCTTTCTTATCTTTTCCCCTAACTGAAAATCAAATCCTTTCATATTGGCTCATAAAATATCTCAAAATGTAATGATGAAAGGATGCAACTGATTCTTGATACTAAAATGAATTCATCGTAAAAGTAACAAATCAGTTCAATCTTATGACATTGAAAATTCACTGAGAATTGATTCTTTCCATATTCATATCCTAGGAAACTTTTAAATCTACCCCCTAACCAATTCAGGTGCTCAATGGTGAAAATTGCTTGTTCTGCCATCAATGCCCTAAGTTTTACAAATTGGCCTATAACTTGAACCTGGAAGCATCTGTGCAAAAACACACTCCAGATATGGAAAGTCTAGATTCTCCTAGTTCCAATGGTATATTGGAGTGCATATCTAGCCTTCTGGAAACCCTATGAAATCATTTTGAAAATGTCTCCCTTTGTTATAAAACCCAAGTCTGCAACTCACTAAAATTTTAAAATTTCAAATTTAAAAATCCTAAAGTTCAGACTTTAGACTAAAAGCCCCTTTTTAATTTAAAAGGTCTAACGTGCATTTTTTGAGAGAATATATTTTTAAAAAATTATTTTTCAAACTTTTCACATTTGCCCTCTCCTTCAATCTGGGTCAACCCTCTGTTTGACTGATGTCATTTGGTGATTCCTGATTGGTTTAGCTTACTGCCACATCAGCATGCTACGTGGATGCCACGTCATACTCACTACTTCACTATATTAATTGGTGAGCAAGTTCACCTTAGCGATGTAGCGAGAATCGTCAGATCTGCCATGTGGCATGATCTGGTGCATTCCAAAAATTTGTCTGCCATATCACAACCTGTCTTGGAATTTGTGCCACATGGCACCCTACGATTGGTCTAAAATTTTCTCATTACTAACTCATGCCTTCCATGTCAGCATCGCTATCTCGCCATGCTAACTCCCATGCATCTTTCGCTTGGTGAGATAGTGAGGGCCGCTCGATCTGCCAAGTGTTGCAATCACGTGCAATCTCCATCTTTTTGTGCCATGTCATCACAGTTGTACTTTCAAGTAAAATCATGCTTATGTCTCGCTGACATCACTCGAGCCCATGCATAGGCTATAGCCTTTCCAAAAGGCATCCATCTTCAAGACATCCTTTATGTTGAGTGCTTTTGTATTTAAAAACATAAAAGACCTTCCCACGGGCAATGTGGGATAATGGCCTTTGGCCTTTCCCTTGTTTGACTACATTTTTTCCTTCATGGTGCTACTATGGACAGTGGTTTGAGTAGGGTCCCCTTCCAAAATGTGTGTGGGACTATTTGATTATGCATGGGTGGCCTTATTAATAGCCATGGATTATCCTTCTTCCTAACCCCAACCTCTGATGGTGCTATGCGTTGGTCATTTCCTGTCTACAGGCATGAGTTTATCTGCTTCTAACTAGCATGAAGCTCCTTTTCATTGACTGACAGCTTCTTACTCAAAAATGATTGCTCTTGCCTCAACTCCCCTGACATCATTCTTTCTGCAGGTTGCTCCTTTTATTATTTGCATGGATGCTACTCTTACAGTTTTAGCTTGGCACCTTCAATTAGATTCCTCTTGCATGGGCATAAGCCTCTTTCTATCGCTGCTCTATTTTAGTGCAGGCTTCTTTTTATGATGTGAATCTTTGTCATGAGATGCCTCAACACCTTCCATCTCTTTGGCTTCTTTCTTTACACCTGTAGCTTTGTTCTTCTTGCTTGGCGCTGATTTCTGCTTCTTATCTATGTGATGAGCTTTATACCTACTTGCACACTACAGATCGACACCTCTGCCACTATCTTTAAACATTAACTCCCTCTGCTATCATTATTTTCCTTGTGGCTTGGTCTGAGGCTTTGCTTTTCAAGCCGTAGGCTTTTATAAAAGGCGTGGGATCCTTTCTTGTTTGGCGTGGAGCTTCTTTTCCACTACTCCATGCTCTTCTTTGACCTTGCGGCCTTGGAATTTTATTATGATGTGTGGGAGCTCTTTACCTACGTTGGTTTTGCCTTTTATTTTTTGTTGACTTGCCAGTTTTGGTGTCTTCTCATTTGTGTGTGGCTCTCTCTAGCCAAGGGTCTGCTTTATATAAAGGCTCTTCTATTATGCATGAGCTCCTCTGGTATTATGAATGCGTAGGTGTCTTTTTCTGGCCTCCGAGCTCTCTTTTCATGCCTTGATTGGAGAAAAAATTTGCCTCCACTTGGTTTCTCTTTCTATTTGCATGGGACAGCTTTGTTTTCAATTTAGACACCTTTAGAAGTTGCTCCTTGTCTTCAAACATTTTCCCATTTTGTTCTACGCGTAGGCTGCCATGTTTAAAGCAACTCTAGTAAATGACTACTTGCATTCTTTATGTGAACCATGGAGGATACCATGATTGAGAAGCCATCCTTACTTTGTTTAGAAACATCAATGACAACTAATGATCGTGAAGCTCTCTTTTTCTTATGTGAGATATTATGTTTGTCATTATTGTAGTGACTCCATGATCTTCCAATGATACTCTGAACTGGAGCTGATGAAGCCATGCCATACTTAACAAATTTGAATGTCATCTCTTTAAGACTTTCCAAATGTAAGCCTCTTCTTGATGTTCCCATTCACATGATCAAGATAACTTCATGATTCAATGAAAATCCAGCTCATCTGATGTAATCAGTCAGACCCCAAAGTGGGTCCGGCTAATTTTTTTTTTGTTTTCAGACACTTGAGTTGGAAAATTGATCATTTGAACATCTAATACTAGTTGGAAATGAATTTGAGCACAAACTGATCTTTAAAACGCATTTCACCTCTTCTTGCAAACTGTCAATTTCATGCCAGGAGGTCTTTTGACTGGCCTTAAAAATTGACCCAAACAACTGACCAAGCCCTAAAATTGAACATATTAAATCTCTGCTTCTCATTCTTGGATCTTGTCAAATCTTGTCTCATGAAGAATTCAGGGTCAAAAGATATTCATTGTCAAAGTTGACCTCTCAGAGTCACCTGCAGATAAACAAGTCAGGAAGCACTAAACTGGGTTTAGAATCAGCTTCAAAAATTGGGTAAACTGACACTTGGAAGGATGAAAATTGGGGCACTAGTACTTTTCCATGAGGAAAGTATGATTCTACAGTTTTGGCTCATGACAAATAACAGGACATGTTTGGCAAGCGTCTAAATTTGGCTACTCAGAATTTTGCAGATTGAACATGCTGACAAAAAGCATTTTTTGCAAATGGAATTGACTTGGAAAATTGTGCAAACGGATTCATCATGACTTACAAGCTAACACACTTATAGTATTTTTAGAGAAAAACACAATGGTACAATCCATTAAATCTCACCAATCACTGATTAGGAGTTATAACGCCATGAACAAGGGTACTGACAAATCTACAAATGCTGACACTAGTAAAAAGTTACAAGTTGTGTTTGGAATTGCGTTTGAAAATTGATCAAACAGATTCGTGAAGACTTAAAAATTGAAACATTGGAAGTCTCTGACATCTACAATGAAACGCAACAAAAATTTCAACATTTGGTTCAAGTGGTCAAAAGTTACAGCACGTCAAATAGGGCTTCCCAGAATTATGAACAAAGTGCAAATGAATGAAAACAGTAACTGACCAACTTTGAGGGATTCAAAACCTAGTCAAATGAACTCAAAATGACTTGAAATATGAAAGTTCCTAGGTATGGATATTAGGTACTCCCAAAGTGGTGAGTCATGAAACATTTCTGGGTACGAGATATTCAATGGCAAACATAGGCTCCTGTCGCTATTTGAAACTCGGTAAAAATGCAGATTTGACATGTGCTCGAAATGGGACTTCACCAAACAGCTAGAAATGATAATTAATCATCATGGAGCAAGTGGATATGTTGAATGGAGGGTGTTAGAAGCATTAAACACCTCAGGGGTGTCAAAGGTACAACCGGGTACACAAGCATTTATGGGGCTTATTTTCTCAAAATTTTAAATGGGACTAAAAATGAAGCATGCAATTTTTCATCCCAACAGGTTGGAAGGGTATTCTTTTGAGTCAAGCTAGTAAAGTAACTCTCCTTAAGGCTAGTCTCCAAAGCATCCCTACTTATGCCTTGACTCTATTCAGGATTCCAGCTAAGTATGCTAACTCTATTGACAAAATTCAAAAGAATTTCCTTTGGTTTGGTGTAGAGGAAAGGAAGAGAATGGCTTTAATTGCTTGGGATCAAATTTGTAAGCCTAAATTGGATGATGGTTTGGGAATTAGGTTAGTGAGAAGTATGAATAAATCTCTTCTTGCTAAATAGGGATGGAGATTTTTCAAGATGATAAGGAATGGAGTACTATCTGGAAACAAAAATATCTCTCTAATGCTCCTTATTTGTCTAATTTTCTTGCTTATCCTAATGTTTTATCTCCTTCTACCATTTGGTGAGCAGTGCAAGGAGCTAAAAACATTCTAGTTAAGGGTTTCTCTTAGAAAGTTTGTACTGGGGAAAAGATCAAGTTCTAAGATGATGTTTGAATTCTAGATCATCCTCTAATTAAGGATTTTGAGGATAGAAATCTGATTGATAGAATTAAAAAAATGTTTGGTACTTGAGTGGAACATTATTGGATTAATAATACTTGGGTTAACCTTGTTGATATTAATTAGGTTTTTTATAATACTTAGTTAATATTGAATGCATTTAGCCTTTATCCTAATATTGAGGATAAAATTATTTGGGGTGTTGATGCTAGTGGTTGCTTTTAAGTCTCCTCTATTTTAAAAACTCAAGAAAATGGCCCTTGACCTTTGTGGACTAAAGCTTGGATTAAAGGTCTCACTCCTAAAATGAATTTTTTTCTGGATCTTGCTTCAAAATAGATAATTTGCAAAAGAGAGGCTTCAATGTGGTCAATAGATATAGTTTATGTAAAGAGGACTATGAAGAATGAAACCATCTTTTCTTAAATTGTAGCTATAGTCAAAAAGTGTGAAATTACATCCTTAACTACTAGAATTTAGATTGGGTTGATCACAATAAAATTGATCAGTGCTACTAGAGTTGGACTTGTCCTTCTAAGGAGGGCGATATTGGTTTTTTGTGGAAAATTACTTTACCCCATCTCTAGTGGGGAATCTAGAAAGAAAGAAATAATAGAATTTTTAGAGACAAAGAAATGTCTAATTGGGTTCTAGGGCATAACATAATCAAAGCTATCAAAGAAAACTTCAACTCTCATAGAAAATTTAGTGATGAATTCCAAATTGATAATCCGATGCAGACTAAAGGCTTTAAAAGGTCTATTGATGATCAAAGACAGAATGTCAATTGGAAGTCTCCACCAATAGGATGGATCAAAGGAAATTTTGATGGTGCTACTAAAGGTAATCCTAGAAATGTTGTTTGTGGAGGGGTTTCGAGGGACCATACTTGTAGAATTATTGATGTTATTGCTATTCCTATTGGGATCTCTACTAGTCATAAAGCTAAGGTAAAAACAACATTATATACTATGAGGTTGGTAGTGGAAACTAGTTAGCAAAATCTTTGGATGGAAGGAGATTCACTTAACATTATTAATATGCTCAATAATAAGAATTTGACCTCTTGGTCTCTTGAAGATAGTTTAATGGAAATCAAAAACCTAATGAATAAATTTGATAATATGATATTTTCTCATATTTATTGAGAGGGAAATTCTATTGCTGAATGGATTGCTAACCAAGTTGTCTATTGGGAAAGTAAGCTAAGGTGGCATGTTGATCTAAGCAAGAGTGTGGAGTTGACATTGATTGTTAATAATGATAGGACACATGCAAGAGAAGGAAAATTTTCCTAAGATTGGAAAATTAATGAAGAAGAGTGGTGGGTTTATAAAGGACAGATTGAGATTCCGAAGGAAGTATGAGTGCACTATTATGATTTGTATTTAGTACATAAGTATAGTTCTTAGCTCCTCAGTAATATTCATTACTTTTCTTCATTTTATGGGTTCTGCTACTCTAGTTTTCTATAGAGATTTTCAAGTTTTAGAGATGGGTGGTGAACCTAGAAAGAAAGAGCTGAGTAATTGTAGGGCTTGGAAGGCGAACGCTTCTATATGGAAAATCCTATAAAAAGGAAATGTGATGACCTATTTGGAGTAGCTCCATGGTTTTAAGCCCCATTTAATGGAATCGTTCTTCAAAAACTAGTTTGAAGAGAGGGTAACTTTGTATGGGGTCATGGTGAATTTGACTAAAGATTTTATTGTGGAGGTTATGGTGCTCCCAAATGAAGGGTTAAAATTTAACAAAGAGACTAGCATTTCCAATGTGGCCTTCAAAAAATTTCCAAGATTGAAGATGAAGAGAAGAGGCTGGAGAAAAATGGAGATTTCTACAAATTGAAACAAATTAAATTTATCTAGAGGGATGTGTTGTCTTGTATCTGTGAGTATTTTATACTTGACGGTAGGGCTAAAGGGGTCCATAAATTTCACTTTTTTTTCCTAAATCATTGTAGGGACACAGATAGGATTTCCTTCCATTTTTTCTGAAATACTCTCTGCTTCTTAGTCTTTATGCTCAAAGGAAAAAAGAGTCTCGCCTATTTTGCATGAAGGTTTAATTTTACTCAGTGGAAACTATTGTAAAAGTAAGGCTATAAAGCCCTCTTTGGTTAGTGAGAAAAGGAAAGGGACTAGAAGTGTGACCCAGCCTAAGAGAATTAGGGCTGAAGAAGGGGTGAGTTTAAACAAGAAGGTTTCTAAATAGGAAAGGACTAAGAAACATGTTGAGGAAATTATGGAATCTAATTAATTAGGCACTAATGAGAAGATGGAAACTAGATAATGATGAGAAAACAAAAATGGGGGATTTTAGCTCTAATCTAGATGGGTACTCTAGAAGTAAAGGTGTTTCTACTGGCAATATAGAGGGAAGTCATGATAGAAAAATAGGGTCAAAATCCCACAGTGAGGAATATGAAAAATAGGTGGTCACCCCTCACAAAATGCCATTGAGGAGAATATGGAAGAGGAAACAAAAAAGGAGAAATATGGTGGAGACCTTAACAAGAAGGGTGATAGCCTGAATAAAGGTGTATATGAGGAGAGGATGGAGAATATGGAAATAAATATTGATACCCAGATCAATACTATTACTTCCTCTAAGCCTAGGAAGGAGGATGATGGGAGGGATGAAGCTAAGCTCTCCTTTCTTCACATAGCAAAGCTTAAGGTAGAGACTTCTCTTAAAGGTGGTTCATGGCTATATAATGAATCAATGGCTCTCAAAAAGAAAATGGCAATTATGCAGAAAGTGTGATCTGAAATCTGCAAAGGATGTTGTAAGTTATATCATATCAAAAGACCATTATCGTTACTTTCTAGCAATTGTAATAGTAAGTTTAAATCCTATGGACTTAGGTTGGTTTAATAGCCATAAGATAAATCCTTTAACAGGGTGACATTCCAAGTGAATGTTCTAAAGACCTTTAACCAGGCCCATTCCTAACAGTTTGGTGAAATCCTCTAACAGGGTCACATTTAACAGTGTGTTGTAAGCCTTTAATAGGGCAGGCTTTTAACAGGGCATCACTTTAGAAGAGTGAGAATCAAGTAGCATGTTACTGGTGGTTTTTTCCAAATTGGGTTTCCATGTAAATCATTGTGTCATGTGTTGATCTTGGATGTTTTATCTTTGCATATTGATTTACTGTAACTTGTTTATATGATTGATTTAAGTTTGGATGGATGAAAAGTGTATGGATTCATTAAAAGTAGTAAAAAGGTATTAATAGGGCATTTGGACCTTGGATAACTGATTCACCCCCCCCCCCCCCCCCCTCTCAGTTATTCTAAATAATTCTAACAATTGGTATCAGAGCCTGACTACTGATTCAGTTTAAAGGGACTACAAGCAGAAAAGATCAAAATGCCAAAGAGAGAAGTTTCCAAGCTCAATAAAGACAACTTTGTTGCATGGAAAAGTTTGATGAAGCTACATCTTGGATCCATAGGAGATTATACCCAAATTCAATTCTCACTGAACATGTAGATCCAACAGGTGCTCCTACTGTAGAAGACATGAAAAACAAGCAAGAACACAATCAGACAATGCTGGAAATTGCCTTTGCACTCAACTATGTTGAATTTGATGATATCAAAGGATGTGACACTACATTCAAAATGTGGAAAGCCCTATCAAACATCTATGGAGGAGATCAGAATGTACAAAGAGCAAAAAGAGAAAGTCTCAGAGGAAAGTTTGATGACATGAAAATGGAAGAAAATGAGAATGTTGCTCAGTATGGTGCAAGAATAAAGGAAGTGGTAAGTGCAATAAGATGCTTGAGTGGTCAACTGGATGAAGATACTGTTAATAGTAAGTTCTTAAGAACCTTGCTCCCTATCTATGCTATTAGAGTATCAGCAATACAAGAGCTAAGATGTAGACCAGGAAATAATCTAAGTTTTGAAGGTATAATAGGTAGACTCACTGCATTTGAGTTATCTAACTTTGACAACTACAGACCTGAAAATGTTGAATCTTCTTTTAAGGCCAAGTTATCACTGAAAGATGCTGAACAGGTGAAATCAAAGAAAGGAAGAAAAATGAAGTATATATCTAGTGACAGTAGCACTGATGAGGAAGATCTGGAACAATTGGAAGCATTGCTCGCTAGAAGATTTCACAAGGGCAAAGGAAAATTCAAAGGTAAGATGCCTATCATTTGTTTCAATTACAATGAAGTAGGTCATATTGCTGCAAGGTGTCCACAGAAAAAGGATTTCAAGGAAGGCAACAAATACAAGTACATAAGAGATGATGACAAGAGAGATTACAAAGAAAAAGGTAAGAAGTGTTATATTGTTGAAGAAAATTCTGATGACAATGATGATGAAGTTGTTTATGTAGCCATGAAGGACCAATCTGATGAAGAAGAGCCCAAAGCATTGGTAACATGTATAAACAAGAATGATAGATGGATCATAGACAGTGGATGCTCACATCACATGATAGGAGACAAAAGTAAGTTTGTTAACTTTACTCAGTATGATGGAAATAGTGTTAGATTTGGTAATGATGCTCCATGTCAAATCAAAAGAAAAGGTTCCATTAAGCTCACAAAACAAATTTTATGTGACAATGCATACTATGTTGAAGGATTAAACTACAATTTACTAAGTGTCTCACAGTTAGGCAATATAGGTTGCAAAGTGGAATTTGGAAACAAAACTGCAAAAAATCTATGATACTGATGGTAAACTGATAGGAAAAGGAGATCAAACAAAGAGTAATTTGTTTTACCTTGATATGGATGATGTTTCTTGTTTATTTGCAAAATTTGATGATGAATGGTTATGGCATAGAAGATTATGTCATGTCAACTTTGACAATCTAGTCAACATCAGTAAAATGAAGAAAGTTAGAGGTTTACCAAAATTGAAGAAGCCTGATAATATCATGTGCAAACAATGTCAGCTAGGAAAGATGACAAAGTCAAGTTTTAAAAGAAAAAACTATACATCTAAAGAGATACTTGAGTTAGTTCACACTGACTTATGTGGTCCAATGGAGATATAAAGCTATAGAGGACATAAATACATAATGCTATTTGTTGATGACTATTCCAGGATGATGACTGTTATGTTCTTAAAACAAAAATCTGATGCTTTTCAAATGTTTAAGTGGTATGTGGCTAGAGTTGAAAAGGAAACTAGAAAAAGCTTGAAATGCCTAAGATCAGATAGAGGTGGTGAATTTACATCAAATGAATTCGAGATATTCTGTAATGATAAAGGAATCAAAAGACAAATGTTAGCTCCTAGAACTCCTCCACAAAATGGAATTGCTGAGAGAAGAAATACATCTGTGATTGATTGTGCCAGAACATTAATGATGGAAAATACTATTTCTCTAAAATACTGGAGAGAAGCGGTAAGTGTAGTTGTTCATACACTAAACCAAGTACAAGTCAAGAAAGGTACAAATATAACACCTTTTGAATTTTGGTATGGTTACTCACCCAATGTAAAACATTTCAAAGTGTTTGGTTGTAAATGCTTTATCCTTCAAGATGCTAGAAATGGAAAATTTGATGCAAAAAGTGCTGAAGGCATATTTCTTGGTTATTCCACTAGAAGTAAGGCATATAAGTGCTTGAATACTAACACTAACAAAATTGTGGAAAGTGCAAATGTAAATTTTGATGAGCACATAAAAGTTCAAGTTGAAGTACCAAAGAAAATAGAAGAGTACAGAACCTTTGTGTATTCTTATGAAGGAATGACTATTGATAAGGATGATGTCAATCAAATTGAAACTCAACAACAAATTTCAGTCTCAACCATTGAATGCCAAGTTGCATTCAAAAGCCGAGTTGTAGAATGAAGGAAATGGACAATCTGATTCTGAAGAAAATACACATAATGAAGAACAACTTGACAACGAAGTGCATAGTGATCCTAAATCTGGAAGATCAAACATGGAAACAAGGACAGAGCCAAAGTTATCCAAATATGTAAAAAGACATCACCCTGCTGAACAGATAATTGGTGACAAAGATGCAAGACCAATGACAAGGAACAGACTAAGACATGAATCATGTCTGATTAGTAAATCTGAACCCAAGATAGTATATGGTGCATTACAAGATGATGACTAGTATAAAGCTATGGAAGAAGAAATTGATCAAATAAGAAAAAAAAAAACCTGGAGTTTGGTTCCCAGACCAACTAACAAGAATGTGATTGGCACCAAATGGGTATTCAGAAACAAACTACTTGAGAATGGTGAGATTACCAGAAACAAAGCTAGACTAGTATGCAAGGGTTATGCTCAAGAAGAAGGAATAGACTATGGGGAAATATTTGCCCCTGTTGCTAGAATGGAAGGAGTGAGAACTTTACTTGCATATGTTGCCTACAAAGATTTTAAAGTCTATTAGATGGATGTAAAATCTGCCTTCTTAAATGGTATACTAGAAGAAGAAGTCTACATTGAACAACCAGAAGGATTTGTTGATGAAAACAACAAGGATATGGTGTGTAAGCTACATAAAGCACTCTATGGTTTGAAACAAGCACCTAGAGCATGGTATGAGAGACTTCACAAGTATCTAGTGCAAATTGGATTTGAAAGAACTGATGATAACAACAACATGTACATCAAAGTAGAAGAAGGTAAAGACATTATTGTGTCTAAAATCTTTGTGGATGACATAGTGTTTGGTGGTAAGGAAGTACTTTTCAAAGGCTTTGCTAACAAAGTGAAACATGAATTTGAGATTTCTATGTTTGGAGAAATCAAAATTTTTTTTGGGTTGCAAGTACATCAACTCAAACATGGAATATTTGTTACACAATCAAAATACATCAAAAAAATTCTTAAAACATTTGGATTGGAGGAATCCAAACTAGTCAGCA
Organism: Cupressus sempervirens; assembly: GCA_028749045.1. Lineage (NCBI taxonomy): Eukaryota > Viridiplantae > Streptophyta > Pinopsida > Cupressales > Cupressaceae > Cupressus > Cupressus sempervirens. Next base: position 552,467,843 of record CM053786.1, on the reverse strand, counting down.
CACCAATGGCAATAGGAAATAAGCTATCCAAAAATGATGAGTCAACTGAAGTCAATCAAACAATGTACAGATCCATGATTTGAAAACTACAATATGTTGTACATAGTAGACCAGACATAGCATTAGCAGTTGGAATAGTGGCTAGGTTCTCTGCTAATCCTAAAGAAAATCATCTCATAGCAGTAAAAAGAATAAGGAGATATCTTAAAGGAACTGATAACTTTGGTCTATACTACAAAAAAAATGGAAAATTTGAGCTCAATGCATATACAAATGCAGACTAGGGAGGAAACATTGATGATAGAAAAAGAACAAGTGGAGGTGCATTATTTCTAGGCAAAAGGCTGGTCACCTGGACTAGCAAGAAACAAACATATACATCCCAGTCCACTGTAGAGTTAGAATATGTGGCAGCTGCAGTCAATTGCACAACCATTGTATGGCTCACACATCTATTGAATGGAATGAAAGAAGAAGTAACAAAACTTGTGATATTGTATTGTGATAATACAAGTGCTATAATCATATCCAAATATCCAGTGATGCATGCAAAAACCAAGCATATTGCAATCAAGTATCATTATGTCAGAGAATTGGTAGAAGACAAACAAGTAAAGTTGGAATACATTCACACAAAGGAACAAACTACAGATATCTTCACCAAACCATTGCCCAAGGATGCCTATGAATATCTTAGAGGCAAGTTGGGGGTAATACCCCTAACTCAAGAAGTTTAAGGCAACAAGGAAGCTGCCCTACATCAATAGAAATAAATCATTGAAATATTAATAGGTTGATGCAAAGGATGATAGTAGGAGCAGAAACTCCAAATCAGTCACAAGCATGGTGACAGAGGGAGAAAATCAACAAGAAGCCAAAGCTTATATTTTGCATGATAAAGATGCTACATCTTTGGCATTTATGTCAAAGAGGGAGAAATATGTAGAAATCTGATCAATACAAAGAAAGAGGGAGATATATATGAAAGAGGGAGATATATGAGATCAGTAGTAAAAATATAGCAAGACAACGTATACAATCTTGGTGGTTACCAAGTTGATTAATTGATCAGTTTGGTTTGCCATCAATTCCAAAGAGGGAGATTGTTGGATATGATTAAAATGATCATAAGAAAAGTTGTTGGAATAATATATGGAACTGGTAAAGAATGTCCTCAATCATTGTTTTGTCATTGATGTCAAACTTGCTACTTGTAGGAATGACAATTGTTTTAGTGATCCAAATACTATCAATTAGTTGATTGTCAAGGAGGAGGCAATCAATAAGATGTAACTAGAACACCTAGAGAAAAGTTGAAGTTATGATGTTGTAATGAAGTACAAGGATCAGCTAAGCCATTGATGAAAAAGTGTATTTGATGACATACTATAAGATACAAAGAATGGGCACACTGAAACATATCAAAGATTTAAGGTTTTAGCTAAGTCTTTTGTAAAGCTCAACTAAGTTCATTAGAGAGAAGGAGTTGAGCAAGCTAGTAAGAGCCGAGCAAATTCCTAGTTAATGCCGAGTAAACTTCAGATGCCAAGTAAACTTCAGATGCCGAGCAAGTTCAGATGCCGAGTGACATAGAGTTTATCAAGTGCCAAGCAGAACCAAGTGCCGAGAAGGTATAGGTGCCGAGTAACACAGAGGTGCCAAGTACTAGTAACTCAATAATGCCGAGTTGCTACATTATTTTGGAAATTGAAGATTCGCCAGATCTAAGCCGACAAGGTTGTTATCTAGAAATTTGTGAATTAAAAGGAAGATAAGAATGATGAGCTGGTGGCACAGAACACCATGTAGAACATTTTTAAGGATACAACTGGAAAAGTTTCTAGAAGAGAACAAGATATGGGGTAGATACATTGTATCCTACCTAATCCATTTTGAAACCCTAAAATTGGAGAGGGAGAATTGAGCAGCAAAGGCAAATCAGATTTCTATTTAAGAAGACATAAGTTAATTAAAAAAAAGAGAGAGAGGTGGTCAAGTATAAAAGCATGAAGTACTGAAAAAGGTGCTAAGGAGAAGAAAGCACAGGAACTATGTTTGGATAGAGGACCACAAGTATGATTGCATTGGCAAAATGAGTAAGAAGACTCAAGGAGATGAAGCTTGAGAGGAAGACAAGCATTCAGAGCTGGAGTGATTGAAGCCAAGCATAAGGATTGAATTGAAAGTGTGATCTGAAATCTGCAAAGTATGTTGTAAGTTATATTAGATCAAAAGACCATTATCGTTACTTTCTAGCAATTGTAATAGTAAGTTTAAATCCTATGGACTTAGGTTGGTTTAATAGCCATAAGATAAATCCTTTAACAGGGTGACATTCCAAGTGAATGTTCTAAAGACCTTTAACCAGGCCCATTCCTAACAGTTTGGTGAAATCCTCTAACAGGGTCACATTTAACAGTGTGTTGTAAGCCTTTAACAAGGCAGGCTTTTAACAGAGCATCACTTCAGAAGAGTGAGAATCAAGTAGCATGTTACTAGTGGTTTTTCCCAAATTGGGTTTCCACGTAAATCATTGTGTCATGTGTTGATCTTGGATGTTTTATCCTTGCATATTGATTTACTGTAACTTTCTTATATGATTGATTTAAGTTTGGATGGATGAAAAGTGTATGGATTCATTAAAAGTAGTAAAAAGGTAATAATAGGACATTTGGACCTTGGATAACTGATTCACCCCCCGCCCCCCCCCCCCCCCCCCCCTCTCATTTATTCTAAAGAATTCTAACAACAAGATGTGTATTGAAAAAGTAAAAGTGAATATGTGTGAGATCTTAAGAGCACAGTTAGTGGAGAATTTGGAAAGGATTAAGAAGATGAAGAGTAGTCAATTCAAATTTAGATAACTAATAACTTCTATGTTTTTCCACTAGATCAAAAGATTTTCATTCTTGTCTATGACTAAGTTACTAAACAATGATGAGTTTACTATGGAGAAGATAACCAATCTCTATAGAAGGTATTATATTGATAAGATTGAGAGTAGTGTGGATCTATTTATGAATACCTTCTAAACTAAAAATGAAGCAAAGGTGCAGGATTCCACCCAGAGTTATAAGAAAATTTAGAAATGACATGATTAATGGTTGACACTGGCTTTACTTACATAGAGCAAGTAGAACCTAAATTTGTTTATGTGGAACCATTTGGATATAAGGTTATGGTAAAGAGAACATTGAAGGATATGCAAAAATAATTCTTATTTCATAAAGAGATGAGGAATTCAATAGATTTGGAATCTTTGAAGAGATCATGCAAATGATTAGTCAAGTTTAGCTTGAGAAGTCATCAAAGAAGAAGGTTGATGCCACCATGAGGAAGATCATGGAAGAAGCCCAAATGACCCTTGAAGAAGAAGCAACTGTTAGAAAAAAAAAGTGGTAGGGATGAAGAAGAGTAGACAAGAAGGTATTATGCTTGTCACACCTCTTGTAGCAGTAGGACCATCAGAAGGTATAACTATTGTAGAAACTCATGAAGAAGCAGCAATGATTCCTTATGCAATGGTGGCACAAGAGAAATCATAGAGAGAACCCACTATTCAATTAGTGGAATCTAGTAAAGAGGACAAAGAAGTAAGGATTGTGGAAACAAAGATGAAGTTAGCTAAATTAGTTGAGATCAAACTAGATCCAACAAATATACATAAACTAGAAAAGAGTGAAATAGATGGTAGCTAGACTTAAAAAAGAGGCACAAAGAGATAATAACATTCAAATCCAAGAAGAAGATGCGAGGTTAGGTAGTCACCTAAGAAAGTAAATCATATTGAGCTAGAAAATCAAGAAGAAGAAGAATCTGAGAGTGTGAGAAAAGGAAGGAAGGCTTGGAAGCCTCATATTGAGAAAGTAACTTTGTATAATTAAACAAATATTATCACTTATATATCGGTATTGACATATTAGAGCTTGAGAATGTGGTTATTAGACATATGATCCTGTCTAATAAGAAATTTGAAGATATTCAATGTCTAACCCCTATAGACCTTTATGACAAATTAATAAATAGAAAGATGAGACTAATTGATGAAGTTTAAAATATGAGACAAAAATAGTGTAAAGTAATGAGTAATGAACATTTTGAAAGTATAGTGAAGAGTATTAAGCCCCTTTTGAGAAATAAAGATAAGAGAAATTTTGGTAATGGGATGAAATTATAAAGTGAATAAGGAAATATAGCAAGCTAGTGTGAAATTTGTCACTTCCACACCCAACCAAGAATAGGGAGAAACAACAAAAACAATGGTAATGATAGGGTCAACTCTAAAAGTTACTATAGGTATTGATACCATGCAAGTAGAAAATATAAGAATCAACTTAGACACAATAGAGGATCCATTTTAGGATTATGGTACAAATGTTAACAATTTGGTCAGCTACACAATTTAAGAAGGTGAGGAAGAGAAAAAGAGAAAGGAAGACAAAGAAGAAAGAAAGAAGTAGAGAAAAGGAAGAGGAGAGCAAAAGAAGAAAAGAAAAGACAACTAGAAGAAGAGAAGAAGAAAATATGAAAGAAGAAGAGGAGAAGAGGAAAGAAGAAGAAAGGAAGAAGTGATAAGAAGAGATAAAGAAGAAAGAGGAAATAACAAGTAAATAAAAAGATAACTGAAGAGAAGTAAAAGGAGGGAAGAAGAAAATAAGAAAAATGAGGAAGAAGAGAAGAAGGCAAGTGTACCTAGTTCCTCTAGGACACCTCTTGCACTAGTAGCTTTAATAGGATTAGATGATAATGATCAGGCAGAGTTGATCTCATCACTCATCAAGATCATAGAGAAGAACAAGAAGTCAAAAATTCTTGAGAGTTCATTGATGGAATTTGTTAGGAATAAGGTGTCTCAACCTTGGATAATTCCTATTCTTATTGTTTTTTTTGTAAATGTATTTTTTGCAAATAATGTAACTAAGTGTGAGTGTAGATGTCTAGTTGGCATGTTGATGTGTCACTCCACTTGTATGTGTTAGCATCTTGAATTATGTGTAAGGAGATCATGGCTAAAATAGTTATGACAGATTCATATGATGTGTAAGAGCTATCTTTGGAAGATATGATGATGGCTAAAGATGTGAAGACATGTGGCAGTTGACCATTAAGTACTATACACTCGAGTCTCCATCTAGTGTGTGGGGTTTGGGGCATCGCCCCAAAAAAATCTTTTGGGTTCCTACTTTTCTAGAGAATGGTAAAACCCTAATACAATTGCTCTTTGGAAGTTTCCTAAAAATGGAAAGCATGTGATATAAGCATTTTTAGGGTTGTAGATAAGAGAGTGTGAAAGTATATTGTTGGTATGATATGTTGCTACTGTATTTGTCTTCTGTGTCTTGAAAGAACTTGCATTGCAAGTGTGTTGTAACCTTTGTGTTGAAGATAATCTATTGTGTAGGTTTTGGGGTGGGGTTGTTTTACCGAAAGGTTTTTCCCCACTACCATATCTTTGTGTTTGTGTATTTTCTTTCTCTATCTATTTTTTGTATTCATGGTTGACTGCAATATTATTTTTTACATAATATCAAATCTAAAATTGTAAGGATTTAATAGGAATTTTCACAATACTTTCCTTAAGGGATTAGTGTAGGAAGTTTTTTTCACACTTGAGTTTCCTTACAAAAGTGATAGATACACTTTAGAACACCATATCAATAAGGATGATAGAACTAGATCCACAGGATAGAGAAAATGCAACAATTCAAGCTTTTGATACATAACTCACTAACTTGTCAAATATAGCTACTGTAAAGGCACAAAATTTTCATAATGTAGAGTTATTTAGAAAAGTTTAAAACAACATTAGAGGAGATTTGAAGAATATTGATGAAAAGATCAAGGAATTGAGACAATGTCTGACAGAAGGGAAGAGAGTATATGGGAAGTGTGTTGGAACACACACTTCAAATAGGGATATTTTAGATGGGTTAAGCACAAAAATTAGAGAATTAGAGGAACTTATGAATGAATTGCAAAATCCCATAGTTAAAATTGTAGATCTGGAGATCATAGTCAGTAAAGTCAATGATGAAATCAGGCTTTTGGAACTTCCAAAGGAAATGAAACTGAAGAGATTTTCATTGTTAAGTGAACACCTTGCATTGAAAATTAGTCTTAAATAGAGATATCAGGAAGAATGTCTCTCAGTGAAGGCATCTTATGAAAAGTAAATCTTTGCAATAGATATAGCTTCTTATGCTCAATGTATATTTTTAAGTGTTTTAGCTACAATTAAGGACAAATGGGACATGGTGTTCTCCATTTTGAAATAGAAATTTGATGGTTGCATCTCGTGGATCACCAATCAATAGCAACCTTGAAGGTAATGCAACAAATTTTGACTTGTACATAAGTTTTGACACCTTTATCATTGATGTCAAAGGGGGAGAGATAAGAAAAAATTTATATATATACATATACATATACATATATATATATATACATATATATATATATATATATATATATATATATATATATACATATATATATATATATATATATATATATATATATATATATATATATATATATATATATATATATATATATATATATATATATGTCATGCCCAAAAATGCGGGGGTAAAAAAACACATGTAAATTTATTTATTTTTAAAATTTAAATCCACTAAGTTTTAATATGTTTGTTTCACAAGTGAAAGTATAGGTTCACTACATTTCATCTTAAGTTTATAATCACCATACAGGAATAAATCGTTAATTTTAACTTTCATCATTAAATCGATTAATTAATTTAAACAATCCAATTTTCAATTAATTAAAAGATTTAACACTTCATCACTTTTATTTACTTTTAAAATATTAATGAACAATATGTTAAATTATTTGGATAACAATAAAATAAAAATAGATCTAAATATTTCGAACTATTATAATCATAGAACTAACTCTAATTATTTAAAATGTTTGAAATAAAAAGAACTTACTAACTTAAGCTTTTTAATACGATCTAATAAATTTATTACACTAATTTAGTCATTAAATCTAAAACTTTAACTAAATTGATTTAAAATATTTAACATATAACTAGACTAATAAAACATAATAATTTAAAGATTAAATGAAAATAACTAAAACTAACTACATTTTACTAATAATGAAAATAAAATTCTAATATTTAAGCAAGTTAATATCTAAAACCACATTAATTACTAATATTAAAAAATACATTTAAATTAAATTAATATCACAAAATACTTAACTAAAACTAAACTAAAACTATCTATACTATACTAAACTAATTTTAATATTAACATCTTAAAAAAATATTAACTACAACAAATCATACAAATACTAACATCTACTACATTTAAATAAATTTCATAAGATAATTATCTAAAATTTTAAAACTTAATTTAAAATATACACTAACCTACATCCTACACTAACTACCTACTCCCTTCTACCTACCTACCCTAGCCACTTGTCCTCCTACCCCTCTCCCTAGGCCATATGCATTCCCATTCCAAGAGGGTTTCTGCTAGGTAGAGTTTTAGTTCTGAGACCGATCTCATTACTCCTGTCTACCTTGAGTATCCTTAGCAACTAGTGCTATCTCCACTACCTATCTAAAGGTGGTAGGGAAGGCCAAATGGATTGGACCCTGGAGAGAGAAATTTAGGTCCATGATGAAGCAATGTACTCACAGTTTCTCATCCTTCATGTATTCAACATAAAGAAGGAGCTCGAGAAACCTGCTCTTATACTAAGCTACTGTGAGACCCCTTTGATATAGAGAATGAAATTCCTCAATTTGCTTTTGTCTGAAGTGCTTAGATGGGTACCTCTCTCATAATCTCTCCAAGAATGACTCCCATGTGAGGGTATCCATCCTCACTCCTCCTATAGTCTGCTCCTGATGCCACCAATTAGAGGCATCTCCCCTCAACTAATGGACTGCTAGATGTGCCTTTAGATTACTCCCATAAGAACATAATCCAAAGCACCACTGTAGACTCTATAACCAGGCCTCTACTATTGTTCCCTCTATGGAACTAGTAAAGAATGGTGGCCCGAGTCATATCAACTCCCTAATATCATCTCTTATATGTCTAGGAGGTCTATCAAGTGGTGGTCCTCTCTAATGTATCGATTCACCCTCATGCTCGCCCTACCCCTCTACCTACCTCAGTGGGGGACTCCTATTCCTCTCTGCCTTCAACTCCACCTCCTATGGGTCCCTCTGCTTCCTTTTTGGGAATCTATTGCCTTGGTTGTACTACAGGTAGTATCCTCTGCTAGACTACACCAATCAATGTATGAAGGGCATCCAAAATATCCTAATTCAAGTTCGGTGGTGGTGGTGGTGAAGGTGGTGGTGGTGGAGGTGGAGGTGATGGTGGTCCATCCTCCTGTTCCACTCTACCACCTCTCACCCTACGACCTCTGCCTCGTCGGTTGCTTTGTGTAACATGAGGCATCCTTCCAATTTAAAGTTTAGTTTAAGTTTAGAAGTATAATGGTTTTAGGTTCCTAGTGTTGAAACACGGGCTCTGATACCAAAATGTCATGCCCAAAAATGTGAGGGCAAAAAAACACACAAATTTTTATTAAAAAAAAATTTAAATCCACTAAGTTTTAATATATTTATTTTGCAAGTGAAAGTATACGTTCACTACATTTCATCTTAAGTTTATAATCACCATACAGGAATAAATCGTTAATTTTAACTTTCATCATTAAATCGATTAATTAATTTAAACAATCCAATTTTTAATTAATTAAAAGAATTTGCACTTTATCACTTTTATTTACTTTTAAAATATTAATGAACAATACATTAAATTATTCAGATAACAATAAAATAAAAATAGATCTAAATATTTCAAACTATTATAATCATAGGACTAACTCTAATTATTTGAAACATTTGAAATAAAAAGAACTTACTAACTTAAGTTTTTAATACGATCTAATAAATTTATTATACCCATTTAGTCATTAAATCTAAAACTTTAACTAAACTGATTTAAAATATTTAACATATAACTAAACTAATAAAACATAGTAATTTAAAGATTTAAAAATATAACTAAAACTAACTACATTTTACTAATAATTAAAATAAAATTATAATATTTAAGCAAGTTAATATTTAAAAACACATTAATTAGTAATATTAAAAAAAAACATTTAAATGAAATTCATATCACAAAATACTTAACTAAAACATAACTAAAACTATCTATACTATCCTAAACTAATTTTAATATTAACATCTTAAAACAATATTAACTACACCAAATAATACAAATACTAACTACTACATTTAAATAAATTTCATAACATAATTATCTAAAATTTTAAAACATAATTTAAAATATATACTAACCTACATCCTACACTAACTACCTACTCCCTTCTACCTACCCACCCTAGCCACTTGTCCTCCTACTCCTCTCCCTAGGCCATGCACATTCCCATGCCACCCCACTCAACACAAATCAGAGAAGTACGTTGGCAACAAGGAGAGGTAATAAAGGAAAAATTTTTAAAGTCTATGTCAACAACAAAGGATTTCAACCCAACTTAATACTTTTACTCCATGTCAAGTCACGCAAGTTCCCAACTCTCCCCATGCAGACCAAGATGGAAGAAATGTAGCCCAAGCACTGACTAAGCCTGCCATACACAAGTATAATTCCCTTCACATGAAAGACAAGACTCCTATGCTAGGCAATGTGAAAAGGTAAAGGTGAAAGGTTTTACAAAAAAAACCTATTTAAGGCTTGCTTGGGTGTCAACATCAATGCCCAATAAAAACCTTGCCCACTGTTGTTATATCATTCCTTCATCCCTACTAACGTCTCAGATTTAAGGGGCACGCGGGTTACTTTTTGTCTGCATATTCAAATGAAGCCTTGACCACACCTAGGTAGTAATGAGGGGGTGGGGTTGTAGTTTAAAAGACTTAGGATAGGGGGGGTGCAATAAGTTTTAAAAGTTTATTAGGTAAGGGCTCAGGATATTTAGGATTTACTTTATGCATTTTCTATTTTCTATTTTTTTTGAAATTTAAATTTTAAAAATAAAGAATCCATAGAGAATATTCTCTGTTGCTACATGGGAATAAAATATTTTGCTGATACAAAATCCAGAGGGCCTTTTTACTCCTAAGAACACTTTTTTTTTTCTAAGTGCTATTTTTAACTAAGTGTTAGTTTTTTCTTCAATGCAAAAAAAAAAAATTCAAGGGGGTACTTTTTTTATAAATTTGATTTATAATATGGATGTAATTACAATGCTTGAACATTTGAAAAGGAGCATTATGCCTCTTAACACTTATGAAATTTATGGAATGAAATACTAATCGTATCATCATAATTCTTTAATATATTTTGACTTTTTTTAAATGCAAATTATACATCATCATTTTATCTAATTTTCAATACACGTGCATAAACTGAAATACTAAATGACTCAAATGCAAGAATATTATTCAATCTCTTTTCTATTTAACCACCTAATTCAAAGGCTCCGTCGGGAAAGAACCAGTAAGAAAAGTCGACATCGTTGCCACTTCAACAATAAGTTTAAATACATTTTACATAGGATTTCAATCCTGAGGAGAAATCTCCTCAACATAACTGAATTTCAATAACAAGTTGAATTTCCTTCTTGACCCTTAACAAGGGATCCATTTCAAATTTTTCAATACATCACAGTGATCAAGAAGGGAATGAAAACTAACCAGGAGACAACCAATCATAACATGAAGACAAAATCAGACATTCACTCCCATACCGGGTTTTCACAACTGGTTAGACATTGAACCAAACTAAGGAGAAGGTGGATTTTTCCAATAGGAGATGTCAAACACAACACCAAAATAGGTGCCCTATCGAGGCTATAAACTCAAGAACTTTCATTTTTCCATTCTTACATTCCAAAACTCATACATGGTTTGTGCTGACAAGTAGGGGCCCATAACACCCTACCCTCTCTCCCTCTTCTCATCCTAAGAAGAGACTCTACACTTTTGGAGTCTAATTGAAGACCTTCTCCTATACATGGCCACTTTTGCCCTATCTTAGGGTGAGTAATTCCAATACACCCATATAATCCCTTCAAAAATTCAAAACAAAATACAAAGGAAAGACATCTAAGAAAACTAGTTTCCCATCCGTCCCAAACATACTCAACACACACACACATACCTATGCAATAAAATTGAAACATGAAACACAACATGAACAAAATGAGGTGAAGTATTCCTACCTTCAAAAATTAGGTTATGGCAATTGAAAAAAGTTTGAGATGAACTTTCTTTCCTCTCCTTCTCCTTCAATTCTAAAATCCACTCTAAAACTAGAGGTTGGGTGAACACTCAAAACCCTCTCAAAATTGCCTATAAATAAGATCCTAAACTCAACAACTTCTAAAAGCAATAACTCTCCCACTTGCCCAAAAGTTCTAGAGGCTTCTAACTCAACTAGACCTAAGGCTAACCTCAAGGTGGAGTTAAACTTATCAACCCATGATGAAATCACTCAATTTTTGCAATAAAAAAAAATGGGGTTTTTGAGGGACCATAAAAGTCAACAAAAGGGGTTGGGGGGGGGGGGGAATTCCCCCAACCCATACCCATACCCCTTGGGTTCTTAGATTCCATGTTTTTAGGCATTTAGGATTAATTAGGGACCTATCAAAAGCTAGGAAAGTTTTAGGACTATCTAACAACCTTCAAAATACAAATTCACTAATCCAGATTAGGGGTAATTAATCTTGATTATAAATTGATTAGCAATAGGGTCACTAACCTAGTCCAAATTAGATCTTTAAGTTACTCAATTAACCCTAACTATCATGTTGGAATGCATATACAATTTATGAGTGTCAAGTGACACTAGACCCTAGTCCAAATTAGATCTTTAAGTTACTCAATTAACCCTAACTATCATGTTGGAATGCATATACAATTTATGAGTGTCAAGTGACACTATAAAAATACTGTTATGAAACATTAACATTTACTGATTACAGAATGATACATTCATACATCTCATGATACAAATAAAATACGAACAACAAGGTTTCCACAAGTGGTACCTAGGGTTTAGTTTCATTTCTCTGTTAGATTTCTCGGCTAAAATATCTTGCACACATGAGTAGCTCCAGAAAAACACATGCATATATGTATATAACTTATCAGGGAAATCACATAACTCATAACATAATCCTTCAATTAATTAACTATTTATCACAAATCTACTCATATACTTAACCACTAAATTTGATAATCAAAGAGTTAATTTTGTATTCACTTACTTCATCAGTATATATGTTCATAAAGCATTAAATGACATAATCAAATATTTGAGAGTAAAACATCACACAACATGAAATAATATAATATGTTCAATGTATCTAATAGTGTCTCGACATATCAAATTCTGAGTATCAAAATAATAAAATATCAACTATGGTACAATGGGTCGAGGCGAGGCCTCGCAATATATTTATAAATATATGTGTATGTATGTATATGTATATATGTGTATATATATTTATATATATATATATATACATACATATTTATATATTTATATATATACATATGCATATACATAATTGAGTAGATAATTATAAATTAGTAACATATAAAGGAAAGATTGCAAATGTGAAGATAAGTAAATGATTAAGTGATATAATGTGATATTGATGCAATGTTATATGATGTAAATTCTGATGTATGATCAAAGGAATGCAAATTTTATGAATGAGTGTTAGTCTAAGAATGGTTTTGACACTTGAGTGCCAACACACTTAACCACTTTCTATATTAAAGTTGAATACACCATGTATGTCGAGCCACAGCTTGTGCGAAGTCAGGAAAGCCATCAGGTGTCGAGTGATCTTCAGGTGTCGAGAAACCTTCAAGTGCTAAGTGAAGATCAAATGTCGAGTGACTACAGGTGTAGAGCAATATTCAGGTGCCAAGTCATAAACAATGCCGAGCAAGATAGGAACGATACAGGAGCTGAGTTACAGAAGGTGTCGAGCATCAAGAATCAATAAGTGTCGAGTAACTTAGAATCAGCATATGAGTTTGTAACTTCACAAACTCAGATGTAAACCATTTTCATGGCCGACATATGAAAAATCTCGAAGGATTTAAGTGATAAGATCAAATTATTTATATTTCCTATGCAATCTACATGCAAGCAATAAGAAAAATGGAGAAGGCATGCAACCAATGATAAAAGTGCAAGGAATGAGTGAGAATCAAAGATTCAATATGGATCGTAGATCCATGTCTAACTCTAAGTCTTCAAATGTCTTTATAAGGAAGATGAAATCTCATTGAATCATGTAGATGGATGAAAGAAAAAATGAAAACTCTAGTGGAGTTCAGAGTGAAGAATAAAAAAGACTTAGAGGAAGAGATCAGCAGTTAAATATCTAGTTAATCAGAACAAAGAAAAGGAAACAAATGAGTATCAGATCTCAAAGGATCAAGGTTAGAAGAAAGCAGATCAAGTGCCTATATTTAGTAATCAAGGATTGTAAGCTATTAGGTTTATTATACCTAATACTCTTTAGCCATTGTATTAGAAAGGAAATCCTATGATGATAAGTTAACTTAACAGCTATTTTGTAGATCCTTTAAACAAGTGATTAAATCCTTTGACAGGGTAACACTTCATGTAAAGTGTTTGTAAAACCTTTAACCAGGTCACTATTGATACAGTGTAAAGCCTTTAATAGGGCAGATCATCAGAAGTGGTCAAACATTACTACTTCAGTGATTTTGTGGGTATCATCCCCACCCCAGTCTTACCTTCTTATTCTTGGAGGGTTTTTGGGTTACCAAAATCTCAAGTGTTATATGGTGATGCATATTTCTTTCAATTGCTTAATGTTTATATGCATGAATGTTCATTTCAAAGATATGTTATTAAGGATTTCAAAATAGGTCAAAAGCTAGTACTTCTAATTCACCCCCCTCTCAAAAGAATTCTTTTCAATAAGATATTACAATAATTGGTATCAGAGTGGATTTCTCTCAAGAAAGAGCCTAACAGCTTTGAGGAAAGATCTAAGGATGGAAATTTTCAAACTTGGAAAGATCATTGAGAACCAGGTGATAGATGTGCATCTCACTCTACAAAAAGTAGAGGAAGCAAGAGTAGAATTAAGAAAATCTTTGAAAAGAAGAAAGGAGATAGTGATAGTTGAAAATGATATACACTATAAGGAGATTGATACCACACAAGTGTTTGCCAATGGAGACACTAAAGAGTTTGATGCAGCAATAGCAAAACTGATGGAGAAAAACAAAGCTCAAGAAAATGAGATAAGATCTCTCAAGATGGAACATGAATCATAGGCCATAATGTTATGTGAAATCACTAAACAAAAGAAAATAGCAATTGAGGACAAAGTCATGATGGAAGATGACAGAAGGAATCTTGCAAATAGACTGGAAGAAAAATGTACTGAATTAACAAGGATCTCAAACATGCAGATGGATACACTTGCCCAAATGATGAACCTTCATCATGAATTTAACATGAAAGATATTGAGATCTCTACTTTGAGGATGCAAAATGAACAACTGTAGAATGAATTGAACAGAGAAAAAGAAATGGTAGAGAATCTCAAAAAGTCAAGCAAAGCCATAAAGTACTTTGAATAGTTGTTGAAATCCCCAAGATTTTCCCATGATACATCAGGACTTGGATACAATAGCACTAAAGTTAGTGAATCATCAAAGAGTGTTGAGCAAAGAAGTGACAAAGGTAAGGATTCTAAACCCATTTTTCATTACTATAATAAAAAGGGACATATTGCAAATATTTGCAAGAGTAGAAGGATCAATCAGCCAAACACATCCAAAAGCAAGAGTTACTTTCACAAATGCAACATGCAAGGACATATGACACAAGATTGTAGATCCAAAGTCCCAAGGACATAAAGATTTAATGGACATTGTCATAATTGCAAGAAATATGGACATAGGGCATTTGAATGCAGATCAAAGCCTATGTGGACATCAAATCAACCAGCAAAAGAGAATGAAGGTCACTACCATTGGAATTATAACACCAGGTACAATTGTCACTATTGTCAAGAGTATGGACACATACACCAAAATTGCATAAGAACACATTGCAAGGGGAACTATAAAAGATGGTTGAACCAGAATACTTGCTTTAGTTGCTCGAAAATTGGACATGTCAGCAAAAATTGTCCAACAAAGGCCAAGGCACCCAAGACTGAAGTAAATCAGGGAAAAGAAAAGATTGATGTGGAATACATAAGAACAAACATGAAGAAGACATGGCAGAAAAAGGATGGATCAAGTACATCCTATGAAAGGGTCACTTCACCCATGAGGTCAAGTGATCATTTCTCATCTAACTAATCAAAAGATAAGCCTATAGGGCTGATACATAAGGAAGTATCACACATCAACCCTAAACCATGAAGAAGTACTGCAAAGTATAAATTTGAATGAGACAAGATGCTAAGATTAAACTTGAAAGATGATGCCGAATTATCTTTGGATGCCGAGTGAAACTACCTTGGATGTTGAGTTATTAACAAAATAAGTAGATGTTGAGTAAGTATAGTTGTCGAGTGGATGCCGATTTGAAAAACATTTGGAAGCCAAGTGACAGGTGCAGGTACTAAAATGCATTAAATGCAAAGTTTATTTTGTCACTTAAAAGTAAAAATTGATTCATTCTTGAGACATTCAAACGAAGAGTGTTTACCTTGAGCAGAATTGAGCAATTTTCAATCTTTCAACTAGAAATTTAGCATCTACCCAAGTGATTTAAGCATTTATCCAGGTATTTCTTTTAGGTGTCGAGTTTTACAGTTTGAGAAGTTCTCTTTAATCATTAAACCCTAGTTTAGATATAAATGGCATCTAGTTCAAAGATGACCCAAGGGATAGTGAGCCATGAGATTCAACTTGTCAGCAATGACATTAAGCAACCTAAGTTTAGACCTATACCAGAAGTTGCATACAAAAGCGATCCCACTGGTGCCCTATCCACCATCCCTGAAAAAGTTGTTATGGTTCAGGATGTACGAAAGTGCTATAATTGTAAAATAGGAGCCATAGGAGATTTGGAAATCTTTAATGCCTATGAAAAACTCTATGAAAATGGTATCCTAAAAGATGATTTTTTTGTCATAGAAAAGAAGGGTTTAACCATAGCCCTAGTTTTTCCAATCGTATTAAAAAATGAGTGGTTATGCATAATACTCAGTAGAATCCATGATGGATCATTCTGGTTAGAATAAGGACCAATCAAGATTACCAAGAAAATGGTTCATAGGGTTACAGGTTTTCCAACCCTAGATCAGCCAAAGACATTGAGAAGTGAAAAGAAGGAAACAATTGAGAAAAACACAGGTGCAAAATGGAACAATAGAGGCACGACCATAGATACCATAACTGATCCCCTTCTAGACTTTTTTGTAAGGATCATATCACATAAGTTTTATCAATCCAGCAAGTTAAATAGTGTACCATGCATAGCAGTGGATGTGCCACATGAGCTTGTAAAGAAAGACCACACCTATGACCTTGCAGAGCTCTTGTTGCAACAAATCAATGAAAATCTTGGAGCTATTAGAAAGTCCAAGGGAGCACAGTGTAAATTTGGTTTAGTGTTGGTTTGTTTGTTCTTTTATGTAATGAAGGAATTCCCTTCATTTGGAAAAATTAACTAGAGTCAGAATAGAACCATTGTTGATCAAATTAATGATTTCATTGCATAAATGGGAGATAACTTTAATGATCCAATGTCTATCTATTTTGATGATTTCAAAAATGCAATGAAGAAAAGAATAAGGATACCAGTTTCACTGGTAGAAAAGCATGTAAATGACATATGTTTTCTTGTTGATATTGATTATACTTACATTCAAGCAGTCCTTCCAAGAACAAGATGGCTTAGACCATTGGGATATGAGCTTGATGTTGACCAAGATTCTGCAGCCATCAGATCATTACTTGTAGAGGAAATGGAAAAATCTACCAAGTCATTTGAAACATTTGACACTGTCAAATTAAGAGTTGTTACAGAACTCAAGATAGCCACAACAGTAAAGAAAAAGGACAAGCTGGTAAAGAAAATTAAGAAGAAATTTGGTGTTGAAGAATCAAGTGTAGTAGGCAAAGCAGAAGAGATTAGTGAAGGAGAAGAAGAAGGTAAGCCAAAGCAAGAGCCACTTGAATTGTCACAAAGTCAAGGTGAAGAGAAAGATGAGAGTGTTGAGGAAGCAGAAACCAAGGAAGCACCCATCAAAGGCAGAGTCATCAAAAGGAAGATAAACAAACCTCCTGATTCTCAGCCTTCACCAAAGAAAGTTGTCGTGCAAATGCCCAAGAAGCCAACATCCAGAGCTACAGCAAGGGCCTCTACCCAAAAGGCCAAAGAGGAAGCCACAAAGAAGAAGAACACAATCAGAAAGGCACAGGAAGAGCCAAGGAAAAGGAAAAGATATGTGGCCCTACCTGATACTAATGAAGAAGATCAGACTAAAAGGGTAAGTTGCCCTTCTAAATCTTCAGTTGATATATTATGTAAGAAGATTAGGAATGGGGATTTAAGTGAAATGAAAAAGATTAATTTCAGTAAGTTTAGTAGAGAGGAACAAACTAGCATAGAAGAATCAGTCTATGCATTAATGGCACAGTTCAAGTATACACCTCTTGAGCTAGATGGACAATTGCCAAAGGAATTGTCTAAGCCTATAGAAGATAGATGGAATTTCTATCTAATGATGGAGAAAGAGATGAGGGAATCAACCCTAGCAAACCTACTGCCTGATTTAACAAAGGAATAGGTAACTCAAGCAGACAAATATCATAGTAAAATTTTTACACCTAAATATAGGGAATTCTCCATCCTGCAAAACAAAATTGAAGAAGTTGTACAGAGAACTAAAAGAGTTTGGAAAAACTTGTACAAGACAACTGAAGATGTCCTTGAAGAGGAATTTGTTGCTAAACTTGAGGAAAGAAGGAACAGAGGAGAAGAGAATACTGAAGAAGAGAAAAAGGTTGAAGAAGAGGAAAACAAGAAAGAAAGAGAGGAGAAAGGAAAAGATGAAGACAAAGGTACTAATGAATAGAAAAGTGTGCAAGACACACAACTTTCACCTCCTAGCCCACCTGACTCCACTACCACACCTACAGAGATCATAAAGATTAAGGATGTTGTTGACACCACATGTCAAAACATCAATCCATTAACTATAGAGGATCTTACTAAGATCCTTGACCAAACAACTCTACAAGCGCAATTGTGTACGAGTCCTATATTGGTCAGTGTGGATAATCTCCAAAAGTCAATAGAAAAACTCAAAGAAGCCAAGGTGTCACCACAAGAACCACCTCAAATCATTCAAACTATTGGGCTTACATTTCTACCACCTCCATCACCACCAAGAATAGCCATTCAAGCTCATCAAGAGTCAAGTGCAACAACAGAGGTAGTCATAGGGATAACAGTTTAGACAACGAATATACCTCCAACAGCAGTGACACAAGAAGAAGCCAAGCAAGAAGATGAGGACAAAGAAGAAACACAAGATAAAGAGGAGTCTGCAATACAAACTTTGGTTGAATTACCAAAAATAGGAACTCCCACCAAACCCAATCATAAGCTGAGTATTGAAACAATGACCTTACATGTTAGTACACCAAGCTCAAGCTCTACTAGGGTAGCCAGGACCATTCATTATGGTATTCCTGAGCTTGATGAAGAAATGAAAATACCCTATTATGATTCAAGCACTCTAAATGAGGAAAAGATGAATGAAATACAGAGTGCATTGGATAAGAGGAGGCAAGAGGCAATGAGAAAAGACTACAAATACAAGCAGGCAATGAATGAGATAAAAGATATATTCATGGATGCTTTCAACCTTCAACCTCCAGATGCAAACAGGCCAATACTTGAGCAACTATCTGATATAGTTGACCAAGTGAATAATGAACAACATGATACTAATGTTAAACTAATGGAATGGTCAAAAAAGAAGTTTGTAGGCAAAGTCAACCAGAAAATAGCTAATAACATAATTTTGGGATAGGTTGACCTAGCTAAGAAATTGGAAAATATAAAGAGTGTATGAGGGAACATATTTTCCCTTTATAGCAAATTCTGCGATTTTTTCAGGTTCACACAAGAAATAAATCCAAAAATTTTGAACCTTGAGAGTAAATTAAAGCTCTCCAGCATGCAACTACCCGCAGATCCTGAACAGAGTGAAAATTAATTTGCTCAAACACTTCACACTCAAAGGGAATTAGCTGCATTATCAGGAGAAGAGGTCACTATCAAAGAAAAGCTTATGCAAATCCAAGCCTCCATCACTCCTCACTTGGAAGTATTACACAAGGAGAAAATTTATGCTGAAATAGTTCTAAAGAAGGATCCAAATATTTCTACACATGAAGGACTTGTTGATCTAGTAGCAGAGCTTGCAATCCAACAAAAGTCATTGGATATTGCCTTAAATAACTAGGATGCAGCTCTCCAAATACTCCTTGAGGTAAATAAGACATTTTTGGCCAAGCATAGCATTACTATTTAGGACCCTTTGACATCAATATCAAAAAGGGGGAGATAATATTGTGAATATTGTGAAGATATATTAGGCATATGGCACAAGACATCAGAATTCATGACATCACAAGGCATGATCAACTCAGGGGGAAATATAATAATTTTGAGATTAGTGAACATACTCATAAGATCAAATAAATAATGCTTAGTTAAGTGTTTTTGACACTCATGTCAAAGGGGGAGATTTTTAGTCTAAGAATGGTTTTGACACTTGAGTGCCAACACACTTAATCGCTTTCTATATTAAAGCCGAGTACACTATATATGTCGAGCCACAGCTTGTGCCGAGTCAGGAAAGCCATCAGGTGCCGAGTGATCTTCAGGTGCCGAGTGAAGATGAAATGTTGAGTGACTACAGGTGTCAAGCATGATCCAAGTGCCAAGCAATATTTAGGTGCCAAGTCATAAACAATGCCAAGAAAGATAGGAATGATACAGGAGCTAAGTTATAGAAGGTGTCGAGCATTAGGAATCAGTAAGAGCCAAGTAACTCAAAATCAGCATATGAGTTTGTAACTTCACAAACTCAAATGTAAACCATTTTTATGGCTGACATATGATGAATCTCGAAGGATTTAAGTGATAAGATCAAATTATTTATATTTCCTATGCAATCTACATGCAACCAGTAAGAAAAATGGAGAAGGCATGCAACCAATGATAAAAGTGCAAGGAATGAGCGAGAATCAAAGATTCAATATGGATCGTAGATCCATGTCTAACCCTAAGTCTTTGAATGTCTTTATAAGGAAGACAAAATCTCATTGAATCATGTAGATGGATGAAAGAAAAAATGAAAACTCTAGTGGAGTTCAGAGTGAAGAATAAAAAGGACTTAGAGGAAGAGATCAGTAGTTAAATATCTAGTTAATCAAAACAAAGCAAAGGATACAAATGAGTATCAGATCTCAAAGGATCAAGGTCAGAAGAAAGTAGATCAAGTGCCTGTATTCAGCAATCAAGGATTGTAAGCTATCAAGTTTATTATACCTAATACTCTTTAGCCATTGTATTAGAAAGGAAATCCTATGATGATAGGTTAGCTTAACAGCTATTTTGTAGATCCTTCAAATAGGTGATTAAATCCTTTGACAGGGTAACACTTCATGTAAAATGTTTGTAAATCCTTTAACCAGGTCACTATTGATACAGTGTAAAGCCTTTAACAGGGCAGTCCTTTAACAGGGAAGACCATCAAAAGTGGTCAAACATTATTACTGCAGTGATTTTGTGGGTATCATCCCCACCCCAATCTTACCTTCTTATTCCTTGAGGGTTTCTGGCTTACCAAAATCTCAAGTGTTATGTGGTGATGCATATTTGTTTTGATTTCTTAATGTTTATATGCATGCATGTTCATTTCAAAGATATGTTATTAAGGATTTTAAAATAGGTCAAAAGCTAGTACTTCTGATTCACCCCCCTCTCAAAAGCATTCTTTCCAATAAGATATTACAACATGAGTATCAAAGGAAAGATTCGATTTTGAAGATATCAATAGTAGTGTAAAGAGGTTTTTGTATCTATCTCTTTGTATTGAAGAACTATATTATGCATTGCATGTTTGGGTAGTGGGCTCATCTTGTATACATTTTGTATTTATATTTTAAAAAATCCCAATAGGGATGAGGCTTCTAACAAGGCATAGTCCTCTAACAAGTACCGAGACACTATACAGATGTAATAGACTCCTAATGGGGTCAATATCCTTCACTAGATACTTTTGATTAGTGGATCATTTTGTGGGTACCATCTCCACCGGGGTTTTCCCTTGGCCAAGGTTTTCCAAGTTAAAAAAATATGGTATTATGAATTCTCTTATTGTATGATTATGTTTACTATTTATCACAGTTAGTTTACTTTCTTATGCATGTTATAAAGTTGTTAAAGAGGTCCATTTTTTGGCTAAATTTTGTAAAATATTGATTCATGCCCCACCACCCCCACCCCCACCCCCCCACTTCAGTATTTCTTATTCCTAACACACAATTCCATGATCTCATACATTGCATTTGTTGACTATGGACATTCTTTTCTGTTGACTCCTTCGTCCATATCGTACCAATGTTGCTTACCATTATGAAAAGTACTCCCATTTGTTTTGTTTTTTTTTTCTCTTTAAATTATATAGCTTTAAGTGTGTGCAATCATAGGTCTACACAATTTGAAATTTTCAATATTGTTTTTTGTGCAATTTTCTTTATTACTTGTTAGAAATCCTTCTATATATGCAAGATGGCATAATCATTGTTCTTATACCATTGTGATGACCTTTACTTTGTGTAATTTCTTCCAATTATTCTTTTATAAAGATAATCCCTCAATGTTATCCCTTGTTGAGAATTTTTTTTTTAATTTAAAAGATTATGTCCTTTAGATTAAATGACATATTATTTTATATATATTTAATATTATTTTATTAAATTAAAATTTATTTATACTAATTTTATATATTTTAATATTTATTAATTTATAATATATGTGATATGATTTATATTATTTATTTTTAAAATATAGTTAATTTAATAATAGTAGATTATTTATTTATTTTATTTTATTTTATTGATAAACATTCAAAGCCTTTTAGATTATATTAATAAAATAAAATTACAAGTATCTCTGTTCAAACGGGAACTAGTAGGAAAGATCTGAGAAGAAAACCTCGAGTCTATGCTAGGACCAAGGTCCTATACAAAGTACATACTTAAAGGGGGCATACCCCATTTTTAGATCTTTACGAAGGACAACCCTTCTTTACCATTTTATGCTTGATTCATTTATTTTATTTTTATTTAATATATAGATTAATATTAATGTCTAATATCATGTTTATTCATAATAATTATACTAAATTATTTAAATAGATTGTATGTGTTTGTATGGTACACACAAATTAGGGGTCATGACAAAGAATAATCAAAGCCAAAGGAGACTCTACATGACTAAAAAGGTACAATCAAGAAAGAAACCAAATAAACCTACTTGTTTTAATAGTGGATAAATTTGGCATGCTCCTAATGTTTGTAGAAGCAGACTTGTGATTATTAATCATGAGGTATTCAATAGCCATTGCTATAATTAAGGAAAGTATGGTCATATGGCTTATGAATGTAGATATAGTATAAGAAACAAGTCAAATGGAAGTAGAATTAATAGCCATTGTTATGCATGGAATAAGTATGGCCACGAAGCTAAATATTTTGGGTCAAGGTTATAGGTTCCTTGGTCCTCAATCATATTGATGATTATATTGGATAGTAAATGACAATTTGATGTCACGTTTTCAATGTGTTAACGTTATGGACATATGGAAACTAATTCTAGATTGAGAAAAATGAGAAGTGATGATAAACCTTAGAGGTCAACTAGTATAGCACTTTTTTGTCTATCACAAGATTAGAGTACATATAGAAAAAGACTATAGGTTCAAAAACCATTCAGAATAACAAACAAAAGAAAGTTTTTGATGTGGAGATAGTATAGAATAAGATGAACAAGATGTAGAAAAAGAAAAATAATAGAGAAAGGAAGAGGTTGAGACACATAATCAGAAGCCATCAACCTCAGTTGTGGCATTTTCTTCATCAAACTAATCCAATGCTTAGGGGGAGTACATGAAGGAACATTATTAACCAATCCTCTTGAACTATAGAAATTAATTTAAAATTTATATAGAAATATGTAATGTGATGATCAAACCTTAGTACAATAAGATGAACAATTGTTAAGTGATTACAAAGTGATAAAATTGAAAGGTGAACACTTTAACTAGTATAAGAGAAAGGTTATAACAACTAATATTGATAATCAATAGAAAGTATTATTTATCATTAGAAGAGTTACAAAGACTCTTTTTGTGAATAAATAAGGTAAAAGTGCGTTTATTCATCAAATTTATATCTATAAACACTCTTAAGAAGATATATATTGCAAACAATTTGATTATTATTTTGTTTGGTGCAAATTTGAAAATCGTATGAAGGATTCACTTACATAGAACACTACCGATGAAGCTAGAGATATCTTTGTGAATAGTGAGAAGGTCAAGAATTTTGCAAAAATAGTGATTCATGGAGAGTAGAGTCGATACACCTATTCTGATTGATGTAATTAAGAATGTACAACCAATTTTCAAGCTAAATCCTTTGAAAGTAAGTGAGTTTGACATGATAGAAGACCTATCTTTGACATCTCATAGAGTACTATTTATTGAAGATGCAAGATCATACATCCATTTAGAAGTTTAAGATCTAGGAGTTGAAGACATAAATAAAGCATTTGGAGAACTATGCATGAAAAATAAACTCAAGAAAAAGCACGAGCACTTGGAAGTGAAAGGGATTCACCTATACAATTGAAATTCCAAATAATTTTAAACATGAATGAGTTAGATATTTATTGAGTGGACTTCATAAATAAATTTAGTGTTTAGACAGACCATATGTGATAACTAAAGATATTGTTCATACAGCATTTGGGTTATGTGCAATTGATGAATTACCCTCTATAGGAATGAAAGATGGAAGTTTGGCCACATTACTAACTAGGATAAGTCTCAGTTAAAATAAATGAGGGTATTTGGAATTGAAGATGTAGATGTGAGATATGCATTGATGGTGATAGGTTACAAAGTCTATTAATTGAGTAGATTGAGTAGTGTGCCTACTGTAGTGATTCACTAAACATATAGAATTGTAAAAGAGGACTTAGTGTATGATTTGAAAGTGATGTTGAGAAGACAAGTATTTGTTAGATAATTGAGAGGGGATTGAATTAGTTATTCACATTTCCTTAATGCACTTTTCAACAACTTGACAACTAAATGTTTTGATTAACAAGCAATATGCAACACAATCAACATCCTCACATTTTGGCACAATGATTTTTAATGTTGAAACCCTCTTGAGGGAAAAAAAACACCAAGGAATTGACAACCTAAAATATTCACCCTTTTGAAGTGAGATTTTTTAGGAGCCTATTAGCATGAATTTTGATGATATTCCTTTGGGGGAGTATCCAAAATTGTTGGAACATTTGGGAGATTAACATGTTGCATTCATTGTTGTGTTTTTCATTGATTTCAACATAGTACTCTTTCTGCAAAGACTATCATAGTAGAAAACATGGAACAAGGTTGATCTTTTGGTGTAATGAAAACCCTAGCCTTTCTAACAATTGGTACCAGAGCATTTGGATGAAACACATGCTGAAGCATATTGTGATAGAGTTTTCAAAACATGTTATCATACATTATGATAACACAAGCATAGTAAGTATATCTAAGAATTGTGTGTTACATTCTAAGATAAATCATATATCAATTAAGTACCATGTTCTAAGAGAGAAAGTTGCAAAGAAAGAGATCAAATAACTAATTTTAGAAAGACCAGGGTTGTCTTTGCACCAAAAGATCAATCTGTCATTGCTTGATACAAGCAATAGTCTTATAGAACCAATAGAGATAGTTAAGCCATGCCACAAATACTATAGAGGATGATAGGTCACTGCCACCAATTCACCTCCCAATGTTACTCATTGTGGCCTATGAGATTCAAACTTGTGACCAAGCTCTTATACCAATTATTAGAAAGTAAAGTCCACCAAGATAACTGGGGGGGTTGAATCAGTTATCAGATCAATATTACTTTCATCAACCTTATTAAAACTTAAACATGTGATCAATATAATTAGTAACCATAAGAACATACACCTATACAATAACACTAGATATGTTAACTAGGGAAACCCTTGATCAGTGGGAAAAACCAGTGGTGATGGTACCCACAAAATTATATATAAAGATATAATTTCCTTGTAAGAGGATGGACCCTATTAGGAGTCAATTAAATACATTCATTACATATCAGTCCCTATTAAGAGATTTTATATTGTTGTGAGGAGATTACAACCATGTTAGGAGTTGTAGAAGGTGAATGGACCAAATGTCCAAATAGCTTTAGGAGCAAGACCACTGAACTCACTATCTAATTAGCCTTTGTATTATTCCTTTCAAAATAATAGAAATAAAAATGGTCTTAGCAACTTGAACTCTTTCTTTGTCCTCTTCCCATGTCAATGTCACACCAAAATACTTCTTATCTCAATACCAAATCTCCAAACTTGGATCATAATGATCCCTTTGATTGCTTACATGTATTTACCAATTTGCATATCAATTTCACAATTTTCACTTACGCTAATGCATACACATTCTACATATCATCACAAGGAAAATAACTTTCCTTTATACCATGTCTTCAAAATAATTCATTGAGTCATTCTTGAGGCTTTCCCAATTAATTACACTAGGACCTTATTAAGATAATATAATTCATTGCATCTTTTGACAATTACAAAATATTGTTGGCTCGCAATCTTTACAACTTTTCATATGTGAAACCGTGAACCTCGCACACCCATTGATGTCTTCATCAGGCTATCTACTATCATTTTCTAACTCCACTCATCACAATTCTATCCATGTTAGGAGATACAATTCAAAAACCAGAAATCACTTCTCAAGTACTTTGTTTGCACACTATCTTCTGTAAATCATAATATCTCTCACATGTCTTTTAATTTTGCATGTACACTTTTCAACATCATTGGGACATATTGTATAACATTTTCTCAACTACCCTTGACCTTATCATCAATACATAGTTTGTATTACCTTGTTCTCTTTTATCTACATTCATAATCTTTATAGAAATAATGCTATGTTGACATCAATGAAAAACATAGTCATGAATGTAACATGGCAATCTCCCAAATGTTCTTTCAATGCTTCGGATACTCCCCAAAGGGATGCCATCATTGTTCATGCTAACAATCTCCCCCTTTGGCATTGATGGAAACATAGATGAAAAACATCTAAGTTATAAGAATACCAAAACCAACTTTGTTGTTGTTGCTACTCTCATATTTTCAAATCCTCTTCATCAATCTATTTTATATCTTACAGGAAAAACTCTTTATTATTTCTTCCTCATGCTTACATGGATGGCATCAATTTCTCACACTTCTCCCCCATTCATATAACTCAATGTGCGTCTTCCTTCAATACATCTCTCGCTCATTATTACACATCTCCCCCATAATATCAGATGATGTTTTTCATGTGATCAATTCTCCCCCATTAATATCAATAAAAAAGGTATCATTATGTCAATCTGCAACTCAATATCTTCAACAGCTCAAATGTATAAAGACATAATTTCATACAAGCTACCTAGAGTCCTTGATGACTCTGCTCAACCATAGATACTCCCCCATACAAGAAGCATCAACATTTAGTCCAGTTAAAAAATAGTTCTCTATAACATTAGAGCAATGCAATATTTGCATCATCTACTCTAAACTAAATAGGGGAATAACCCAAAGCATACCTCAAAAATACTCAAATCTATCCTTAGGAAAAGGCTTCATAAAAATATCTACAATCTGATCCTTTGTATTAACATACTCTAATATGATCTCTTTCTTTGCAACTTTCTCTATTATAACATGATAATTAATCAACATATGCTTTGTCTTAGAATGTAACACATGATTCTTAGACATACTTACTATACTTGTGTTATCACAATGTATGGTAATAGGTTTCAAAAACTATGTCCTAGTATCCTTCGACATATGTTTCATCCACATGACCTAGTTGTAATTGTTTGTTGTTACTACATACTTTTCTTATGTTGTACTCTATAAAATACAATATTGTTTCTTTCTTAGCCAAGAAACCAATCTTCCTCGAAGGAAAAATGCTCCACTACTTGTACTCTTTCTATCATCCATGTTGCCTGCCCAGTCTGCATCAATATATGTACATAGAGTAAAGTCATTTTATCTATCATACCACAACCCAAAATCAAGTGTACCATTCAAATATTTGAATATTTTATTTACTACTACATAATGTGATTCCTTAGGGTCTACTTGAAATCTTGCTACTATATCAACTACATTTTCTATATCTGGTCTTGTGTGAGTCAGATATTGCAAACCTTCAATTATGGATTTGGACTTCTTTTACCCAAAAATTGGTATCTCATATTTTCTAGATAACTTGTGACTAGTTATCATAAGTGTACCAATAGTTTTACAAATTTCCAAGCCAAATCTCTTCAATGAGTCTTTCAGATATTTAGTTTGTGATACAAAAATACCATCACTATTTTGCACAATTTAATAAACCTAAGAAATCAAACAATCTATAAACTTGAGAAATCAAACATAATTCTTCATGAACTTTATTTCTTGTCATAACACATTTTTATTTTCTTCCAATAATATGATCAGTGGGGTGATTCATTGTCAAATTCTTTCTTAGTCTAGGTGTTACTAAATTCTTACTTCTTCTCTAGGCTCAGGTCTTGGTTCTTCTCTCTATTCCACAACTTGAATGTCATTCTACAAATAATTGTTAGTCTCATATAACAACTCAATATTCTCATAATTATCCTTAGGATTAGCTTCTTCATCAAAATTATAATCCTCAATAATAGTTACTAAAGCTATCTCTTCCATTACTTCCTCTTTCTCAAGAAATCCAAGCTTATCATTAAAGGATACATACACATTGTTAATGTGACCTTGTTATGATATTTACACCAAATATCATCTAGACCTTATAACTTCTAAATTTAAGTGGCCTTCTCTAAAGGGCTTAAAAACATTCAAATGAATGCCACCTTGTAAAATATTTTAAAACAAGGTTGTTAGGTCTACTCAAGTATTTTTTAGATCTCTGTTTGACTCAATGTTTCTCCTCTATTCTTCCTCTTCCTTCCTTCTATTTGATCCGCTCACATACACATGAACTTCACACTTCACATGCTAGATTTCACAATGCTTCTCTACTTGATTTCACCTTCTATCTTCTCATTTACAAATATCTTGCTCAACAAAAATGAACATATTGTTCATCCCTTAAATAGACAACTTATTATTGTTGAACATAAGATTCTCCAACATTTTATTGATTAATTAAAACCATTTGATCTTCATCTAGCTTAGATACATTGAATCTAGACACCCGAGTATTACTCTTTCTCCATGAACTTGAGCTTGATTTTAAATCATTAAATTCCCATCATCAAATCTTCTTTAAATTTATCCTATCATAGATCTCATAAAAAACTTCTTCTTTTTCTTAGAAAATTCTTTATCAATCCATATTTTCATCAAATGTCATCCTTTAATGGAATCTTCCCAAAATTGTTTGTATTTCCCTTACCTGGTTAACACTACACTCACTCAATCAATACTAAGCTTGGTTAACAATGTTCATTCTTTACTTGCATATCATGAACTTTTTCACCACTACGATAGCTTGGTGATCATTAGTTCTTCAGTTACTAACCTCAGTAACTAGCTCAATACAATTTACTTTTCTTTGCCTTTCCACTTCATGAATTCTTTCCTCATTTTTCTACCAACATATCTTTCTTATACATGATCTCAATACTTAATCAAATCATGTAAAACAATAAAATAAACATTATCTTGCCAAATTTTAACTTGTTAAGTGCCCATTGAAATCCACATACTTATCAATACTTTCTTCCTTTCTACTTTCTTCAAATCCTCTTCATCAATCAAAACTACATCCTTCAGATGATATGGCACTTTATTGAACTAGCATAATGCCTTACCAATTAGGTTTGACATCAACATACATTGTCTCCCTTATCTTCAGCATTATCAATTGGGGATAATAATCTTCCCCTTTGACATTGATGACGACAAAATTAATGTAAACATATTATCACATTATGAAACAAAAAATCCAATACCAAAACATTCAGTTATATCTTCATCAAGCTCTCATAAACTTTAAGTTGTATTCTCTATATTAGTAGCTTATAATTTCATTCATGTACTCCATATATTCCCCTTAGGATATACTTCAATGTTCAACAATTTCTTTTGTAGCATCTCTTTAAGTTGCTCTCCCCCTTTGGGTATATACGTATTCTCTCCTCTTTGAAAAAAAAAGATCATCATCATACATCATCTCCTTCTTAGTGATTCTCTACATCACTCCCATTCAATACTCTCCCCATTTCTCATTCACTACATCACTCCCCCTTTGAAAACAATGCCAAAGGTAACTATAAGATTCAATTAAAAGCTTATAAAAACCATTTATTTATACAATACACCTTGATTGTATTGATTACATCTTTTGCATTATAAATATTTTCATGTCTAGGAGAGTTCTTAAAGAGTGAAATCCTACATCAAGTCAATAAAGATATTTTGATCAGTCATGAATTGATGCAACATGCATCTTCACTTAGTGAACATTGGATAGGGGAAGGACCCCTAATTTATCACTTATATACTCAAAAGAACACTTAGGCAATGGCTTGGTGAATATTAATATTATCTTCTCTTTAGACTTCACATACACCAATATAATTATTTTTCTTGAAATTTCTCTCTCAAGTAGTGATACTTAAAAGGCATGTGCTTTATTTTTTCATGCTTCACTAGATTCTTTGATTTGTTAATAGCACCAATATTATCATAATAAATTTTTACAAGTTTTTTGACTTCCTATTGCATACCTTACAATGGTTGTTTGATCTATAAAATATTTGAACAATTGATTACAATAGCTACATACTCATTTTCAGCAATAGACTATGATATACAACATTTTTTCTTACTCATTCATGTCACCAATCTCTCTCCTAAAAAAGAATCTCCTCCATTGGTACTCTTTCTATCATCAACATTTCCTTCCTAGTCAACATCAATGTAGACTTTTAACTCAAAATATTCATCTTTTTGTACCATAGTCCATACCCATCAGTTCCTTTTAGATATACAAATATTCTTTTTACTATAGTTATATGTGTCTCCTTTGGATTAGCTGAAAATCTTACTACTATTCCAACTGCATGTGTAATATTAAGTCTACTATGAACTACATATTGTAACTTTCCAAAAATTTAAAACACAATTTTGAGTTGTTTAGGAGTGTTAGATTTTGATTTTGATCCTAAAAATGAGTTTAGAGAAGGAAAATTAGCCAAGGGATGATTTTCATGCCAATTGATACACTTTTCAAAATTAGGTCAAACCCTACATAAGACCCCAAAAGGTCACTTTTAATTCATGTGGAAATTATGAGTTAACTTGGAATCAAAAAAGGAAATAAAGTAGTTAACTCCTTATTTTCTCCAAAAGTAATCAGTTAACTCCCCCAATTATGGAAACTCTCTAGTGGAACTCAACTCCCTTCTAATATGAACTGTTCATTTGATTCAATCTCTATTATCCATTGGTTTTGGGATTTTATAAAAAGAAACTCTTGCCTCTCATTATGGGGAGGATGCATTTGATGAGTATTAAAACTCTATTGATTTAAGATCTCACCATTTGTTCATTTGAAGTTTTCTCACATTTTCTTATTTCATACATATTGTTAAATTAAGATTCATACATTTAAATTAACTTTGTTCACCTTATTCTTAGATTAATTTTCATTTCATCTTAGCTTAGATTCATATCTATTCTACATAGAAAATCTCAAAAATACAGCTTAATTATATCATTCTAGCTTAATATTGCATTCATATAGATTAAAATCCTTCATTCTATTTGGTCTAGTTATTGAACTCTTAATTCTAAGAGTGCATAGTAAAACCTTGTCTAGTTAGAAGGCCATAGATTGCCTTGTGCAGATATTTAGGATGAATAATCTCATGTTCATTCATGGATGTACTTGACAAATAATTATCATGTTGAAGTGTGTGGTTGAATCAAAGGCCCATATTTAACACATACAACTACAACAATTAGTAATTCATTATCATTCTTTCTCAAGTAAAAGTTCCTCTCAGTATTACCTTTCACAAATCCCAAACTTGTCAATGTTTATCCAATCTTGCATACTAGGCTCTAGGTGCTTGTTTAAGTCCAAATAATGCCATATTCAATATCCAAACCATATCCTCTTTAGTTTTCAAAGGAAAACCATTAGGTTGTTCAATGCATACCTTTTCTTCAAGTTCTTGATACACTAAAGATGATTTGACATCCATTTGGTAAACTTTAAAGTTCTTGTTAGTTGCATATGCCAAAAACATACTTGCTGCTTCTAATCTAGAAATAGGTGCAAAATTTTCTTCAAAATAAATTCCTTCTTTCTGTGAATAACCTATACATAACCTTGTTCATTCATTTTTTTTCTAAATACCTATTTAGTTCTAATAAAATTCTTATCTTTAGGTCTAGGAACCAATACTCAAGTCTTGTTCTTTTCCGTTTGCTCTAGTTCTTCTTTCATAGCTTTAATCTAATAATCATATTTACAAGCTTCATCAACATTCTTGGACCCAACTTGAGAAATCAAAAACACTTATTTACTTACCTTGTTTCTTGTCATAATTAATTTGTTTACACTTCCAATTATTTCTTCAACATGGTGATTCTTTGCCATATCTTTGTTAGGTGTCATTTGTTCAATTCAAATGTATGCTCTAGGTTCAAATCTAGATTCTTCTCCTTGTAATTCTAACTGTAAATCACTATCAATTTTATAAAACAATTCTTACTCAAAATTATTTTTGTTAGTGTTTTGATTATTATCTCCATCTGAATCATAGTCAAGTAATTTTTTTCTTGTATTATGAACTTTTCATCAAATTTCACATTAGCACTCTCAACAATAGTCTTTAATATTTGATTAAAACATCTCTATGCTCTACTTTTCGATGAATAACCAAGAAAAATTCCTTCATCACTTCTAGAATCAAACTTTCTAATGTCATCATCTCTTTTAATGTAGCATTTACTTGCAAACTTCTGAAGTATTTCACAATAGGTGCATGTATAAATCAAAGTCCATAAGCTATCTTGCTAGTGCCTTGTCTAATCTATACTATGTTCCTAGTGTATACTATTATTTTCACTTCTTCTCTCCAAAATATATATGATACATTATACTCAAACATCAGTGCTCTAGTTTCTTCTATCATTGATATGTTCCTTCTTTCTACTACTCCATTCTAGTATGGAATTTTAAGGTCTGAAAGTTGTCTCTTAATACCATTATCCTCCAAAAAAAATTTAAACTCATTTGTAATAAATTCTCCTCCTCTATTAGATCTCAAGCATTTAATTTACAGATCAAATTCATTCTCAACTCTACTCTTGAATACCTTGAATTTCTCAAAAGCTTCAAATTTATCTCTAAGAAATGCAACCCACATCATTCTAGTGAAATCATTAATAAGAAACATGAAATATATTTCACCATAATATGATCTTGTTCTTGTAGGACCACTTAGGTATGTGTGAACAATCTCTAACATCACAATGGTAGTAAAAGTCTTTCTTGGAAATTATTTTTTGTTCTAATTTTCACTATACACTTTTTGCACGTCATGCTAGTAAGTTTCACAATCTTAGGAAAATATCTAAATACAAATGTAGTACTAACCTTCACAATGTTATCAAAGTTGGCATGACAAAATATCTTATCCCATAACCAAGTGTCATCCACTTTAGCAACTAAACATGTTATTTTAGAAGGTGTAATTGAAATACATTACCTCTTGTCCTTGTACCAGTACCAATCAATTTACCATCTTTATCCTTGATAATGCAAGTCTTTTCTACAAACTACAACTGATATCCCTTGTCAACTAGTTGTCCAACACTCAAAAGATTATGTTTAAAACCATCCATAAAGTAAACATCTTTAGTGTTAGTATTTCCATCAAGTGTAATAGATCTTGTTCCTTTTATTTGACATGTTGCATTATTTCCTACTCTAACTACTCCATCACAACTATTTAATTCAGAAAAATTATTCATATCTCCAACCATATGATGGGAACAATGACTATCTATAAACTAATAAGACTTTTTCTTTTCAATTTTTGATACTAGTATTTTTTTCTTCTTTTTTAAGGTTTTCTTCCTTAATATAAATAAATCCAATCTCATAATCCTTGTCATCATTATCTTCTAAGAAATTTATCATCTTGAAATCAACTTCACCATCCTCATCAACATAAAGACCATCCTTAGATACTCTTGATTTGTATGGATTTCTAGGCTTAATCTTATTTACTCTCTTATAACATTTTAAAGAATAATTACCAAGTTCATTACATGTCCAACAAATAATAATTTTTTATCTTTAGTTTCTCTCTTCATAAGAAAGGAAAGTCCTTCCTAAATATGATTCTCTTCTCCATCTTTTTCTTTGCTACTACTGGCATAATCTTCACTTGTACTTACACTTATAGTCAATGTAGGTCTATCTCTTTGTATGCTAGAAGTAGTTTCTATTCTAGGAAACTCTCTATTCTATTTCATTCACATTTCTAATGTTTGTAATCTCACAAGAAGAGTCTCTCTTATAAAATTATGTGTGCAAGGAATAACTTGTTCAATCATCTGTGTTCTTTGATGATAAGCAGGTGTTAATATCTTCAAGATTTTCCACACAACTTCATCCACTATCTTTTCACCTCCACTACTCTTGACTCCTATAACAATCTCTAATATTCTTCAAAAATAGCCTCTTATAGTTTCATCTTCGCATCTTGAAATAAACATACCCAACTTTGATATCTAGCATCACCTTCAAATATTCTTTGTAAAGCAAGCCAAATCTCAATAGCAAGTCTTAAATTTTTTACCTATCCATATTCTTTTGCAAGAAAGTTTGTTAGTAGTGCTTCTATACAAAACATATTTTGAATGAATAGGTCTTTCTAAGCTTCTTCACGAGATTCAACCTTGTATTCTTCAACCACACTCTTCTTATTTAAGGTAACCAACCAAAATTATAAACCCATGCATAGAAGATGTGTCTTCATTATTTTCCTTCCATCTATCATTTTTAACTTCATGAAAACTCAAACTTTCTTTCTTGAAATGTGCCATGGATCTCCTCGACTCCTATTAAAATTTTCCTTCAAGGACCCAATGTTTTGATACCAATTATTTGAAAGTAATTTCCACCAAGATAATTGAGATGGGGGGGAATCGATTATGTTCTTAAAACAACTCTCAATATATTTATTAATTATAAACCATGTAAATAGTAGATGCAACAACCATAGGAAGATATCCATGTAGAATAACACCAAATATGTTGACTAGGGAAACCCTTGATCAGACGGAAAACCCCAGTGGTAATGATGCCCACAAATGATGTACTAATATAAAATTTCCTTATGAAACAATAGACCATATTAGGATTCAATGAAATATAATCATTATATATGAGTCCCTATTATGTGACTTTGAATCTCTATTAAAATATTCCAACCCTATTAGGAGTTTTCTCAACCCAATTAGGAGTTTAAAGGAGGATAACTAAACCCATTATCCAATAAGCCTCAGAAACAATCTCACTAGATAATCTTCTAGATAAGCATATCCAAGATCTCTGAACTAACTAAACAACAATATTTTCCAATATAGTTCTTATGAAGCTCACAAAATATAAATCATTGTCAATCTCTACTCTAATAAAAAGATATTCACATTAAAATTTTCTTATAAAATAAACAAATGCATTGGATCTAACTTTTAAGTTTGCATAACAAAAAGTGATCTAACTAATGATTACAACCAAGAAAAGAACCTTTCATTTATACCAAGTCCTAAAGAAATTTATTGAGTTGGCCTTGAGGATTTTATAATTTACAATAATAATATAGGACATTTTTAAGATATTAAAATAAAAGTTTCATTGTGATTATATGCTTATTCAATATTATAAACAAATTGTCGACTCATAGTCTCCATAACTTTGTATATGTTGATCATAAAATTATTCCCTCTTTCCCAAGGCATATTTGTCCTATCTTCTACCTCTATCTAAGTCCACTTAAGAAAATTCCATCCCTATGAGGAGATAGAATTAAAACATCAATACCAACTTCCAAAAATATTGTCTGAAAATTGCCTTTAGTAAATCCTTCATAACTCAAACCAATCTTCATATTTTTGTTTGTTTCTCATAGTTTTAGCATTAGGAAATACTAATGAATATATCCTCAAGTGTGCATAAAATGGTATCCAATCATTGAACTATGCTAAACACTTTTTTCCTTTGTAACTTTTTCACTCTTCATAGAATAACAAGTATTTTGACTTCAATGACAAACGTTGTCATGAATGCATCACATAACCACTGGATCATGTCTCTAGCAATACTGATATACTCCCCCCATAGGAATATCATCAATATTCATGCTAAAAAACTTATGGGTACCATCCCCACCATATTTTTAACCTTCTAATAGGAGTTTTCTATGAAATCAGAATTTTATTGTTATGTGTTGTAAATGACTTGTGATCTTAGTTTGTATAATTATAATAGCTATTTAGTTTAATAGTTTAATTGGATGTTTGAATTAGTAGATTACTTGTTGCACCAATTCACACCCTATCTCCCCCCTCTAAATACCATTGCATACAAAAAATTGATATTAAAGCTTAGGTCCTTAAAGAAAACTAGACTAATAGCTAAAGGAAGATATTCTTCAAGATGGAAAGGTATAGGTATCAAAAAGAGCTTGAGGAACAAGAAGTTATGATTCATAAACTAAGATATAAGCTGAAAAAATTCTTATCAATAAGAAAGAAACTAACTACAAGTTGAAGTGAAAGTCAAGAATACATTAAGAAAATAGAGAAAGTGTCTAATGATGCCAGGTCTAAAGAATTTGAGAGTCTGTGAAGAGTTGATGGAGAAAAATAAAAAACCCAAAAAGAAAGTAAAGAATTTATAAAAGTAACTTGAAGGAAAAGTTATCAGTACCCATGAAAACCTTGAAGCTAAGGAAATTTTAGAAGATACAAGAAAGCATGTTAAAGATGTAAATAAGTTAGCTAAAGATGAATTGAAGGGTAAAGAATAAGATCTCAACTAGCTCAAGAAAGAATGACACTGGGGCAAAGATAAAACTAGGACACCACCAATGAGAATCAACAAGTTGTGATCAGAAATTTAAAAACTAAGGAATGAATTTGAGAAGATGG
This sequence comes from Cupressus sempervirens, assembly GCA_028749045.1. Taxonomy (NCBI): domain Eukaryota; kingdom Viridiplantae; phylum Streptophyta; class Pinopsida; order Cupressales; family Cupressaceae; genus Cupressus; species Cupressus sempervirens. The sequence continues at coordinate 552,431,202 of CM053786.1, read as the reverse complement.
AGAGTGACCTGAAAAATAAGAAGTATAGCAATGAAAGACTGAACAGGTACAATGAGAGTTGAATAAAGGTTGATGAAAAACTAAACATTCAAAGGAAACATATGGACACAAATATTTTTGGGTATACTTATCAAGAAAAATTTGGATTTGGATAATCATTAAAGCCAAAGGAGACTACATGAGATCTAAAGGTGCAAAATGGTATAACTGGTAAGAAACCTACATACTTATTTCAATTTGAGAAATGTTGGTCATACTACTAATGTCTATTGAATTACAAAAATGATTACCAAACCAAAACATTTTAATGGTCATTTCTACAATTATGGAGCTTATGATCATATGGCTAATGAATGTGATGAATCATAAGCAACAAATCATGTAAAAGTAGAATTGATGGTTATTGTTATGCTTGCAAAAAAATAATGACATCTAGATGAAGATTTGAGCACACAAAAAATAATATTTCCTAATCCCCTATCAAATAGGTGATTACCATGGATAAGGAAAGATAATTCAATTTTTTTAATACAATGTACGAAAATTATGGACATATGAAAATTATCTACAGGATGAGAACCATGAGAGGTGTGTAGTGGTAGAAATTTGAATCAAGTATATGAAACCTAATTTCATCACATAACTATACATATTTCATAACAAAGAGAGTAAAGTTAGGGAAATAGGCCTTTTTCAATCCCAATTCTAAGCAAATAGATTTAGAAAGATTACAACTAACTAAATAAGAAAGGATCACTAATGCAAACTAGATCAAGGAAGAATAAGGAGAAAGATAACTAAAACCTTGAAAATACTAGATGATATAATAAGCTAGAGCTAGATATAACTAAATATTTTGAAAATAAAAATAAGGTAGAGAAAACACTTTCAAAATCCTATTTTTATTCTTGTTATAATGATCAAAACAGATGAAAATCATTGAATCTGAGCCTAAAGCTACATAATTAAAAAAAACCTAGAAAATGTTTGTCAATCTATCAAGGCCAAACTAGATGATCAAGGGAAACCCTATCACTATTGATGCATTAGGCACAACTCAATCAACCCTGATAGAATAAGTGTGATGTTGATTCTAATTTTTTAATTTTAGAGAAATTTCAAAAGGGTTCTTAGATCTACAACCTGTTTGTTGATCTTAAATCCACAACCTATAATAAAAATGGGGTTTTCTTATGATGGGATGTTTTCCTTGGTCAAACCACACTTTAGGAATTAACCTTGAATTAAAATAATTGAAATAACATGAATGTAAAGTAAATGTATGAATTCACCTTATAGTAATAGGATCTCTCAAATCAAATGCAATGTATTTTCTTTACAAATTGGTTTGGATCAAGAAGATGAAGATGAATGAATGTAGAAGATGAAACAAAGGACCTTGAATTTATTGAATGAGATATTGAAGATGGATCCTACAATTACTTGAATTATTGAATCCTTGATCTTCAATGGAGGAATACTTGAAGAATGATTGAAGGCTTGAAGACTTGAATGCTAGAGTGTGAGTGCTTGAAATTATGAATGTATGATATGATCAATTATGGATGGATGTAATGGAGAAAATAAAAGGGATTATAGATTGGCTAATTCTTGTAGGTTGGCCTACCTAGGAATTAATAGCCTAAAGGTATCCAAACATGAGACCCAAATAGAGGACCCAAAATAGGGCTTGATCAAGAGTGCACTGTAGCCCTGATTAGCCCATCATGGGAACACTATGTCCCTAAATTGATTAGGGACATATTTTACCACTAACAACCAGGGCCTAAAACCTTTAGGATCCCAATAGATCTTAGACCCCATAAATTAGGCATTGAATTTTAGAGATGGCCATTTTGGTGCAAAGAGAAGATTCCAAGTGGTAAATGAAGGGAATGGAGGACCTAGGAGGATAGATCCTACCTCAAGCTTAATGCTATGAAAATAGGAGCTTTAAAGAGGATCTATTAGGTTTTACACCAATTCCACCTAGGATAAAGGATAGAAAGGAGAAGAAAGAAGGAAATACATAAGTAGATTGATGATCTTGAATTAAATAAGTGCTCAACCTTCATTGAATTGGATTGGTTCCAATTTAAGATGATACATTTAGCCCCCATTTTAGAGATAGTATGGACTTGATCCAAACTCTTGGTAAAGTAGAGCACAAAGAATATAATACTCTTATTACAATCAAGGAGACAAATAATTCATAAAGCCCCTAAGGGATTGAGCCTTTTCTAACTCCTAAATTACAGTAAGAGATAGATCACTAACTAAAAGAAGCAGAGATAAGAGGAGAGTGATAATCTCACCCTGGTAGAATGCTCACCCTACTTTGAATCACTAAAAGAGTTTATACAAAAGATGGTATTGAATGGTCTAATGGGGTGGTAACCCTTTAGTCAACCCATTAGTGGACTCATCCATAGATTGATGTTCTTTGTATCTCAGTGGTATGGTCCAATAAGATCGCATTACCCTGTATGGAACCTAGCAATTTTTTATGTGTTACCCGTAAATGAGATTTAGCATATGTATTTGTAAGGGAAAGAGAGACCCAATATCAAGGATACTCACTTCCTATGTTGAAGGAATACATGAAGAATCCATTCCAAATTGTGTATAATCCATAAATAGATTCACAATATGTGTTCAAAGATGAGGGATGAAGTAGCAATGCATGTATTTAAGGATAAATTAGGAAGCATACTAAACTTCAAGGGCTAAAGTACCCCAAGCTATACTCAAAATCTATATTCACTACCCCATGATTGGAATGAAAAATTATTAGAGTGTACTCCCCCACTTTAAATTCATTTCTAAGACTTTAATATGAGAAATCAATTTAATGCAATAAATGTACAATCATTAAGAGTCATTTCAACTATGAGATGCCCCCAAGAGAAAAAAAATTAAGGAAAATGAGCACATAATATATAAAGAGCACCAAGGGATCTAATAACTTTGGGGTCAATATGATCATATGATAACATGTAAATATTATATCAATTATGAAATATCATCATCACCCAAAGGAAGTAGAACTACAACACAATGGAAGAAAGACACACAAGAGTTACAAAGAAGATTCTTTTTGGACTATCATCATGGAGACCAAAAAGAATTGGTGCTACCATGTTGAAAATCCATGAAAACAACACAATGATACAAGTACAAACAATAGAATGTGCACAACATAACATATAGCAAAATATAGAAGAACCGAGATACAAATAGAAGAAGAATATGGTGTTTCAATTCTTTTATCACATTGTGTCAGTAGAGCAACAAGGGACATTAAAAGAAATCTAAACAAATATTAAGAAGGCACAATATATGGGAAGAAAATTATAATATAAAAACACACAAAAATATACTATACTAGAGCATTCACTTCATGCATGTTTCCCTCCTCTCCTATCTTGGTCAGTAGTAATAAGAGAAGGTGGATAACTTGGAAGAGGAGTTATATCCAACATAGTAGGCACAATAGCTAAAACTAAATAAGGACCCTCAAGTGAGGTACTATGCTAAGAAGTAGATGTAAGTGTAAGCTTCATAGAAAGAATGTTAGGTAAATAAGAATCAAGATCAATAATATCATCTTCATCATCATCTAAAGTATCTTCTTCATCAAGATTAATATCGATAGAATCCAAAACAAGAATATTAGATTTATCTATATCAAAAGTATGATTAACTTCCTCTCCAAACATGGCCTAATGAGAATAATTCATGTGATATTTACCATGAGCATGGAAGTTCTTTTGACATTCATGAGCATGCCAATTATGATTATTTTTCCATAAATTTTTTGAGATGAGCAAGGATCAACAACCATAGATTCATTTCCAAGGTTAATAGGAAGAATGAATACAAGTTCAGAAGTAGAAGAATTAACCACACTAGGAGGAGGAACCACTCTAGAAGAAGGATCTACAATAAAAGAAGGAAGCACACTAGGGGGAAAAAACACACTAATTGAATCAATAGATACAAGAGGTGGCTAACCATTAGAAATAGAATAATCAAAAGAAACAGGAATAGAAGGTGTAGGCAAAAGAACTTAGCAATATTTTGACATTTATGAGATTGATAAGATTAAAAAAATAATCTAGATAAGTAGGTGTAGTAGGAATATAAGGCCAAAAAAAATCCAAAGTAGCACAATGTCAAGGTGTAGAAGGATAATAAAGGCCACGATTGATCATCTTAATCTCACCATCATAAGGAAATTTATTGCACTAATGAATAGGGAAAGAAATGGAGTGTATAGAAGTCAACCAAGGTAGACCAATCTTCACTTGCAATTTATCAAAAGTAGGAATGATGAAAAAGGTACTATTCACCACTTTGCCACAAAGATCAATAGGTAAAGAAATAAAACAATGATGAGGATACAAGAAACCATTATAAGTCTTAATCCAAGTATTAGTTGAATCAAAGAAGTCACAATGTTTTCTCTTAGCATATAAATGTTCCTTAGTAATTATATTAATCATAGAAGAAGGATAAAAAAGACACCCACAAGAAGGATATTTATCAATCTAAGTAGAAATATAAAGAGGACCATCAAGAGCCTTAAAAAATATCAACATCAATAAATGAAATAGTAAGGGCTCAACTACGCTTATGATTAGGTTTAGGTTGCTCACTTGATGTAGAGGGAATATCTTTCTTAGGTGGAGGTGGAGGATAAACTACATGTTCCACACAATTAATACTATTTGTATTCTTTCATTGTAAAGTATCATAAGCAACATTCACATCAGAAGAGGAAGAAGAAGAATGTTCAACAATAGTATTAGTAGTGTGTTGAGATAAAGGATTGGTATAGATTTGAATATTTTGATAAGGAAGCACCACAAATTTATTTCTAGCATCGTTAATTTTAATTGATAAGATATTAGAATCAATCAAATCCTGAATCTTATGCTTCAAAGAATATCATGCCTTAATATCATGGTCGGACTAACAATGATATTGACAAAGGGATTTAGGATTAACATGTGGTCTTGATATGGTAGATGAAAGAAGAGGTTTAATAGGATGATGTGTAATCATATTAGCACTAACTAACCTATCCATAATGGAATGTAAAGACTCAAAAAGAGAAGTAAACGTATGATTCATCCAAAAAATAAAGGAAGAAGCAACAACACCTCGAGATGAGGCATCTACTATATTCGTGGCTTTATTAATTTTGGCATAGTTGTTAGTTTTTTGGAATTTTTAATAATTAGGTCTGGCATCACTCTTATCAATAGGTACATGATCCATTGGAGTGGTCCTCTCAAATTGACTCACTTGTAATAGTTAATGATGAAGTGTTAGACAAAGTTGTGAAAAATAAGTAAACCTAGTAAGTGGAATCTTATCTCTAATGTGTTTTTTTAATTCCCAACTAGAAGCCATGAAGAATCAATATCTCGAGGAAACCAATAAACATTTTAGGCATGTAAATGATTTTGGTTTTCATTCTTTGCAATAATAGAAGCTTTTTCTAATTCAAGGGAATGTAAGGGAAAGTAAAAGTCATGAAAGTTTGATTGATTGTGTTATAATTTATGCCTCGACCTAGTTTTTCAATTCATTCATTCATTTAGGATTCTGAAGTGAATATGATTTTTGTTTTTTTAAATTCCCTTGTTATCTATGTCTTTGTAATGATTAGTCAAGAGTCAATGCATATTTTGTATCTTGACATACCCTTGTGATCTACATCTTTGCAATGATATTTTTTAGAGGAGAAGGAAGAAAGGGAAAAGGGAAAGGAAGGGTTTTGTTGGTTATGTTCCCACACACCAATTTAATCTTGAATGATGATATGCACATACTAATTAATGAGTGTCTATATAGAGTACTATAAAATCATCCATGTCATACCACCATCTGTACACAATGTATTTCTAGTTTCTTTCTACTTACATGCCAATTTCATTTCATATGATCATATAAAATTTGTATCTTGATCTAATCTCTCAATTATGCCTTTGCCTATTTTTTCAATCCATTCATTTTTGTAGGATTCAGTAGTGAATATATATTTTGTCTCTTCTTGTGCCCTTGTGATCTATGTCTCTGCAATGATCTTTTTCAATGCATAAGGAATAAAGGAAAAATAAAAATGAAGGGTCATAATCATTATGTGTATAATCTCACACACTAATTTGATCTTGAATGATGATATGTGCATACTGAATACTGAGTGTCTATACAAAGTACTTCAAAAACATACACTTCATACCTTCATTTATACACAATGTATTTCTAGTTTCTTTCTACTCACATGCCCATTTCATTTCATATGATCATCTAAAAATTGTTTCAATCTAAGCTCTCTATTATGCTCCCATGTCATTTTTTAATTGATTCATTCATTTAGGATTCAATGAAAAATATATATTTTGTCTCTTGGTGTGCCCTTGTGATCTCTATCTTTGCAATGATCTTTTCCAGTGAAGAAGGAAGAAGGGGAAAAGGAAGAGGAAGGGTCTTGTATACATAGTGTAATTTAAGCATTTTTTGTAGCATTTTCAGAGGGACTTGTAGTGACACATTCCATTTTTATTTTTTTACATGAGGTTTGATATTAATATGTAGGTCAACTCCTAAGGCATTTGCTTACAACTGGGAAAAGTATTTTTTTATTCACAAAGGACTTGTATTAGGAGATGTCCTCTTCTTGAGGTATGTTAACTCATTGGTTCATTGCAACTATTGAGAGGAAAGAACATTAATTCTATATAAAAGTTATGGTCTCAATGAGATACATATTCAAAGATTTAGAAATGATTTAATTTTTGTTTTGTATGTACTTCTTAAGAGTACATTGTTGTAATGAATGATAGATGACCTCCAACTTAAAATTTGATAATAGTATAATCTTTTGATAATGTCATATATTTCATTACAATGTTATAGCTTTACATTCTCTCTTTTAGTTTTGGACTATAATGGATTGAAATGTTAATTTGTATCCATCATGTTATCCTTTTGAATAATATTTGTAATCATTTTGTCTTGTCTTCTATATGCATATAAGATAAAATATATAGAAGACTTAAGATTAATCAATATTGGTACCTTTGGAGTGGGCTCCTTGATATACATAATTATTATTCACTCTCTCTTGTATCCATTTGAAATGTTTAATAATCTTTTTTAACATGAGAGTACTTAGTAGTTTATACGGAGCCTATAATTGTTTTTATGAATTATTTAATAAAAATCATTGCATGCTCTATTTATGGCATATAAGTAAAATCTTAAGAAGAGCTTGAATCCTTTTAGGACCAATGGTTATAACTTACTAAGAGACAAAATGATATTTTTTCAGTTAAATGAGAATCTAAAATATTGGAATTTATGTGACACTTTCAATTCATAAAAAAGTATTCTTTACACAAATATAGAGTTAATTCATGTCATGATATTTTAAACTGGTATTCTCTTTTCAATGTTTTTATTGTTGCCTAACTAGTAAATTCTATATTTTATATAGGAAAGAGTGATATATTTTATGCTTTTCTTATTATTTTAGTAACATTTAGCTAAATTTGAGAAGTTTTCTATGATTAAAAAACAATTAGATCCTACTACGTCTATAAAGGGTAGAGTAGTGTTTCTTAAGAGACTCTTTGTAGCTCTCCAAAATCTTGAAAAAAAATCTCCATTCATTTTCTCACTAGCATCAAGTCTGAAATCCCACTTGAGTACATAGAGCTAAGTTTTCATTCTTTCTCTATTGCAAGTGAGGAATTGATCTAGGTGCATTTTATTTGTTTAAAGGATCATACGACTAGTCTTTATTTGGGTGTATTACAATTTTTTGGTAGGTTCAATTTGTAGGTAAAGATCTACAAATAGAGTTCCTCCATTCTCAAGGATGCATTCTTTTAAATCTGGAATTACATGAATTTATTGTTGTTCTTATTTATGATATTTCCCCTATAAACTAGTTTTAGGTTGCATAGTTCCCTTATTGAAGTTATTTATTTTGTTTAGAAGCATCCTTATCTTAATGATACAACATAGAAATGCTTATGAATGCCAAAACAACAATTTTTATTATAAATATAAGATTAATTGCAAAAATAATGTTTTGACATTTTCTGCAGTCAAAGGTATATTATGATAATCAGGTGTGTTTATGTAGTTTATAGGGATTTATTAAATCGACTTGGAGTAATTAATAGTTCTTCCAAATAAAAATGGTTCTTCAATAAAATACTTAATTTTGGTATCTTAATAGAAAGTAGGGATGCATTTTTCTTGGGAAAGGAAAAGAAATTTTTTCAATAGTCCTCCTATATTGCTCTATTTTCAAAGCCTTCAAATAGTTTTCATCTCCATTTAAATTGAATTTTAAAGTATTTTTTTAGTTTTATTAACCATTCTACTCTCTTTTGCTTTCTTTGGTCAGGGGTGTACCTAGGAAATAATGACAAGTGAAGGTGGATGGGGTCTTAATGAACTTTTATAAAGTAGAAAAAAATTGTAATTAATAGTATGATGATCATGAGGTTTGATGAGTTCAAAAAATTCAAATCTCTTTAAATGTAATGTGGAATTTCTTTTTAATAAAACATATTATTTATTTTGTTGAGTGAAACAAGAATAACTAATAGTATAGATGTTGATGATTAAAATCAAAGTACAAATAAATATATTGCACGTCAATATTTTGCAAAGGATCTTTTAAGAAAGGTAGGTTGCAGATTTTATTTTAAATTCATAATTGAAGTCTTGTATATCTTAGGTAGACATTTAGCTTGAGGAAGTTTCTCATTTTCAATTACTATTATTAGATATATTTTTTAACAAAATGATTAAATTATATAGATCAACTTCATTGGAAGATTGGGTTACCAAAAGGGACTTGATCTGATTCAGTAATCTCTTCCAAAATTAATAAAATACAACATACAATTTGTAAGTTTTTTTGCTAAGTTAATATAAGAATCAATTTAAGTTTTGAATATTTAATTTGACTTGTAATATAATAGATGGTTTCACAAGTCTTTATAAGAAATCAAGAATACAATAATTGACTTTGTGTTCATGCAAAAACTTAAAATAATTAAATTTAGAAACACAAGAAACTACTACATGGATTTTGGAAATCTAATGGCACTAACCATATTGCTTATTCACATTAGCAACTAGTTTCATATCTTCATAAGTAACTTAACCCTTTTAGGTTTGTTCCTTCACCCATTGAACAGGTTCAAGGACTTGGATCAACTTTAAGATTTCATATGACAAATTTCGATTATAATTGAGTTGTACAAATAGAAGTTGGGCCTCTTCCATTGATAAGAACACCAAAAAAAAGTCTATATCTTCCTTAATACTCAATGAAACCTAATGCTACAAAAACCAAAATGGTGTTGACCCAATGCCATAACATATTCAATCAAAGGTTCAAGCAGGTAGGAAGGAGGCAAGCTTGGTCAAAAGGAAAAGAGGGGGGAAAGGAGGTTGAGATGGTTCAGCGAAAGGGTAAGGAGAGCTTTTCTGATGCTCGGGAGAAAGGAAAGAGGAAGAGGGCATAGTTAAAACAATAGTTTCTCTGCATGAAAAGGGAAAAAAAATTGTTTGGAGGAATTTCCATGCAGGTATAGCTAAGATGGGGCTTTTCAGAGAACACATAAAGTTGGAGGTACTCAAGGGGAAGGATGGTACAATTCATCTGGAAGAGCTTATTAATCCTGGACTAATTATTCTAAGTGACAATACAAGGAGGCGAGTATGAATTTCCTGAACAATGCCATTAATAGCCTCGTGGATAATTTTTTATCCTTAAAATGGATATTTTGTGAAATTGAGGAAATAAAGTATAGATTGCAGGGATAGGATAGGTCAAAAGGGGTGGGAAGGAATGTAAAAATTGGCAAACTAGAAGCTAGGATTTTAGAGATAAAGGGTGGAAAGGATGGACACTACACTTCATAGCTCGGCTAATTAGAGCCTTAACATTATAAAAGGTCTAAATGATAACATCATTCAGCTACATAGGATGATGGAGGAGAATAAAAAGGGTGAGGAAAAGGACATAAATGGGACTAGGGTGACTAAGGAGGAAGAATCCTTATAGGAGGAAAGCCTAAGCAGAAAGAGCAAAGTGGAAAAGAGAAAGAGGGATGAGCTAGCTTTTCAGGATGATAGTCACTCAAAGACCTACGAAGCAAAGGCCAATGAAGAGATGGAGTTAAAGAAAAAGGAGATGGCTAAACATCTGATTCCCTGATTGCTCTTCCTAGTTTTTGTTGTTTTCCTAGTTTTTTCCCTTTTGGTTTTTGCTTTTGTTTGTTGGTCAGGCCTGGCCTATTATTTTTTATGTTGCTTAGTAGTTAGACCTGAACTGTTAGTTTATATTATGTTGTTAACTAGTGGGTTTCAAGAACCCTTGTAAAAAAAAAATTTACTTAATCAAAAATATATTCAATCAAAGGATCTTCAAATAGATATTTTCTAGACAATAAATAAGCATTAGGATCATACTATTATAACTAATAGGTTATAGAAAAAAATAGAAAACACACACTTTTTTTTATCATAGAATAATTACATCAACCATCCTAGCCATTCTTTGGCTTCATAAGAATTTATAAACCTATATCAACTACAAAAATCAAACCACCCATATGGAAAAACCATCCTTGAGTTGGGTTTCTTATGGAAAAACCATTACACAATCAAATCTAAAAACACAAGAAACTCTTTTATGGATTGTAGAAATCTAATGGCATTAACCATATTGCTTGTTGACATTAGCAACTTGGTTCATATCTTCATGACCAACTTAACCCTTTTAGTTTTTTTCCCTCACCCATCGAATAGGTTTAAGGAATTGGACCAACTTGAAGATTTCATATGAAAAATTTAGATTACAATTTGAATTGTAAAAATAAGCATATACTATAATTTTATTTGATCATGATTTGATTTGTATGTGATTCATGGTGTATCCTAATACTCAAAAGATATCCACTATTTCCTCCACAATTAGCTTTTCAATATCTATAAATAACTATGTCTAAGAAGATTTTTTTTTCTTTTGACATCATTTTTCTTAGTTTGTGAAGGTTATAGACCAAAGTTTCCATAGCCCAATTTTTGCTACCTATGAAGAAGGACAATGTTAGATTTAATATAATTAAATTAGATCAAAATAGGGAGATAATCAGTAAATTTTGGTCTAACTTTCAAAGAGAAGGCAATGAAAAATGTTATTGTCCTTGTAGAAGTTGTAAGTGCTTGGACGCTAGAAGACTGCTAATCAAAATAGCTAAGAGATATTGTAGGTACAATGGTCACATTCAAGGCAATTTTGATTATTATCCATTGGTAATTTATTTTTATATTGTATTATTCATTATATACATCATAAAAGAGAATCAATATAGAGCTAGTTGACTAAGCATCAAGAAAAACCAAAACCAATGAGAGAACAAAAATTAAAAACCAAGAGAAGGAAGAAACAAAGAATGTTAACTAAAGAATGAGATTTAAAAAAGAGAGAAATAAAGCAGGACAAGAATAGAGAATTAAAGTAAGGATGAAGAATCCAAGCAACACCAACAAAGAAGAAAGTAGTAGGAAAGTAGGAAAAAGAAATCAAGCAAACAATAAGAGGGCAAGAGAGGTTTCCTAGCAATATTGTTATGTTTCAAAGCATATGGGACTTCAAGCATACAATATCAACCAAATAAATAAGCTACTAGAAAGGATTGATGATGGGAAATGAAAAACCAACAAAAAATGAAAGACATAAGAGAAAGTTGCTAGAAGACAACAAAACTAAGAAAATCCTATTAGGATGAAATTGATGAGATGCCTGAAAAGGATTCAAAATGATGCAAGAGCATCCATAGGTATAAGGGCAATCCTGTGTCACCCAAAAAAAATGTACTTAGACTTAGTTTCTATTTCATGTGTTTTCATTTCTGGATACCCATTTGGGTCAAATAAAGGTTCTAGCTCTCACAGTTCCACTGTCAATGTTCTAGGTTACAGTATTTGAACACCTTGGGATATGTGTAAATGCCAAAAAAAAAAGTATGTAATTGAGCCATAATTTTGGTAAATTAGAGGGTGTAAATTTTCCATACGAATGTAATTGTAATTTAGAGCATTCCAAAAAAAGAATCAGGTCAAAAGGCCCCACGGTTTGAAAGTTATTTCAGTTTTTTAGTTTCTATAGACCTCCTAAGAATGCTTCAAAGTCAAGTTAGGGGCATTAATGACCTTGAAAAGGGACAAAAAATGGGTGACAAGTGAAGCTATCCATAGGGCTATAGAGTGCTTTGAGAGCTTTCTAGAAATGTAAGCGATTTTTTAATCGGAGCTACGATTCAAAAGTTATGCCTCTCAAAAGTTTGATTACCATTTCTGGATTCTTCTAATTTTGTGCCGACTTCTAGTGCAACTTCTGGAGCCTTCTATTTGGTCGGTGGATGTCAACTAGCACTTTCTAGAAAGTATTCCTAATCCTTAACCCTTCGGGGTCTATTTAAGAACATTTTTGGCATTGTAAAAGGCAGTTCGGAGTGGACTTTGAGAGAAGGTACTAGGAGAAGAATTTATCTCCAGATTTATGCTATTGTAAGCCCATAGGGAATGTTCTGGAGACTATTTCTCTGCACTAAGTGTACTAGCATGTTTTCACAGTTAATAAAATTTTCCCTTTCCTGTTGTGTCCATTCTGTGCTTGGGTAGTGTCCCCATCAAGTGGTATCAGAGTGGGTTTCCCTGAGTGTGTAGATAGAGTGCTGACTGTGAGGCAGTTTGCACTAGGACTATGTGGTTGTGGGTTTGAGTTAAGAAGATGCCTCCACAAAGAGAGCATGGTGGAAGGGCCAAAGCTATTAATCCTAAGGAGGTTAGAGCCCTCCAAAGGTAGGTAAAATCATTGCAGGAGGAGCTTCGTAGACGAACAAATGTTATGGTAGGTGACAAAAGTGAGGACAACAATGAAGAAGAAGAAATTGGACCAAAAGGGGAAGTTGACGGGGAAGTTCTGAATCAGGCAGAGGAAAGGGTTTTTAGGGCTATTACTAAGTTTGGGAAAAGACCTACAATTGATGTGGGTGTATTTTCAAGAAATCTGAAACCAGATGAGTTGATCGATTGGATCAATGAACTAGAAGAGTACTTTAAGTATGAGGATATTAGGGATCTAGATAGGGTTAAGTTTTCAAAGGCCAAACTGAAAGGACATGCCAAAATCTAGTGGTAAGAGGTTCAATTGGAAAGAAATTGAAGAGGAAAGGATAAGATCACAAGGTGGGATCGCATGGTGGACAAACTAAAGAAGCAGTTCATTCTTGTTGACTACGAGCTTGATTTGTTTAAGAAGATGCATGGGTTAAAGCAAGCTGAAAAATCAGTTGAGGAATATACAGAGGAGTTTTATCAACTTTTGATTAGAGCAGGGCATGTAGAAGCAAATAAGGAGAAGGTTGCTTGTTATATCAGTGGGTTGCGACCTAGCATCTAGGAGGAATTAAGTCTGGTAAGAATGACTAGTGTTGAGGAGGCATACTAGTTTTCCCTACAAGTTGAAGAGAACCTAAATAAAAGGTTTGAAGGGAGACGAAGAGGGTGTGTTCAAGGAGGAAGGGGTAGTGGTAAGTCATCTTGAGGCCAAAATGAAACCCAAAAGAAAAATGAAGATGTGGGTAATCGCAGGAACCAGAGGAACAAGAGTTTCAACCACTCTTGTGATCAAGACTTTGGAAATTAGAGAGGAAGAGGTAGAGGACATGGACAAGGAAGAGGGAGCTTCCATGGTACATATTTCCATTGCAATGAAGAAGGTCATCATGCCTTTGAATGCCCTCAATGACAAGGAAGGATAGATAGGAGAGCTGAGGGTGAAGCTAGGGTTTCTCATGTGGATGAGGATGCACAATCATCACATTCTGAGGATGTAGAAAGAGGAGAGACTTTAGTAAATGAAAGGGTCCTACTAAGTGGTGTGATTGAACTAGGACAAAGGAGGAGTTTATTTTGTACCAGGTGAAAGTATGAGGATAAATGTTGTGATGTGATCATTGATGGTGGTAGCACTGATAACTTGGTATCAGAGGAGATGGTCTCTAAGCTGAAGCTCAAGAGGGAGAAACACCCGCAGCCCTATCAGATTGCTTGGGTGAAAGATGATCATAAGGTTCTGGTAAGTGAACAATGTTTAGTGAAGTTCAAAATTGGGAGCTACCATGACGAAGTTCTCTGTGATGTTATTCCAATGGATGTTTTCCATCTATTGTTGGGTAGACCATGGCAATTTGATAGGTATGCAGTACATGATGGTCGTGCAAACACATACTCTCTAACAAAGGATGGATTTCGCCACAAACTGAAGCCCATGAAAAAGGAAGGTGAAAAGGTATGTAGCAGTGCAAGGACTTGTCTTGTTGATGGAAGGAAGTTTTTAGATGGCATGAAACATCAGCGTATGTGTTATGCTTTGATTCCTAGGAAAGATAAAGAAGGTAGTAGTGAAATACCACTTGAAGTTTCAGATTTACTAGGAGAGTTTGGAGATATCATCTCTGATAATGTTCCAAAAGGATTTCCACCGATAAGGCAAATCAGTCATCAGATAGATTTAATCCTAGGAGCTAGTTTGCCTCACAAGGCTGCTCACAGGATGACTCCTATTGAAATTGAGGAGCTAAATAGATAGGTTTAGGAGCTATTTAGGAAGGGCTTGATTCGGGAGAGCTTGAGTCCATGTGTAGTAACTGCAGTACTGGCACCAAAGAAGGATGGCAAGTGGAGGATGTGTACAAACTCTTGAGCTATAAATAGGATAACCATCAAGTATCGGTTTCCTTTTCCAAGAATGGATGATCTTATAGACTGCTTGAGTGGAGCTCAGTACTTTACAAAAATAGATCTCAAGAGTGGTTATCATCAGATACGGATACGAGAAGGAGATGAGTGGAAAACTTCCTTCAAGACCAAGGAGGGTCTTTATGAGTGGTTAGTCATGCCCTTTGGATTGACGAATGCCCCAAGCACCTTCATGCGGCTTATGAATGAGGTACTTAAGAAGTTCTTGGGAAAAATTGTTATTGTCTATTTGGATGATATTTTAATTTTCAGCAAGACTTTGGAAGAATATTTATTGCATATTCGTAGTGTCCTTGAGAGGTTAAGGGAAGAGAAATTGTTAATTAATCTAAAGAAGTGTATCTTTGCAAAAAGGGAGTTAGTCTACTTGGGGTTTGTTATATCACCTGAAGGTCTCAAAGTCGATCCAGAGAAGGTAAAAGCCATCTTGGAATGGCCTACTCAAGGTCTGCTACTGAGGTAGGATCATTTCATGGTCTGGTTAGTTTTTACGGGAAGTTCATTAAGAATTTTAGTGGCATATGTGCATCCCTGACTGACACAATAAGAGGGGATAGAAAAGAGTTCAAATGGACTACAACAGCTGCGAGAAGTTTTGAAATGCTAAAGAAGAAGGTGATAGAACAACTTGTGTTGGCACTTCCAAATTTTAGAAAGGTGTTCTAGGTGGATTGTGATGCTAGTGGCAGTGCTATTGGGGCCGTATTAAGCCACGAAGGTAAGCCTATTGCATATTTTAGTGAAAAATTGAATGATGCGAAAAAGAAGTATTCTATTTATGATCAAGAGTTCTATGCAATAGTTTAGGCCTTAAAGAAATGGAGGCATTATTTATTGCCAAAGGAATTTATTTTATATACTGATCATCAGGCATTACAGTACCTAAATAGCCAAGGTAAATTGAATCGGAGGCATATGAAGTGGGTAGAGTTCTTGCAGAGCTAAACATTTGTGTTGAAGGATAGAAGTGCAAAATCTAACAGGGTTGCAGATGCATTAAGTAGGAGATAGTTGTTGCTTACAGTAATGCAGGTTGAAGTAGTTGGGTTTGATGAACTCAAGAATCTATACCCTAAGGATCCTAATTTTGTTGAAGCGTGGAAAGCTTGTAAAGAGCCTGTTGCTGTAGATAGAACCAAGTGGCTAGACTATTTGATTTAGGATGGTATGTTGTTCAAGGGCAGTCAATTGTGCATTCCAAGGAGTTCCATGAGATAAAATTTGATTAAGGAGAAACATAGTGGAGGGATGGCAGGACATTTTGGTCAAGATAAGACCATTTCCATTCTCAAAGAACATTATTTTTTGCCTCAAATGTCACAGGATGTGAAGAAGTTTGTATAGAATTGCCAGGTTTGTCAAGTGGCCAAGGGATTTAGTCACAATACTGGACTATATCAGCCATTTCCTATTCCATCAAAGCCATGGGAGGACATAAGTATGGATTTTGTTCTTAGATTTTCAAGTACACAAAGGGGTAATGACTTAGTATTTGTGGTGGTTGATAGGTTCTCCAAAATGGCACATTTCATTCCATGCCAAAAAATTCATGATGATGTCCATATTGCAAACTTGTTTTTTAGAGAGGTGGTAACACTACATGGTCTCCCAAGGAGTATAGTTTTTGACAGAGATACTAAATTTGTGGGGTATTTCTGGAGAACATTGTGGAAGAAGTTGAGAATAGACTTGAAATTCAATTCCACACATCACTCGCAGACTGACAGCCAAACAAAAGTGGTAAACAGAAGTCTGGGCAATTTGCTAAGATGTTTAGTTGGAGATAAGCCCAAGGGGTGTGATTTAATTCTACCACAAGCAAAGTTTTCTTACAATAACTCTATAAATAGGAGTACTAGTAGACCACCATTTCAAATTGTATATGGAAGTAGCCCAAGGACTGCACTAGAATTGAGGAAGATAGAGCAAGGGGAGAGGACAAGTGCTGAAGCTAAAGAATTTGTTGAACATATCAAGCGTCTAAATGAGGAGGTCCAGGCACACATTACCAAGATGAACCAACAATATAAAGCTAGGGCTGATCAAAGGAGAAGACATAAGGAGTTCCAAGTAGGGGACCTAGTCATGGTACACTTAAGAAAAGAAAGATTTCCAACCGGTACTTACAACAAGCTAAAGATGAAGAAATTTAGCCCTTGCAAAATTTTGAAGAAACATTACTCAAGAAATGCATATGAAGTAGAGTTGCCAAATGGAATTCACATTTCTCCTATTTTCAACATTGTAGACTTAATAGAGTATCATGATGATGGTGCAGATGAGGAGCTGTTGTTAGAGCCATGTCCAATTCCTACTTCTAAGAAGGAGGAGATAGAGGAGATTTTGGATAGTCGTGTGGTTAGGAGTACCAGAAATAGGCAATATGAAGAGTATCTGGTCAAGTGGAAAGGACGGCCAATAGAGGACTCAACTTGGATATCAGCAGCTGAGGTTTCCCATTTGGGATTTCCTCTACCATTCATAAAGTGACAGGGTCACTTTTCAATCTACCTTGGGTGTCTGATGCAGGAGCATCCAGAGGTATAAGGGTAATCTTGTGTCACCCAAAAAAAATGTATTTAGACTTAGTTTCTGTTTCATGTGGTTTCATTTTTGGATACCCATTTGGGTCAAATAAAGGTTCCAACTCTCACAGTTCCACTATTAGTGTTCTAGGTTAGAGTATTTGAACACCTTGGGATATGTGTAAATGCTAAAAAAATAGGAGTTTGTAATTGAGTCATAATTTTGGTAAATTAGAGCTTGTAAATTTTTTGAAATGATGTAATTGTAATTTAGAGCATTCCAGATAAAGAATCGGGTCAAAAGGCCTCACGGTTAGAAAGTTATCGTAGTTTTTTTATTTTTGGAGACCTCCTAAGAATGCTTCAAAGTCAAGTTAGGGGCATTAAATGACCTCAAATAGGGCCAAAAAATGGGGGATGAGAAAAGCTAGTCCATAGGGCTATAGAGCACTTTGAGAGCTTTTCAAAAATGTAAACAGTTCATCAATCGAAGCTACAGTTCAAAAGTTATGCCTCCCAGAAGTTCGGTTACCATTTCTAGATTCTTCTAATTTTGTGTCGATTTCTAATGCAACTTCTAGAGCCTTCTATTTGGTTAGTGGATGCCAACTACCACTTTCTAGAATATATTCCTAATCCTTAACCCTTCAAGGTCTATTTAAGAACATTTCTGACCTTGTAAAAGGCAGTTCGGAGTGGACTTTGAGAGAAGGTACTGGGAGAAGAATTTATCTCCAGATTTGTGCTATTGTAAGCCCATAGGGCATGTTTTGGAGACTGTTTCTCTACACTAAGTGTACTAGCATATTTTCACAGTTAATAAAAATTTCCCTTTCCTATTGTGTCCATTTTGTGCTTGGGTAGTGTCCCCATCACAAAAGAAAACATAATACTAAGAAGATGGGATCCAAGGATCAAGAGAATCAATTAAACCTCTAAAAGGGAATACATGATAGAAAAATAAGACAAATTGGATAAAGATAATAGAAGATAAACTTGAAATGAATTTGAAGTTTGATTATAACTTTAATTATTTCTTATTAATGCTATAACACTTGTCTATGAATGAAGGGAGACATTGCTTTAATTATCTTTATATCTTCACTTTAAGAATTTGTGAAAGTTTATCAATTCTAATTTGATGTTTTCAATGAAAGTATATTAAGTTTCTCTTATTTCATCAAATTGTTTTATGTTATAATGTTGTTAGCTATTAGATTTGGTACCAGATAGACTAATTTGGTTAATTGCTATACATAAAGCATCCAAATGTCTCTATATTATTATTGAAAAGGAAATCCTATGTTCTTCTACTTATATTATATTTTCATTATCTTTTCCATATCTCCACATCCACAATGTTTCTATATGTCAAGGGATTCTCCATAAAATTTCCTTTACATAATTATTAGAGTTTACTGAACACGATATTTATCTTTATTTATAAGATACAAGAATTATGTTTTGTTTTACCTTATTATATATTTCTTTGGAAATTAAAAATTTTGGAGCATTATTCCTTATTGGAGAAATTTTTGACAAGTAGACTCT
This sequence comes from Cupressus sempervirens, assembly GCA_028749045.1. Taxonomy (NCBI): domain Eukaryota; kingdom Viridiplantae; phylum Streptophyta; class Pinopsida; order Cupressales; family Cupressaceae; genus Cupressus; species Cupressus sempervirens. The sequence continues at coordinate 552,412,258 of CM053786.1, read as the reverse complement.
GGTAGGGATTAGAATGATTGACCCTCTATTATGACATTTTAATATTTCATTCTATAGTTCCGCATCTATTGTACACATTATTAGTGATGAATATTTTTAGTTGATTGAATCCTATATGGATTATTCTAAAAACACTACAATCACCTTAGTAAATTAAATGGTCTATATTGCATTTTAATAGAGAGACTGAGAGAATGAGATGATCCTAACTAGTTTTAAATTTCTTCTAACCATACTTTATTTTATGTCTACTATTATAATCTATATGTTTTATGTTTCCTTATGTGAGATGAGGGATTCTAATAGTTAGTCTTATATATCTGAATTGTGATGTATATCCTTATGATAAATGGTGTTATGGATATTATTTGGCCCTTGTATATTCTCTTTCTTTAAGTGAAAATTGTAACTCTTTACAAAAATCTGAATGAATATTCCATCTTTTACCACTTGAAAGAAATTTTATAAAGCTAATGGTTGTAGATCTTTGCAAATGAAATATATTTATATTTTTAAGTTGTGTGTGTGCATGTGTTTGTGTGTGTGTGTGTGTGCGTGCGCGCGCGCGCACGCGCGTGTGTGTGCATGTGTGTGTGTGTGTGTGTGTGTGTGTGTGTGTGTGTGTGTGTGTGTGTGTGTGTGTGTGTGTTGTGTGTGTGTGTGTGTGTGTGTGTGTGTGTGTGTGTGTGTGTGTGTGTGTGTGTGTGTGTGTGTGTGTGTGTGTGTGTGTGTGTGTGTGTGTGTGCGTGCGTGTGTAATATTTGTGTATGTCTCCAAACTAGAGTATTACCTTTGTCTTCATGATTCAAGAAATCTTTTATTCAAGGTATTTTGACTAATTTTTTAGTTTTCTTAGCTTGGTTCAAAAGAGACAAAACAACTCTAATAATATAAGTCAAAACCAAATTTTTATTCATTATTTTTATATATTCATTCAATTTACTGTGATGGCCTTTCTACACAAAATTGAAACCCAAATATGTTCATTAGTAACAAACATCATCATGAAAACTTTTGGAAACACTCTTTCGATATCCTAAGTCAAATTAGCAAACCTTAGCCCATAATTATATAGATAATTAAAAGGTTAAAAATAAATTTGATCTTTATGGAACTCAAACTTCTCTTAGGTACTTTATCAAGCAATGTTGATATTAAATGGAAATATATGTATACACATACATAGATCATTTTTACACCTCAAGTAACTACAAAGATTACTCTCACTTTGCTAAGATGTATTTACCAGGTCCATAAGAGATTAGGAACAAACAATAATTCCCTAATGATGCTAACTATAACAAAACACAAAAACTCAATGAAATCTTCTTAGGGGTTTAACAAAAAATATAAAAGCACTACTATGAACACTGAATTGATTTATGGTCACTTGTTGATCCTTTTTATCACATATTAAATATTAAAAAAACTTCTTATAATGGATCTAAATATTATAGCTCCTTTTTTCCTCTCTTTAAATACATTATCGGCTTACTTGAGGTGTTTATGTTGGCTAAAACACATCTAGAATAATGTTATCCTTTTCTTTGGAAACTTCTCACATTTCAATTTCTACTTTGTGAACATGAAATTAGAATAGAATATATTCTATACCATTTGAAAACAAACCTATATAATAGAGGAAACTCTTATCTTTATCTTAAAATAATTAATTTTACATGTTCTAGTTTTTTTTCACACCAATTTGGATATATTTGCTAAACTACTCATCTATACTTGGTTAATACATATATTTCCATTATATTTAAAAGCTACTAGTGACCTCAAAAAACTAGACTATTTACATATTTACAGAGAGTTACATTGATTTACCTAATAGATTGTAGAAGGGTGACGCGTGTGTCATTGAAGGATATGTGTGTCCTATATATCGAACCAAAAATTACCAGTAAAATCAAAATTACAATTTACAACCTATTCAACTGATTATCTTGAAAAATATTATATCAAAACCAAAATCTGATTTCATCCTGAATTCTATGTGTGCCTTACAATTATGATTTCCTTGTCTAATTATGGATCTTTTGATGGATTCCCTTCAACTTCCATGGTTATTACACTTTTGCCTTTCTTGATTCTCGTGGCTTCGCTAAACAAAGGGAAGTTGAGCTCGAGTTTCTTAAGGCTGTTAAGATCCATGATAAGTGACATGTTAAGCCTATATTCCATTGATTATGCCAACTAGTTGGTGTTATCTTCTGTATTTCCCTGCCCAAAGATCCTTGGAAACAAGGATAAATATAAGCCAAGATAAATAAGAGATTAAACAAGTATGGATGTAAAAAACATACAAAATGTATGGATTACAAAGATTGCAATAGAAGAATAAACAACATCCAAAAACTAACAGATCTCCAAATGCCACTACTGGCCAAACTAACAAACCACAAAAGGATGCAAACAATTTTGAATCTGAAAACATACCAAATCTAAAGTGCAATTCCAAGCTATTCAAGGACACCATAAAGGGTATTCAAAAAACCTTTGAAAAAATTCTAATCATACTAAAAAGTGCTCGTTGCCTGCCCAAGCAAGTATTTTCCAAAACCCAAGTGATAGTTTAAATTAGTATAATACAATACTTTCCAGTATCATATGACCTTTCTAATGAAAGTGTGTGATACAATCAGGGTTTGGGTGACACTTCTCAAGAAGGCATGTGATACTTTACTAGTATCATACAACCTTTCTCCAAGAGGTGTGTGATACAACATAGTGTCTCATGATAGAGTTTACATGGGTGTGTGATACTTACCAGTATCATACAATTCTTCTCCTTTGAGAATGTGATACTTTAATGTATCATCCAATGCTGATGCATGGTCACCTAGTGAAAGCAATAATTACTCTAAGGACCAAAACAAGGGATAAAATATGGAATCAAACCTCCACACTGGGGAGTATCAGATCCACAGTTGAGGCAAAGACACTCAAAATAATAGCTAGAAGATAGAAACTACATCTAACCATCTAACATAGCAATGAAGGGAAGGTATAGGAGGTAACATCGCAATGTACTAAAACAACATAGCAATAAACTAAAACAACATTGTAATGAATAGAACAATCAAACTAAATATGTGGTTCCTCCCAATTGTAATAGCATCATAAAACCATCATGGGTCCTAGCCATCCCCCATTTGTAACATCCCAAACTACCAACCAAATTGTCAAAGCTATCTTATGAGGATGTCACTCAACATAAGAATAAGGAAATCTAACATGCTAGAAGTAAAGCATAAGATAATCCTACAAATCAAATTCATTATCTAACATATACTAAACATCATATTAAGGAAATGTGTCAATACTAACATTAGCTAAACATGATATACAAGTATTCCAATGAAAGCATAAATCACAAGAAAGCATACTCTAGAACTTGAAGTACCAAGTGAAAATGTCCAGCAATGGTTGCACTGGGATAGTAGACCATCTTTGTACACTAATCCCCAGTAGTGGTGAAGGTAGTTATGCCTCCCAACTATGTGGAATCCTTAGTTCCACTTTCGTTGTGTTGATGAAGACAATGATCCAACCATAAACACACATAAAGCAAACATCCATGGCTAACACTCACACTAGACAGTATGATGACTGAACCCAAGATCATAGACAATGCATAAACTACAGGTCCTAGTTAAACACTCAATGGGATACTAAGTAGGGGCTGACATCATGGAGAGTTTCTTGGCATCAACAAGCCCAAGCTCAGATTGTGTAGCTCAACTCCTCAATGAAAGGCTCTCCCACATACATTTTATTATCTTAAGTTTTGTTACCACCCAATATTTTCTTTAGTTATCACTTTGTTATCACAAAGGTTTGCACCCATGTCCAAAGTTTTTACCTAAGGACAACCTTGTGAAACATGGAAACAACCTCCAAGCTATGAACTTGAACTGTGAGGTTAAGTCTCCGGAGAAGGTCGGCTTCCTTTACTATCAGGGTGCACCTAACTACTCTTGGAGAGGAAAAGGGAGAAGGAATGCATGAAAAGAAAATCTCCCTATTCTAATCTAAGGGGGTGATGCACCAAAATAGAGTGTCCAAACCAATCTCTGCCCTTACATGCACTATTGAACCATCATGACACCAAAAGATATACATATTTAGACTTGCTTTAATCTAACAATCACATGCAGATCAAAAAACCCAAATGAATGATGCAAGGAAAGAGAAGATTCACTTATATACCATTCATAGGCCAAAAATGATACAGTCATGCAAGATTGCAGATCTCTACAACACACCAATGAGAGGCAAATAGTTCTTGCACTTTACATCAATGGCTGAAGGAGATAAGGCAAAATGTCATACAGTTCAGAGGCAAAGGGAATTTACACATGAAATTGCAAAGAATTATCAGAGAAGTCAGAGAAGATTCGACCAGAACAAAAATCTACAAAAATTACCTTTATGGTTTAGGCGTAACTGAGATGTCCTCTAACTGAAATTACTCCAAAACCACTACCATTAAGCCCTACAGAGAATAATCATGGAGATCTGAAGAAAATATGATCTTAGCATAGATCCAGATGCAATGATATCTGACCTTTGTTGGAACACAGACCTGAGAAGACAGAAATGGCGTGATTAAATTGTCTAACCAAGTAGATAGATCAACTAGGGTGGTAGAGTATTCTCCTAGGATTAGCATTCATTTGAGGGTGGTTGGAATTCATCACAAGGATTAGATCGACCGAGAAAACTTGATCTCTTTCATTTTTCATTCATGAATCAATAGGGTCAGCAAGTCAACTGAGCTCTACCACCAAGATGAGCCACGTGGACCAACGATCTTATTTTGTTTTGCCACTTTGTAGGGTCTCCACACGGTTGACCATATCTTTTAACTAACTATGCTACCTCCTCAAATCCTGATCGTAATGTTACATAACCGCCAACTCAACTGTTAATACCTTAACCATTAATACCTTGGTTGGGCCCATTGGGACATGTGTTGTTTAGGCACTTCCAAACAATGTTTAATCTTCATGCACTTTCATATTGCAGGCAAGCACTGATTGTCGATCTACAAAAGATCAACAATAGGGAAAAATTCTCTGTATACTATGCTTGCCTCCCTTCAAAATTACAGGCCCACAAAACACTTATCACAACCTGGCATCACCTTGGTATCACCCTGTGGCATATGGAACAAACCTGACCCCACAAGGACACATGCCAGTGAGGTACTTGCCCACATTCCTTAACATCCTTATATCTTCATAATGCAGGAAAGAGCCAGCCCTCAATCTATTTGCATCGAATGGTGGATCCTACTACTCAATAGAATATCACCTTTTCAAACCCATGTATTCTGACAAGTGCCACGACAGAATTTATTTATCTCTCTTGAGAAGAGCGAGCCCATGATGTCACACCATGCCACGCATCGCAAGGGTGCATACCTACATTGTTTAATTTCCTTGCATCTTGTTAATGTGGGGAAGTGCCAGCCCTTGATCCTCTTTAAATCTACGGTGATCATAAATTCTATAGGAATGCATACCTACTTAGCTGGATGGGCCAATGAGATGCTTCCTCTATATTCCACCTCACCTAACAACTACCACAGAAGATGAGCTATCATTACCTTCTAAGAAAAGTGGGCCCATGATGTCACACCATGCCACACATCACAAGGGCACATATCTGCATTGTTTAATTTCCTCACAACTCCTTATTATGGGCATGCACCAGCTATTGATCCTTGAAGATTTGACAGTGGAAGGTATAACTAAGAACATGTGATGTCGTGGGATAGGTGTCACTAGGGCGCTTTCTCGCATTGTCAAAAAGTCTAGGGAAGCTCAGAATGCAAGAAAGTGGGTGCCAATAGAATCACCAACTCACCCTGCCACTTCTCAACCTGCGACCCACAAGAAGAACATGGACCCACCTGCCACGCATCGCAAAGGGGCTTCCCCACATTATGTAAAGGTCATTTTTTTTGAAGATGCGAGAAAGCACCCACCGTAGATTGCCAGAGATCTGACGACGCAGAAAGTTGCAGGGCAATGGAAGGAAATAGCATAAGGTTTTAAATGCTTTATTTTCTTGACATTTCTAGGGCATTTAAATAATATAAAAGATGGGAAGACCGTTGGGTGGGCCTACATTCAAAATTTGAATTTTGGTGGGGGCGGGGGCAAAAAATGGATAACATTTCTGGTGACTCAAAGGGGATGCAAGCCAACTATGCATATGACCAGTGGCCTTATGCATCCATTGGGCTACAGAGTCAAAAAAAATGTGGATCCTGTGCACTATGAAACCTTAACCCTACCTCTGTGAGGAAAAAACCTTGGAAAAACTTGCCCTCTATCTTTGCAACTCGAACCAGAGACCAAAAAACCTCTGCAACCATCAAAACTTCAAAAAACTAGCTATCTCGCAAAGAAAAGCTTGTGCTCATGCACTTCTTGAAAAGCAGGAAACCAATAGAAAGAAAACTACTCTAATATATACAGATATTTACAAAGAGAGGGGTCAAACAAACCCATTGACTAGTTTGCTGAAATAGTTGCCCTTCCTTGTCAACTAGTTTCTTGTTCCATGCATAATGGTAGTTAGGTGAATTAGTAGGTATGACAAGCACACTGCTACATGGAACACCTCCTTCCCAATGTTGAAAACAGTGAAGCTTTCCAACACTAGGGTGTTTCCTTGTGGAGTAAAACATACATGCTCCTCTTTGTGATAATCTTCCTCATGATCTAGAGTGAGCATGACTGGGGGCAACTTGTAGATTTGTTGCAAAGCTAGATACCTTATGGGGCATCCCCTTGATGGTGTAGGGCCAAAGGAATCATCCTTGACCACTTGACTATGCTCTACAATGGTAGTCTTCAACTAGTTTGGAAGTGGCTCCTCCTCTTCTTTTTTTTTCCACATCTTGTTCATGTTGCCCATGAACCACTTCCTTTGGATCTACTAGTATGGTGTGACCTTCCACTTGTTGTTTTTGTGGAACATGCTCCTCATATATAGGAGATACTAATTCAATATTCATGGAGGAGCAAAGAGCATCCAACTCATCCAAAAGATCATCCTCATCATTGATCTCCTACATTGCATTTTCAAAGATATGCATAGGTTGGGGGGCAACCTCATGCAGGTTAGCATATTCCTCCTCAAGGACAAAGCTATCTTTGAGGCCTTCTTGTCCATCCTCCACATCATAGATGGTTTTTTGCTACAGCAAATGATCCTCTTCCTTCTCTAGCAACAAATCCTCATTCACTGGCAAGGTCTCAAAAGCCATGACTTGTTCCTCAAGGGGAGGAAAAACCTTATTTTCTTCTTCTTCTTCCTTAACAAAAGAGGGTAGCTCTTCAAATAAGAGGATCAGCTCCTCTTCCTTTGGCTTAGTAGTCTCCTCTTTGTTCTTCTTAGCAAACTGAAGCTCCTCACATGGAATCTTTGTGAGTTTGGACTCACTCTCCCGAAACTCCATATTTGGACCATCAGGAGTCCATACAACTGGCCCACCTGAAAATAGGGAAATAGTGATAAGTCTGGGGAGTTCATGACTAGTCCAACTCTCTCTTATAGGGGATGAAGGGGCTACAATAGTAGGCTCTTGTGAGGGAGGGGGCTTCTTAAAGTTTGGGATGACATATTTTGGAGAGGGGGGGTATCTACCTCCTTGACTTGAAAATGAGCTGGCTAGAGCCTCATTTCCTCCTTATTTGCTGCAGCAACTTGCCTTGCAAGATTTTCCTCAAAATGTCTCTATCTCTCCCTCTCTTCTTCTTTTTGCCACATTATACGGGGAACATGATGAGCCAACTTAAAAATATCATAAACCTTAGTCACCATGCTACAAACAAGAGGGTCATCTTCCCATGTTTCCCTGTCATTTTGCAACTAAACATTCCAAGCAGCCATAATGAGTTTAATGTGAGAGAAATCCCCATAATTGGTATCTAGGTATGGATTTTCAACACAGCTGAAAAATCTTCCAAGTTCAGCAAACTTGAAACCCAAGCTATCTAAGCAATCATAGAGTAATCTTGCCTTTGATATGCGAACACTACAGGGTTCCAAGGGAGACTGGACAAGTTGATGTAGAGAGTGAGAGGAATAAGGGATAGCCTCTTCATGATATGGGGGAAAGTGGGAAGGATTTCTATGAAAAGAATCCATGATAAAGAATTCAATTAAATAATCTCATAGAAAATCATGAAAACATAAAAGATCAGAGGTGATCTTTACACATACCAGCACTGTTTCTTCTTGAAACTAGTAGATTTGCACTAGAGTTGCCATGGTATTTGATTGGATGCCTCCAAAGGCTAGTGGTACTAAGAATAACACCCAAATTCTTAGTGTATCAAGATCAATTGGCTAACCAGCTGACTTATATAGTTGAATCTTCTTTGTCCCACTGGGCGTGCCAAAAACTATTGTCACAGAGGTTTGCACCCACGTCCAAAGTTTTTACCTAAGGACAACCTTTTGAAATTTGGAAACAACCTCCAAGCTATGGGACTTGAACTGTGAGGTTGAGTCTCCAGAGAAGGTCGGCTTCCTTTACTATTAGGGTGCACCTAACTACTCTTGGAGAGGAAAAGGGAGAAGGAATGCATGAAAAGAAAATCTATCTATTCTAATCTAAGGGGGTGATGCACCAAATAGAGTGTTCAAACCAATCTCTGCCCATACATGCACTATTGAACCATCATGACACCAAAAGATATGCACATTCAAACTTGCATTAATCTAACAATCACATGTAGATCAGAAAACCCAAATGAATGACACAAGCAAAGAGAGGATTCACTTATATACCATGCATAGACCAAAAGAGATATAGTCACGCAAGATTGCAGATCTCTACAACACACCAATGAGAAGCAAATAGTTCTTGCACTTTATATCAATGGCTAAAGGAGATAAGGCAAAATGTCATACAGTTCAGAGGCAAAGTGAATTTACACATGAAATTGTAAAGCAATATCAGAGAAGTTAGAGAAGAGTCGACCAAAACAAAATCTAAACAAAATCTACAAAAATTGCCTTTATAGTTCAGGCATAACTAAGATGTCCTCTAACTAAAATTACTCTACAACCACTACCATTAAGCCCTACAAAGAATAATCATGGAGATCTAAAGAAAATCCAATCTAAGCACAAATCCAGATGCAATGATATCTGATCTTTGTTGGAATAGGGCCCTAAGAAGACAGAAATGGTGCCATTAAATTGTTTGACCAAGTAGATAGATCAACTGGGGTGGTGGAGTATTTTTCGAGGATTAGCATTCATTCGAGGGTGGTTGGAATTCATCACAGGGATCAGACCGCATGGGAAAACTTGATCTCTTTCATTTTTTGTTCATGAATCAGTAGGGTCAGCAAGTCAACTAAGCTCTACCACTAGAATGAACCACGTGGACCAATGATCTTATTTTGTTTTGCCACTCCACAAGGTCTCCACGCGGTTGACCATATCTGTTAACTAACTACAACACCTCGTCAAACCCTGACTGCGATGTTACATAACCACCAGCTCAACGGTTAATACCTTAACCGTTAATACCTTGGCTAGGCCTACTGGGACATATGTTGTTTAGGCGCTTCCCTGCAATGTTTAATCTTCATGCACTTCCATATTGTGGGCAAGTACTGATCATCGATCTACAGAAGATCAATGATCAAGAGAGATTCTTTGTATATTGTGCTTGCCTCCCTTCGAAATTACTAGGCCCATGAAACACTCAGCACAACCTGGCATCCAACTCAGCAACCTAGCATCAACCTGGTATCACCCTGTGGCATATGGAACAAACCCGACCCCACAAGGACATGTGGCAGTGAGGCACTTTCCCACATTCCTTAACATCCTTATATCTTCATAATGCGGGAAAGCGCCAGCCCTCGATCTGTTTGCATCGAACGGTGGATCCTACTACTCAATAGAATGTCGCCTTTTCAAACCCACATGTTCTAACAAGTGCCACGACAAAATTTATTTATCTCTCCTAAGAAGAGCGGGCCCATGAAATCACACCATGCCATGCATTGCAAGGGTGCATACCCGTGTTGTTTAATTTCCTTGCATCTTGTTAATGTGGGGAAGCACTAGCCATTGATCCTTTTTAAATCTACGGTGATCATAAATTCTACAGGACTTCATACCTAGTCAACTGGATGGACCAATGAGATGCTTCCTCTATATTCCACCTCACGTGAAAACTACCATGGAAGATGAGAGATCATTACCTTCTGAGAAAAGTGGGCCCATGATGTCACACCATGCCACGCGTTGCAAGGGTGCATATTCACATTATTTAATTTCCTCGCAACTCCTTATTGCGAGCATGCACCAGCCATTGATCTTTAAAGATCTGACAATGGAAGGTATAACTAGGAACATGTGATGTCATGGGACAGGTGTTACCAAGGTGCTTTCCTGCATTGTTAGAAATATGACGAAGCTCAGAATGTGGGAAAGCGGGTGCCAATAGAATCGCTAGCTCACCCTACCAGTTCCCAACCTATGGCCCACAAGAAGAACATGGACCCACCTACCACGCGTCATAAAGGGGCTTCCCTGCATTATGTAAAGGTCATCTGTTTTAAAGATGTAGGAAAGCGCCCACTAGAGATCGCCAGAGATCTGACGGCACAGAAATTTGTAGGCTAGCAGAAGGAAATAACATAAGGTTTTAAATGCTTTATTTTTTTAACATTTCCAAGGCATTTAAATAATATAAAAGATGGGAAGATTTTTGGGTCGGCCTACATTCAAAATTTGAATTTTGGCGGGGGGCAAAAAATGGATAACACACTTGATTAAAAATTATGTGTGCCAACCCTTAGGAAATAGGCACCAAGTTGCAAAAAAGAAGACGCCTCCATATGCTACCCTACCCTACCCATTCTCATCCAATGATGAGTGCCTGTAAGGATGCATATTCCCAACCCAATCCTAATGATCATAACTCCAAAAGGTACCACGGGAGATCAGGCCTCACAAGTCACCTGACAAATGTACTTGTGTGTGGTGCACCATCATCATGAAGATCATAACCCAAGGACTGGATGAGAACACAATGTAGAAATACACTCAACCGAAACATACTCAGGAGGAAAGATGTGACATGCATCCCAATGCAGCATAAAAGTGAAATAATGGTAAGACTAACATCCAAACAAATGATCTAGATCCAAGACCAACATCATGCCAAGCAAACCTAATAAAACAAGGTGGCACGCAAAATGAGGTAAAAAACCCAAAAACTAGAAAACTTTGAAATTAAAACTCATTTGGTCTTTGGGCACAAAAGCGTCAAAAATCCAATAGAATTTGGGTTAGGACACCATATGCAAAAATGACCAGCATAATAGTGTGAAACCCCAAACCCCCATCCCAAAAATAGGGAAAATGTTCATACCCAACCAACCAGGTAGAACTAGGAGACAAAAATGGAGGGGAACACTAGTTCTCAACCTCCTAACAAACTACTACCAAAAATAAAAGTTGAAACAAAGCAAAAATAAGAAAACAAGAAAGCCCTACCTAACAGCCAAAAGGGCTAAAACAAAAAATAGCTAGGTAAAATAAGTAACCTGCAAATACTGCGAAAAATGATGGCAAAGCAAGGTCTCTCCAAGCTAGATCCAATGAGTGCATCCTTGCGAAGATCCCACACCTATAGCTCTCACAATAAATAGAAGACCAATTCTTTAGAAAAAAAAATTCTCTCCAATTTCTAAATTGCAAAATTGAAAAGTGAGGAATTAAATTCCTCTTTCCATATTTATTCACTTTTAAAGTGAATAATTGATTAGGGCAAATTATTAGCCAACCTAGTTAAACCCCGAATCAACCCAAATGAAAATAGGTTATTCCTAGAAATAGGAAGTCATCTATGGAAAAGTTGCCAGAAATTAAATTCAATAAAATTTAAAGCTTGAAAACGCAAAATCATAAAAATTTATTTAACAACTTTCACAACAATGCGAACCTCTAAATGCACAAATACACTCATAAGTCTAATCACATAATGCAAATGAGTTTGGATTTAATAATCACTAAAAGTTTTAATTTAAATAATTAATTAAGGATACATTGACCATACAGGGATGACATTGGTAAAATATGAACAATGGAATCACTAACTCCATGTGTCATTGCCAGGGATATAAATCCTGCACACTAAACACACAATTAAGTGTAATTGCCTATAATATCATAGTGGAAGCAATAAATACATTAAATAACTAATTTAACCATTTATCTAATTATACCTAAATAATCCATTTACATCACTCACATTTGCATAAAGCGTAAAGAGACAAGAATAAAGTAAATAATCCTAGCATAAAATCCATCACATAATAGAATCAAAGATATGTCCAAATACCAAATAATATGATATCATCATAGACCTACTATCATGTCAAAATGGCATCAACATGCAAATATGATAAACTGAATAGTGTAGCAATAAAGCATCTATGGTATTGAAATCAAAGTATAACATCTAACCCTCAGGTCATCTCAAGGTACAAATAATAAGAGTATCAAGTATCTCTCGAATAAAAAAAAAACAAGGTGCAGACTGTAAATATGAGAAGCACTACATCCTCCCCCACTAGCATAGGCTTACTCCTAGAAGTTGGCAAACAGATAGGGGTACAATCCCCTTAATTTTGTAGCATCTTCCCAAGTCACATAAGTCTCATTGCTCAAGTCTCATTGGACCCTTACCTGCTCAATGTCCCAACCTTGCAAGGTCAACTTCCACTACTAAAGGATATAAATGGGCTCCAAAGTAAGTTGCCTATTTACTACCTACAAACCAGCCCAATCAAGAACATGGGTCACATCTAGAATATACTACCTTAAAATAGAAACATTAAAGACATCATGGATGCACGATAAGCTAGGTGGCAGTGCTAGTCGATAAGAAATAGGACCAATCCTCTCAAGGATCTCAAATGGTCTAAAAAAACTTGGCACCAACTTAGAGTCGTTCCCATAACTGATGGGGCTCTTCATTGACTGCACTCTCAAAAACACTCTGTCACCAATAGAAAAGTGACAATCCAACCTATGGGCATCTGCATACTTCTTCTGCATGTCCTAAGTAGTAACCAAATGCTCCCTAATATGAACAACCTACTACTCCATATCCTAAAGCATCTCTAGACCCAAAACAACCCAGTCCTCTAAATGATCCCAACTCAGAGGGGTACAACATAGTCTATTGTACAAGGCCTAAAAATCTAACATGCCAGGAGAACTATGATACTCGTTATTGTTTGCAAACCCAACAAGGTATAAATAATCCTCCCACTTCACCTGCCTATCAATAACATACATGTGAAGCATATCCTCCAAAACCTAATTCACTCTCTTAGTTTGGCCATTAGTCTTTGGGTGATAAGCTGAACTAAAATTGAGTTGTGCACCCAAAGCATGTTGGAGAGACATCTACAGTGTAGAAGTAAACATTGGATCTCTATCAAAAATAATCTGACGAGGGATCCCATGCAAACATACAATATCCTCTAGGAAAACATTTTCTATAGAAGAAGCTATGTAGGATGCTCTCATGTGTGAAAAATATGCTACCTTGGATAACTTGTCCACTATCACAATGATATAATCATGTCATCATGATGACATAGGCAACCTAGTAATGAAATCAATAGATATTATATCCCACCTCCACTCTAGAATGGTATGTGGTTACAAAAGTCCTGCCAAATGCTGATGTTCTACCTTCACTCTCTGGCACTCGAGACATCAAACAACAAAATCAAAAAAATTGTGTCTCATCCCTGCCCAAAAGTATAACTATTTAATATCAACATACATCTTCTTGACACTAGGATGTGTGGAATATGGTGCACGATGCAATTCTGACAAAACCAAGGCATGAAGATCACCCAACATGGGTACATAGATATGTCCCAAGTGTCACAGTAGTCCAAAAAAGTCAAGAAAGTATCTAGAAAATCTCCCCTCAAGGGTACATCCAAACTTGATATCCACCCTCACCTCCTGATACCAAGTGTCACTAGAAAATCCCTCCAAGATATGGCCTTACAAATCCACTCCTAATGACAACACGAATACCTCATGTCGCCTCCTACTCAAGGCATCTATGATGACATTCTCCTTCACTTTAATGTAATGAACATCAAATCCATATTCATACAAGAACTACATCTAGTGATTTTGTGATGCATTTAGGTTTGGCAAAGTAAAAATATACTACAAGCTCCAATTATCGCTATGCAACTCAAACATATGTCCCAAAAGGAAATTCCTCCAATGAACTAGAGCATGCACCACAACCACAAGATGTAAATCATGAGTGGGGTAATTAAGCTCATGGTCTTTGAGTTTTCTAGACTCATATGCAATCACTCGACCATCCTACATCAACACCACACCCACAGCTTCCAATGAAGCATCTATGAAAATCATGAAATAACTTGTAGGATTAGGTACTACAAGGACTAGTGCAATGGTCAAACACTCCTCAAGAGTATTAAATTTTGCCTCGTACTTATCTAACAAAACAAAATTCTTCCCTTTCTGTGAAAGAGAAGTGATGGGATGAGCTATTCGTGAGAAATCCTTCACGAAGCAATGGTAATATCCTGCCAATCCCATAAAGCTACAAACCTCTCAGACATTAGTAGGTACTAGCCAATCCATGATAGCATTATTTTTTTTCAGATCCACTCCAATACAATCACTAGCGATCATGTGTCCTAGATACTTCACCTCTGACTAGAAGAACCCACATTTACTCAAGTTATCATACAACTAATGGTCTCTCAAGCACTATAACACTTGTTGTAAATGGACTTCATGTTCCTCCATAGTCTTCCAAGAAATCAATATGTCATGCAAGAATACAATGAAACATTAATTGAGATAAGTGTAAAATAAACCATTCATCTAACTCATAAACCTTGATGGAGTTTTGGTTAACCCAAAGGGTAAAATTGTGAACTCATAATACCCATACCATGTATGAAAAGTTGTTTGATGAATGTCAGCCTCCTGGATATGAAGGTGATGGTATCCCAACTTTAGATCAATCTTTGAGAACACTCGTGCTCCCTTCATCTAATCAAACAAGTCATCTATCCTTGGAAAAGGATATTAGTTCTTCACCATTACCTTATTCAACTATCAATAGTCAATCCAAAAATACAAAGATCCATCTTTCTTCATGAAGATGACTAGTGCACCCCATGGGGATACACTAGGATGAATATGGCCCTTGGCCAAAAATTCCTCCAACTGCAATCTAATTTTACTCAACTCTTAAGTAGTCATGTGATAAGGAGTCATGAAATAGGCTCCACTACTGGTAAAAGATCAATCCAAAAATGTATGTCACCCTAAAGTGGCATATCGAGTATCTCATCAAGAAATACATATGCATACTCAAAAAGGAGTGGGTGATCATCAAGTGTCACCATATGGCTCTTGGCTTCCTCAAGATCACTGACAAAAATAAGAAACAACTGACAACCCTTTCGCACACTTCACTTCAACTGATTAGCTAAGATCATTTGAAGTGAGACTAGTCTATGGACTCCCAAAAGTTCCACCTACTCAATTGTTTCATCAAAACATTGTACCAACTTATGATGGCAATCTATATTTTCCTGATGGACAACTAACCAATCCATGCCCAACACAATGTCATATGATCCTAGAGGTACGATATGAAGATCTACTATGGTGGTGAAGGTTCCCAAATTCAAAATACAATGACTAACTAATAAATTTACAACCACTTTGGAACCCAAGGCTAACTCAACCTACCACATATCAACCTGACTTACTACCACTGGCCCACATCACTAAACAAGAGATGGTGAAATAAAGGTTTTCTAAAGCACTAGAGTCAAACAAAAATTAGAGCTAAAATACCATGCAATGTACCTATAGCCTTGACTATCATAACTTAATGCTTAGCTTGATGGTTATCAACCACTACAAAGCCTCAACGATTCCTTCCACAATCTCCCACCATAGGCTCGGATCAAGCTACACTCTTACCAAGTCTTATAGATGGTTTGATGGAACACTCAAAAGATTTATGGCTAGGCTATCCACAAGAATAATAGTTTCCAATAAAGCTAGAACCTATTCTATGGCCACCCTAAATAGTGCTAGGATAAGGTACACTACCCCTACGAGAGTTTTGTTGAACATTTTGAGGAGGGAAATTGTGCTAAGATTTCTACCCATAACGTTGGTTATCCCCTTTCTTTTTGGTGGTACCAAAATTTTGTCCACTTTTGGTCCAATACCCTTTTTCTTGGTTACTACGAAAACCACCCTGAGAGAGTGTTGACTAGGCCTAGCCTTTCCCGAAGGATTGGGTAAATTGTGCATCCTATCTAGAATTATTTGCACTTTAGTTCTAAGAACCAAATTTTCCATTGAAGCCTCCAGCCAAATTCTCCTCTACAATACATGCCTTCTCAATAGCGAGAACAAGAGTCCTAGGCTGGTGCTTATGAACTTCTCTAATAAGGGAATCCTTAAGGCCTCAAATGAAATAATGAGTCAAGAGTAAATTGTCATGATTGTAACATGAGTACTGCCTAAGCTCAAAGAACCAGATTTCATACTAATTTAATATCATGTTACCTTGCCTGATCTCATAGAATTCATTAGCATGAGCCTCTCTGAACTGAGGAGATAAGAATCTCTCTCAAAACCTATCCTCAAAGATCTCCCAGGTGAGATTGGTAATGCTGATCTAGAGCTTCTACCACTCAATATTCTACCATGTGGATGTGTGGTCCCTCAATAGCATAATCATACAATGTGCCTTCATGTTGGTTGCATATAGGTACATGGTGAAAAAATGCTCCATGTCCAACAACCAATTTTTTCCATGAGGCCACCTCCCTTACCATCATGCAATGGTGGTTTTGATTGATGAAGAGACTTCATGATATCCAAATGAATGGAATCTTCACTATTGCGGTCCCTACGACCCTGACAATGCCCTTGGCCACCTAGTGGAGTATAAGAATGTTCACATTCATGCTCCTCCTCCCTATGCTCTAACTGATGGGAATGCCCATGATGGGATCCCTCTTCCTAATCATGATCCTATTGATGTTCTTCTACATGACGGCCCAACTGAGCAAGAATCTCCTAAAGTACTGGCATCAATACCCCAATGTCATTATATTCATTATTACCATGTTCTCCTTCCCCATCCTATTTGTCATCTTCCTAGTGTTATTCTCCATGGTCATTACTATAGAATACCACCCCAACCACCAAGTCTCTATGTAGGAGGCATCATTATGGAAGCAACAAGATAAAGTTAGAACAAACTAGTCACCAACATAAGAGTCACAACATGATATCAAAATAATAATCAATAACTAACAATACACATACAGAAGAAAAAAACCATAATGGAAGCATAACACAGAGATCCCAATGTTGCAACATGGGCTCTGATACTAGATGTAATGCCCTACCCAGACATCCTTGGAAACAAGGATAAATATAAGCCAAGATTAAAAAAATTAAATAAGTCTTGATGTACATGACATAAAACATAAAACGATCACAAAGATCGCAATGGAAGACTAAACAACATCCAAATACCAACAAATCTTCAAATGCCACTACTAACCAAAATGATAAACCACAAGAGGACCCAAATGATTCCAAATTTGAAAACATACCAAATTTGAAATGTAATTCCAAGGTATTTGAGGACACCATAAAGGGTATCCAAAACACCTCCAAAAAACTTTTGGTCAAACCAAAAAGTGCCTGTTTCTAGCTTGAGCAAGTTTTTTCCAAAACCTAGGCAATACTTTAAATCAACACAATACAATACTTTGTAGTATTGTATGACCTTTCTAATGAAGGCGTGCGATACAATCAGGGTTTGGACAACACTTTTCAAGAAGTCATGTGATATTTTACCAGTATTGTATGACCTTTCTCCAAGAGGCATGCTATACAATAGAGTGTTGCACGATAGAGTTTACATGGGCATGTGATACTTTCCAATATAGTACAATTTTTCTCCTTTGAGCATGTGATACTTTAATGTATTGCCCAATGTTGATGCATGGTCTCCTAGTGAAAGAAAGAATTACTCTAAGGACCAAAACAATAGATAAAATAGGGAATCAAACCCCCACACCAGGGAGTACCAGATCCACAATCAAGACAAAGAAACTCAAAACAATAGCTACAAGATGGAAACTACATCTAACCATCTAACATATCAATGAAGATAAAGTATAGGAGGTAATATCATAGTGTACTAAAACAACATTACAATAAACTAAAACAACATCAC
This sequence comes from Cupressus sempervirens, assembly GCA_028749045.1. Classification (NCBI taxonomy): domain Eukaryota; kingdom Viridiplantae; phylum Streptophyta; class Pinopsida; order Cupressales; family Cupressaceae; genus Cupressus; species Cupressus sempervirens. The sequence continues at coordinate 552,393,900 of CM053786.1, read as the reverse complement.
AATGAATAGAACAACAAAAATAAGAACATGGTTCCTCCCAATCGTGATAGCATCATAAGACCATTGTAGGTCCTAGCCATCCGCAAACATAACATCCCAAACTACTAACCATATCGTTGGAATTATCTTATGAGGATGTCACTACTAAAATGTGCTACAACATAAGAATAAGGAAATCTAACATACTAGAAGTAAAGCATAAGATAAACCTACAAATCAAACTCATCATCTAACATAACTAAACATCATAATAAGGAAATGTGTCAATACTAGCATCATCTAAACATGATATACAAGCATTCCAATGAAAGCATAATTCACAAGAAAGCATACTCTAGAACTTGAAGTACCAAGTGAAAACATCCAGCATCGGTTGCACTGGGATAGTAGACCATCTCTATACATCGGTCCCCAATAGTGGTGAAGGTAGCTATGCCTCCTAACCATGTGGAACCTGTAGGTCCACTCTTATTGTACTAATGGAGATAATGATCCATGGCTAACAGTCATGTCGGATAGTATGATGACTGAAACCAAGATCATAGACAATGCATAAACTACAGGTCATGATCAGACACTCAATGGACTACTAAGTAGGGGTTGGCATCATGGAGAGTCACTTGGCATCTACAAGCCCAAGCTTGAATCCTATGGCTCAACTCCTCAATGAAAGGCTCTTGTACATACATTTTATTATATTAAGTTTTATTACCACCTAGTATTTTCTTTAGTTATCACTTGATTAAAACTTTTTCATGTCACCTCAAGAAATAGGCACCAGTTTGTGGAAAAGAAGACCCCTCCATATGCTACCCTACCCTACCCATGCTCATCCAATGTTGAGTGTCCATAAGCATGCATATTCCCAACCCCAACCCCAATGATCATATCTCTCAAAAGTACCATAGGAGATCAAGCCTTGCAAGTCACCTTACAAATGTACATGCATGTACTCATGTGTCACGCACCACCATCATGAAGATCATAACCCAAGGACTAGATGAGAACACAATACAAAAATACACTCAATCGAAATAGACTCACAAGGAAAGATGTGACATGCATCCCAATGCAACATAAAAGTGCAGCAATGATTTGACTAACATCTAAATGGATGATCTAGATCCATGACCAACATCATGCCAAGAAAATCTAAGAAAAACAGGGTGGCACACAAAATGAGGTAAAACCCCAAAAATTGGAAAACTTCAAAGTTAAAACCCATTTGGTCTTTGGGCACAAAAGCCTTGAGAATCCAATAAAATTTGTGTTTGGACACCATATGCCAAAACAACTAGCATAATGGGTGAAACCCCAAACCCTCATCCCAAAAATAGGGAAAATGTTCATACTAACCAACTGGGCAGAACCAACAAATAGAAATGGAAGGGAATACTAGTTCTCAGCCTCCTAAAAAACTAATACTAGAAATAGAAGCTAAAACAAAGCAAAAACATGAAAATGGGAAAGCCCTATCTGACAGCCAAAAGGGCTAAAATAGAAAATAGACAAGTAAAATAAATAACCCATAGACAGTGCTAAAAATGACAGCAAAGCAAGGTCTCCCCGAGATCCAACAAGTTCATCCTCACAAAGATCCCATACCCATAGCTCTCATGAGGAACAAAAAACCAATTCTTCAGAAAAGGATTTTATAAAAAGCTCTATAATTTCTAAATTGTAAAATTGAAATGTGAGGAATTAAATTCCTCTTTCCATACTTATTCACTTTTTGAGTGAATAATCGATTAGGGAAAATAACTAACCAACCTAGTTAAACCCCAAATTGACCCAAAAGAAAATAGGTTATTCCTAGAAATAGGAATGCATCTATGGAAAAGCTGCCAGAAATTAAATTCAATACTATTTAAAGTCCAAAAACCCAAAATCATAGAAATTTCCTTAACAACTTTTACGACAATTAATTAAGGATACATTGACCATACAGGGACGATATTGGTAAAATATGAATAGTTGAATCACTAACTCCATGTACCACTGCCAGGGATATAAATCAAGCACATTAAACACACAATCAAGTGAAATTATATATTATTATAGTCAAAGTAATAAATACATTAAATAACTAATTTAACCATTTATTCAGTTATACCTAAATAATCCATTTACATCACTCACATTCGTATAAAGCATAAAGAGACAAGAATGAAGTAAATAATCCTAGCATAAAATACATCACTTAATAGAATCAGAGATATGTCCAAAGACTAGATAATTAGATATCGTCATAGACCTATTGTCATCTCAAAATGGCATCAACATGCAAATATGATAAAGTGAGCAACATAGCAGTAAAGAATCTATGTTAATGAAATCAAAGTATAACATCCAACCCTCAGGTCATCTCAAGGTACATATAATAAGAGTATCAAGCATCTCTCAATCAAAAATAAATAAGGTGCAGAAAGAAAACATGAGAGGCAATACATCTTCCATTATATCAAGCCAATGTAGGAGGAAATGCAAATTTTGATTCATCTCTGACCATTTTCAATGAAAGGTATAAAAATCCTTAATGTACATAATCGATCTCTTAGGGATATTAATATGCTTCAAACCTCCTATGAAAAGTCGTATAATATTCAACATGGCGAATTTTCAGGTGGTTATTAACATTGGGAACTACATTATGTAAGCCCTACAACTAGGTCTAATCAAAGATCTCCCCATAGAGATGGATAATATCCCAAGATTTTATCTTGGTGTGGAAGGAGCAAGCTATAAAACAACCAATGACATCACTATTAGATCTCCAAGAATAACTATAATTAAAATGTTTCTCCCTCATGGACTTTTTCATAGCTAGCCATGTAATATAATCAACTTTCCTCATAATTCTAATCCAATGCTGAGGTTTTATCCCTCCCTTAAACAAAATAGTCCTATCTTCACTAGAATGGAAGAGAAAAATGGTAGTTTCTATGATCAAATAATAATAACCAAGACACTTAGAAGAACTATGACAAAAACTAGAGTTGTCAATTATAGGAAGGATAAACATGGTCAATACATATACATTTATAAATGCTCACAATCAAAGCTACTAGTGAATGCTAGAGGAGTCCAAAAACTTTTCATAATTATGTATAGCATGTGATGATGAAATTTTAAAAAATATTAAGATTTAGTTAATAAGGTTGAGGAGTTTAACAACTAATAGTTCCTTAGTACGCTACTAAAAATTATTGTTATAAATCATAGAAATTTATAAGGTAAGTGAAATAAAATATGAAACTATAGACACAATTCTAATGAATAAATACCTAAATAATAGGCTTACAATAAGAGATCCTACTAAAATGGAGACGGGGAAAATTTAGGCCATGGCATACCAAGAGAGAAATGGTGCTAATAAAGGACACACAAAGCCAAGATAAAAAAGAACCTAAAACACCTTTAAAAATATACTAAGGGATAGACATACCCAAGATAAATAGAAGGAAGCTCAACCAGCCATCAATGATTAAGAAAACTTCTAGAAAAATAAGATTACACAAACTTTCAAAAGGCTTGATGAAGAATGAGGAATGATCACCATTAGTCCTTAGTTATAATAAGTTTGCATCTTAATTGTCCCTTTGAAGAAGAAAGAATTGGATAGATATCCTAGCCTATAACTTAGCTAAAAAGGAAAACTAAAACTCTTGCAACTAGGGAGACCATACTAAAGAGAGAGGAAGAAAAATCCACTAAGAAAAGATATAGATACAAACTTGGAAATGTTTACTATTATAGCACTAGTATAATAAATACTAATATGATGCATAGTATATTTACAAGACTTTCAAGCCTTTTCCTATTGATTATGTAGCCTTTATAAAATCCTTCATTTAGTACTAGGGTGGCCAATCACTAATAATCTAACTATTTGTAACTCTTAGTAACCTAGAGAAAGTATCAAATTGACTTATCATAGTAGAATCTCCTCTCCATCCACTCACATATTCACAAGATTATATGCCTCTCTGTTGCCTTTCTTATAAATATGTTTCATGATTAATTCTTCAAATTTATTTTCTATAATTAGAGCATGTTTGAGTTTAGAGCTAATAATCTAATTTGGGGTTTCTCTTTTTCTTAATGCATTTAAGTTAATTTAATTTATTAATCCTCATCTCTCTATTTAGAGCTAAACCTTTGATCAAGACCTCTAATTATGTTGAGTTATTAGACGTTACCCCTAAAGGCTCGGTGTGTTTTAGTAAGCATAATTCATTATTTGAATGAATAATAAAACCTAAGCCTATTGGCGCTAGATTCCCCCTAGAGGCCCCATAAAAATTTTAACTTTGTCCATCCTACAAGAGGAGGTTCCCATTTGCACTTTGTCCTAGCAAGCTTGTTGGTTTTAGTGTAGGTCATTGGGGGATTAATTAGGTTGAACCAATTTTTATGCATTTCTGCATCGAATTTGAGAATGAACCTTCCTCTTTATATGTATTTTTGAGGTTATTATTAGCTACCTCAACAATGCAAGCCTCCAACTTATTAAGGAACGTTGTTAGATCCATCCTTTCATTACAGAAAATTCTTGTATTCCTCTCTTTCCATAATTCCCATAAGAGTATGGATGGGGATATTTTCCATAAATTACTATAAATAGAATAATCATTTTTAGGCCAACTTCTTAAAGGATTTAATATATTATCAAGGAATATTATTTTCCAATTCAGTTTCTTACATAACCAATACCAACAATCCTTAGCAAAAGGACAATCATAAAGAAAAATTTTAGTTTTTTCAAAATCATTCTCACAAAGTGAGAACCTTGATGGTCCCTCAAAACCCATCTTGGAGAACCTATATACTATTAGAGTTCTCTTTTGAAAGGTAGCCTAGAGGAAAATACCTTCTTTTGTGAGACATGTTGGATCCCAATATAAGTTAAGGGGAATGTCAATATTTTCCCATTGTCGAGAATTTATTATCTTTTCAAACCCTAGTTTGACTTTATAATTTTCATCCTTTGAAGCTCTCCACATTAGTCGGTCTTCCATGTCTTTGTGATTTTCTTGTCTACTATTTAAAAGTTGATTAAATATATATTTTTCCTATGATGAAAGTGGGGTTTCTTTGAGGGATTTCCATTTCCATCCTCCATACTAATTTTCATTAATTCTAATTTTATAGTAACTCAAAAGTTGACCTCACAAAGTGGAAAGAATGTTGTTGATATTAGCTAGTAATTTAGCATTATCAAATAAAGGAAACCCATCACATGAATCCTCCCAAAATAAAGCATTGTGCCCTAAACCAATGTCCCATGTTAAGTTATTAGCTATTAATGAGTGCCAATTCAACATGAAGTTCCACATTCTAGAGCCTTTTGGTGGATTTTTAGTTCTAAACAAAGATAGAGGATTAGCGTTGTTCAAGTATTTATGAAATAAAAAAATTTCCCATTTACTATTATGTTATTTATACTTTCTCCATATAAGTTTAGCCCCTAGAGCCTCATTTTTCCAACTCCAATTCTTAATGCTTGGGCCTCCATATTCTTTTGGTCTACATATTTTGTTTATTTTATTAGGACCTGCTTCTTCTTATCTCTAGTACCTTGCTAGAAGATGTTTTTAGTTTAAAGTATAATTTTCTTTTCACTCCTTTAGGGAGGGGAAGACAAGACATTTGATATGGGGGGATAGCCAAAAGTGTTTCTTTGATCATAGTTGTCCTGCCTATTTTAGTTAACCATTTCCCTTTCCATCTTTTTATTTTTTTATCCATTTTTTCTAAAGTTGGATTCCAAGCTTTACCTTTACTAACACCTTTTTCTAGTTGGCTACCAAGGTATTTGCATGGGAAGGTTCATATTCTATATCCCATTATATTATAAATATCTCTCTCCAATTCCTCATTAGTATTAATAAATAATATCTATGACTTATTGGCATTTACTTTCTAACCCGATGCTTCCATACAATTTTTTATTATAATTTGCTTCAAATTTTGAGCCTCTTCCAAAGCGTTTTCTCCTAGTAAAATGGTATCATCAAAAAAAAATTGATGTTTTATTTTAGGGACTTCATCTATAATTGTAATTCCTCTAATTTTCCTTTTAATTTGAGCCTTTTTTATGGCTCTGCCATGATAATGAAGAGGAAAAGTGATATCAGGTCCCCTTGTCTAATTCTTCTAGAAATGATGAAGAAGCCTTTAGGGGTGCCATTTAATGATTAATTTAGTTCCTCTAGCTAGCCAACCACACCAAAAGTCACAAAATAAACCACATGATTAGAACAACCTGACAATCAAAAATAATAATCACACTAAAGGCTAGGTCATCAAATTCATGTCATCTAGACAAATTTGGGAGGTAATGAAATTAGATACTTTTCCTTTACCACAAGACAAATGGTTTAGATTTGGAATTTGTGTTGGAAATGTAAGAGGAGCAATTGAGAGGGGATGGATGAATCAATTACCACAAAAACAAATCCTTGTCCCTTTAATGTCAATATAAACTTCCACTTATCATGCAATATTGGATAGCTCAATTAACATTACAATTTTACTATCACTCAGTTAATAAAGAAATTTTAAGATTTATTAATCTATTTTATCCTTTAGCAACTTAGTTGTAGAAACTTAAAGCATAAGAAAATGACATGAACATAGATGACACCAAGATTTAATGTGGAAACCCAATTTGGGAAAAACCACCTTATAACTAGTCACAATAATTTTTACTCTTCTAAACTAAGCCCTCTTAGGAGCCAACCCTGTTAAAGGTTACAAAACATATTGTTAAGTATGACCATGTTAGAGGATTTAGATCACTCTATTAGGAGTGGTCTAGTTAGAGGTCTTTAAACACTTCAATCTTGAAATGACACCTTGTTAGAGGATTTACAAAATGATTGTTAAGTCAACTCTATTAAGAGATTTCTTTACTGCTACAGTGGTTAGAAAGCAACAATGATTCGACATGATTTATGAAGCAACTATCTTTTGTAGATTCAGATCTCTGTTTTGACTTGACCACTAAATCCTTCCTGATCAGATATTTATTTATAGCTTATCTTTTACACTTTCTTGCTCTACCTTTTGCCTTCTCTCACATATCCATCATTTTCATATTCTTCTTATTACATATTGTCCTCACAACTTAAGCTTTCTTATATATCATGACCTACGAAATTTTGGCTTGAATACCCTTTTAAAACATCAATAAACATCCAAATAGTCAGCCTTGATTAATAAAGTATTTGACAATTACATTTTGTTGTCACTTAGTCAACACTGAGACTGAAGACTCAGTTAACATTGTGACTTCTTCAATGCCTAACCACTCAGTCAATACTACACTCCTTTGATACCTGACCACTCGGTCAATACTACAAGCCTTTGATGCCTGACCACTCAACCAATACTGCAAACAAGAATCCATTTCATTAACTAACTACTTGGTTAACCCTAGAATGTCTTCGTACTTGACTACTCAATTCATACTGAGATACATAAGGTTAATGCTACAAACTCTACATTTTCTGGTTAATATTGAAATTTGTGTAAACATCAATAGAAATCTACAATTGAAGAATTATTTCCAACAGATATGCAATTATAGATTAGATGGATCCATTGATGTGAGAGTCCAAAAGCTTCAAGTGTTTTACATAAAAATCTCCAGTCCACTTTATCATAGGCTTTTTGGATATCTAACTACATTATCATGCAAGATTCTTTATTAGTTTGTACAAAATGAATTAATTCTTAAATAATGATAATATCATCAAAAATTGACCTCTTAGGAACAAATCCTATCCATTCTTATGAGATGAGCTTTAGTAACACTTTTTAAAGTCTGTTTGCTAATTTTTTTGATAGAATCTTGCAAATACTATTACATAAAGCCATGGGCCTAAAGTCTCTTGGCTCTTCATGATCAGTTTTCTTTAAGATCAAAGCTAAAAGTTTATTGTTAATTTTAGTCAAGAGGGATCCAAATTTCTTAGTTTCCTCAACAGCCTACCAAATATCATGTCCTAAATATCCAATATTTTTTAAAGAAAAAACTTGAAAGTCATCAGTGCTTAAAGATTTTTTAGGATTAAGTTCAAAGATGGCTTTTTTAATTTCTTCTTTGGTAAACTTCTTGTTTAAGTTTTATTATATTCAATACTTATTATTTCAAGGATAGATCCTATCATCTCATTTTGGGCTATTCAATTTGAGGAATCAAAATTATTTATGATATTCATATAATATTTAACACATGTTTTTGCTATCTTGTTTGGGTTTTCAGTTATCTTCCCTGCATTGTCCTTACTTTTTGCTATTCTATTAATATTTCTTTTGTTACTAGTATTTTTATGGAAAAATTTGTATTTTGGTCTCCTTCTAACAACCATCTTTCTCTTGAGTTTCATTTCCACAATCTTTCTTCTTTTGATAGGATATTTTCCTATTTAGTCGGAAGTTCTTTTTCTGTGATATATTTATCATTGTTCATTCCTACCTTGATGATTTTTTCGTTTAGGTTTTTCAATTCATTTTCATTCTATTTTCTTTAAATATATTTTTTAATAGGTCTTTATTCCATTTATTATTTTTTTCTTTTAATAATTTTAGTTTTGATGTAAAACAAAACATCCTTGATCCTTCAAATTTCTCCTCATGTCACCATTGTTTTATAATATTGAGAAGATCATAATCTAAAACCCACATATTTTCATATTTAAATGGGTCTCTTGATGGCTTATGAGTGTTAGAAAAATTTACAATAACTAAGACCGAGAGGGTGAATCAATTATCCTTAGGTCCATAAGTACCAATTAAATTTTTAGATGCTTCAACCAACTTAGTGTTGGAATGTCTTAATGGAAAGAATGCTTCTAAGACGGGGGGGGGGGGGGGGGGGGGGGGGGGGGGGTGGGTGAATCAAAAGTACTAGATTTTGTCCTATTTTTAAACATATAATTGAAATGAACATGCATGCATATAAACATTAAGCAATCATGAGAAACAAATATGCATCACCACATAACACTTGAGATTTTGGTAACCTAGAAATCCTCCAGGAATAAGAAGGTAAAACTGGGGTGGAGATGATACCCACAAAATCACTGCAGCAATAATGTTTGACCATTTCTGATGGTCTGCCCTATTAAAGGCTTTACACTGTGTCAATAGTGACCTGGTTAAAGGATTTATAAACACTTTACATGAAGTGTTACCATGTTAAAGGATTTAATCACCTATTTAAAGGATCTACAAAATAGCTATTAAGCTAACCTATCAACACAAGATTTCCTTTCTAATACGATGGCTAGAGAGTATTAGGCATAATAAACCTAATAACTTACAATCCTTTGATTGTTGAATACAGGCACTTGATCTGCTTACTCTGATCTTGATCCTCTGAAATCTAATATCTATTCGTATTCCTTGCTTAGTTATGATCAACTGAATATCTATTTGCTTTTCTTTTCCTCTAAGTCTTTTTACTCTGAACTCTGAACTCTAGTATAATTTCCCCATACACTCCTTTTTCCATCTCCTTGATTCAATGAGATTTCATCTTCCTTATAAAGACATTCAAAGACTTAGGGTTAGATATGGATCTACGATCTATATTGAATCTCTATTTCCTGCTCATTCCTTGCACTTTTGTTATTGGTTGCATGCCTTCTCCATTTTTCTTATTGTCTGCATGTAGATTGCATAGGAAATACAAAAGATTTGATCTTATCACTTAAATCCTTCAAGATTCATCATATGTCATTCATGAAAATAGTTTACATCTGAATTAGTGAAGTTACAAACTCATATGTGCATTTTGTGTTACTTGGCACTTACTGAATGCTCGATACATATAACAAACTTGCTTACTTGGCTCTTGTTGCATTTTTGTTTTGCTCGGCATCATCTATGACTCAGCACTTACATATCACTCGGCTCTTGTATCATGCTTAGCACCTAAAGTCACTCGGCACTTGATCTTCACTCGACACTTGAAGGCTGCTCGACACTTGAAGATCACTTGGCACCTGTTGGATTTCTTGGCTCGGCATACATAGTGTGCTTGGCTCCAATGTAGAAAGTGGTTAAGTGTGTTGGCACTCAAATGTCAAAACCATTCTAAGACTAACAATCTCCCCCTTTGACATGAGTGACAAAAATAGTTAACAAAGCATTATTTATTTGACCTTATGAGTACATTCACTAATTTGCTCAGTATATATACAGAGGTTTTAAAACCTTGATCAAAATTTTGTAACTTACAATATATACCTCAAAATTATTGTAACTCCCCCTGAGTTGATTGTGCCATTATCTATGCTATCTTGGTAACCAAAATTTTGTGATGTATATCATGCTCCCCTTTTATCTTGTCTCCCCCTTTTATCTTGTCTCTCCCATTCATCTTATAATATCTCCCCCTTTTTGACATTTATGTCAAAGGGTTTTAAGGGTTAAGACCATATTTTGCCAAAAATGTACTATTTACCTCCATATTCATTCTGAGAGAAGCATCCCAATTACTCAAAGCAATTTTAAGAGATTTGTGCTAGATGGCAGTCTCTGTAGCAAGGTGAAAAAGTCCATCTGAAGTAGAAAGATTAGGATCTTTCTTGAGAATAGTTTCAGCATAGACCTGTTCTTTATAGAGTACTTCCAAATGTGGGGTAATGGAGGATTGGAGCTGTATCAGTTTTGCCTTAATGGTGGCCTCTTCTACTGTTAACACAGCTACTTCTTTTTGGGTGTGAAGTGTTTGATTAAAGTACTTCTCACTGTGAGCTAGATCTTTGGGTAATTGCATGTTTATAATCTTCAGATTCCTCTCCAGGATCATTATTCTTTGGCTTGTCTCCTCTGTGAAGTATGAAAAGTCACACAGCTTTGTGTACAATGACAATATATTCTCAAGTACCATTTTCACTTTGTCAAGTGTTTTTGCCAGTTCAACCTGGGAAAGTGCAATTTCACTAGATATTTTCTCATTTACTTTCCCTTGGAATTTCCTTTCAGACCATTCCATAAGTTTTACATTTGTCACCTAGTCAACAATATATGATAATTGTTCTATTATATGCCTTGACTCATCTGGTGACTACAAACTGAAGGCATCCATAAAGATGTCTTTAATCTCATGCAATGTTCGCTTTTGTTTATACTCCTTCTTGAGTATCTCCTACCTCTTTCTTCTATTCAATGCTTCTTGCACCTCATTGATTTGATCAATGCTTATTGTTTTTGAGTCATAACTTGGTATGACTATCTCCTCATCTAATTCAAGGTCTCCATAGTGAAGCACCCTTGCAACTTGTAGTACTTAATCCTGGTGCTGATATTTGTAGTGGCATTGCATTATTGCTTGGTTGTTTTGAAGGAGTTCCTGAGGTAGGCAAATTTATCAATGTTTGTATTGCCTCCTGCTCTTTAGGGGTTTCCTCTGCTTCCTTCTCCTATGTACTACCTTGATCAATTATAGAAATTTTAGGAAGTGCACCTTGTGTTTTTTTTGTAGGATCAGATGTAATAGTCTGTCCTATTTGTTCTACTTCTTTGTCTCCTGCTACACTCAGCTTCTATACTATGGTATCAACTATTCCTGATGAAACAACTATTTGCATTTGAAGTTGACCACTAGTAGCTGTAGAGATGATGTAAGGTGGTTCTTGTGGATTCACCTTATCTCTAACGATGTCTTCTACTAATTTTTTTAATTCATCCACACTGACCAATATTGGATCTATACATAATTTTGCTTGTTGTGTGGATTGGTCAAGGATTCTTTTGAGATCCTCTACAGTTAAAGAATTGATGTTTTGAGCAGAAGTGTCAGGAACATCTTGTATAGTTATAGTGTCTATAGGTGTGATGAGTACATGAGGAGGGTTAGAAGGTGGCAATTGTGTGTCTTGCACACTCTAGTCTTGTTGCTGCTCCTGCTCAGTTATTGTCGTTTCATCTTGTTTTTGTGTCTCCTCCTCCTTTGTTTCTTTCTCCTCTCCATCTTTCTTTTCCTCTCCCTTCTTCTCTTCTTCTTCTTTCTTTTCTTCTTCCTTCTTCTCTTCTTCTTCTTTCTTTTCTTTTTCCTTCTTCTCTTCTTCTCCTTTTTATGTATTCTTTACTTCTTCCTCCTCTTTCTCACTAGGCTCTTCATGTTCTGTGTTTTGTCCCTCAAGGGGATCTTCTTCTCCATCTTTGATAGTAGTCAAGCCATATATCAACTTCCATATTTTTGTTGACTTACTGACAAAATTTTCAATCTTGTTTTGTAAGATATCAAAGGCTCTATACTTTGGTGTGAAATTACCACTATATTTCTTATTAGCCTTTGTTATTTGACCTCTTGTTAGGTCAGGCATCACCTATGCTAAGGTAGATTCTCTTATCTCCTTTTCAATTTTCAGACAATGATGCCATTTGTTTTCAATTATCTCATATAATTCTCTAGGCATGGTATTGTCTAGCTCTAGAGGTGTAGTCTTGAATTCAGCCATCATGGCATATATTGATTCCTCTATTTTGTTTTGTTCTTCTTTACTTAGCTTATTGAAATCAATGCTTTTCAAATCAGTAAATTCTGCATTCTTAATATTTTCACAAATTTTATCTAAGGCTGATTTTGGAGGATGACTTACCACTCTGAATTGGCTAATATCTTCTGACTCTATTCTTTCCTCCTCATCAGAATCTGGTTGTGCTACATATTTTCTTCTTTTTCTTAGCACTTCACCAGTCTGTTCAATAGCCTTCTTCTTCTCTTTGATTTGATGCTTGGCCTTTTGTGAAGATGCCATTGTGGTAGCCCTTGTGACTAGTATCTATGGCTTGGCTTGAGTTGGCTTAGCACCCTTCTTTGTTTTGGGCTGGGCTGGAGGCTGTACTGTTGCCTTTCTTTTCTTTGGCTCTACTTGGGTTGGTGCTTCCTCGACTTCTTCTTCCTCAACACCTTCCACCTTGTCTTCACCTAGGCCTTGAGTTAATTCCATTTGGCCTTGCTCTTGTTCATCCTCATCATCATCGTCGTCATCATCATCTTCTTCTTTTGCTTCAACCTCAATTCCTTCACCAAATTTCTTCTTAATTTTCTTCACCAATTTATCTTTCTTCTTCATTATGGAGGCAATCTTTAACTCCATATTCACCTTTGACCTTACCACATCATAAGTTGCAAAGTGCGGGGTACTTTTGTCTATCTCTTCTGCCAATAATGCAATTATTGCTGCAAATGCTTCATCTATGTTGATCTCATAACCAAATGGCCTTAGCCATCTCACCCTAGGAACTGCTACTTAGATATAGGAAACTGGTATTCTTACCCTTTGCTTCATGGATTTCTTGAAATCCTCAAAATAGCTTGTCATCAGTGTGTCAAAATTGTCTCCCATTTGTTCTATATATTCATTAATTTGGGCTATGGTAGTTCTATCATTTCTCCATGTAACTTTGCCAAAAGAGGGAAATTCATTCAGAACATAGAAGAATATACAAACTAGAATTGCACCAAATTTGCATTAGGCACCCTTTGTCTTTCTTATAGCTGCTAGGTTTTCATTAATCTGTTGTAGTTGCAGTTCTACAAGATCATAAGTATGATCCCTTTTCACCAATTTGTAGCCTACGTCTACTGCAATACATGGCACACTATTGAGTCTACTGGATTGATAGAATTTATGGGCAATAACTCTAACAACAAATTCAATTAGAGGATCTTGAATGGTGTGAATTGTCATTCCTCTTTTATTCCACTGAGCACCTATGCTTTTCTTAATAACCTCCTTGGATTCACTTCTCAAGGTCTTGTACTGATCTAGGGTAGGATATCCAGTTACCCTATGAATGATTCTTTTTGTGATCTTGATGGGAACATCTTCTAGCCACAAACTACCATCATGAATTTTACTAAACACAAGTCTAATCCATTCTATCTTAAATACGGTGGGAAAACTCAAAACTCATGTTAAACACTTCCTTTCAGCAATTTTTTATTCATCTTTCAAGAATCCATCTACACACAACTTCTCATAGGCTTCTCTTATTTACATATCTCCTATGGCTCCTATCTTACAATTATAGCATCTTCTTACGTCCTGAACCATTACAACTTTCGAGAGTATGTGAGAAAGGGCTTTGGCGGGATCGTTCTTGTATGCAACTTTAGGGATGGGATGAAAATCAGGCTACTTAACCTCATTAGATACTAGCTGGACTTCAAATGACTCTTTGTCATGGGTTTTCTTAGAACTCAAAGTCATTTGTGCAAACTAGGGTTTCCTTTGCACAGAAATATGAAACTGCGTAGCTCGGCACAAATGAAAATACCTCAAGATCGATGAAAATGCATTGTAAGAGGTTGGAATCTACTTGAAATACTAGATTCTCTGCTATGAAGTCACTTCGCTCTCTTTCTCTTCTTTGCTTCTTGATCACGATGAAGAAGAATGATTAAAGTCATGATAATATACCTTATTTCTATTGCATTAAATGCTCAACTGCCCACTCAGCTTTTGAAGAATTTTTAACATTACTCGGCTTGCACTACATTTCCACTTCACTTGACTTCCATTGGATTTATTCAACTCGGCATCAGTTATCAACTCAATTTTTGTTAGGAACTCGGCATGTATTGGGGGTTTACTTGGCATCCGAGGACAATTCGACAAATTTGTGAGAATCTTCATATTATGTCTTGGCATCTTTGCTTATGCTTATTTCTTCTTTTTAGTATTTCTTTGTCTTGGGACTGATGTATGATGTAACTTTGTATATCAGTCCCATACAACTCTCTTATGCTTAGTTTGATGACGTGTGATCACTTGACCTTGTGGGTGAAGTGACCCTTCCATTAGATGTACTTGATTCATTCTTTTTCTACCATGTCTTCTTCATGTCTATTCTGATGTGTTCCACATCAATCTTTTCTTTGCCCTTATTTACTTTAGTCTTGGGTGCCTTTGACCTTGTAGGATAGTTTCTGCTGATATGACCAGTTTTCAGGCAACTGAAACAAGTGGTTTTACTTAACCACCTGCTATAATTCCCTCTGAAGTGTGTCCTTATACAATTTTCAGGAATATGTCTATATTCTTGACAATAATGACAGCTATACCTAGTGTTATAATCCCAATGGTAGTGAGTTTTATTCCCTTTTGTTTTTTCTGGTTGATTTGATGTCCACATAGGCTTTGATCTGCATTCAAATGCTCTATGTACATACTTCTTACAATTATGACAATGTCCATCAAATCTTTGTGTCCTTGTGACTTTGGACCTGCAATCTTGTGTCATATGTCCTTGCATGTTGCACTTGTGACAATAACCCTTGCTTTTGGGTATGTTTGGCTGATTGATTCTTCTACTCCTACAAACATTAGCAGTATGCCCCTTTTTATTACAGTAATGACAAGTGGGTTTAGAATCCTTACCTTTATCACTTCTTTTCTTGCCACTCTTTGATGATTCTCCAACTTCAGTGCTATTGTATCCAAGTCCTGATGTATCATGGGCGGTTCTTGGGAATTTCATCAACTGTTCAAAGTACTTGATTGCTTCACTTAACTTGTTGAGATTCTCTGCTATCTCTTTTTCTCTGTTCAATTCATTCTACAGTTGTTCATTTTGCATCTTCAAAGTAGAGATCTCAATATCTTTCATATTGAGTTCATGATGAAGGTTCATCATTTGGGCAAGTGTATACATCTGCATGTTTGAGATCCTTGTTAATTCAGTACATTTTTCTTCAAGTCTATTTGCAAGATTCTTTTTGTCATCTTCCTTCATGACTCTATCCTCAACTGCTCTTTTCTTTTGTTCAGTGATTTCACATAACATTATGGCCTGTGATTCATGTTCCATCGTGAGAGATCTTATCTCTTCTGCTTGAACTTTGTTTTTTCTCCATCAGTTCTCCTATTGCTGCATCAAACTCTTTAGTATCTCCATTGGCACACACTTGTGTTGTATCAATTTCCCTTTAGTTTATATCATTTTCAGCTGTGGCTATCTCTTTCCTTCTTTTCAAAGATTTTCTTAATTCTACTCTAGCTTCTTCTACCTTGTGCAGAGCGAGATGCACATCTATCACCTGGTTCTCAGTGATCTTTCCAAGTTTGAAAACTTCCATCTTTAGATCTTTTCCTCTAAGCTGTTAGGCTTCTTCTTGAGAGAACTAAGCTATGATACCAATTTTTGGAATGTCATAATGGAAAGAATGCTTCTAAGAGGGTGGGGGGTGAATCAGAAGTACTAGCTTTTATCCTATTTTAAAACATATAATTGAAATGAACATGCATGCATATAAACATTAAGAAATCATGAGAAAAAAATATGCATCACCACATAACACTTGAGATTTTGGTAACCTAGAAACCCTCCAGGAATAAGAAGGTAAAATTGGAGTGGGGATGATACCCACAAAATCACTACAGCAATAATGTTTGACCACTTCTGATGGTCTACCCTGTTAAAGGCCTACCCTGTTAAAGGCTTTACACTATGTCAATAGTGACTTGGTTAAAAGATTTATAAATACTTTACATGAAGTGTTACCCTGTTAAAGGTTTTAATCACCTATTTAAAGGATCTGCAAAATAGTTGTTAAGCTAACCTATCAACATAGGATTTCCTTTCTAATACAATGGCTAGAGAGTATTAGGCATAATAAACCTGATAGATTACAATCCTTTGATTGATGAATACAGGCACTTGATCTACTTACTCTGATCTTGATCCTCTAAAATTTGATATCTGTTCGTATTCCTTGCTTAGTTATGATCAACTAAATATCTATTTGCTACTCTTTTCCTCTAAGTCTTTTTACTCTTCACTCCGAATTCTAGTATAATTTCCCCATACACTCCTTTTTCCATCTCCTTGATTCAATGAGATTTCATCTTCCTTATAAAGACATTCGAAGACTTAGGGTTAGATATGGTTCTACGATCCATATTGAATCTTTGTTTCTCGCTCATTCCTTGCACTTTTGTTATTGGTTGCATGCCTTCTCCATTTTTCTTATTGGCTGCATGTAGATTGCATAGGAAATACAAAATATTTGATCTTATCACTTAAATCCTTTGAGATTCGTCATATTTCGGCCATGAAAATGGTTTACATCTGAATTAGTGAAGTTACAAACTCATATGTGCATTCTATGTTACTCGGCACTTACTGAATGCTTGGTACATATAACAAACTGGCTTACTCAGCTCCTATTGTATTTCTGCTTTGATTGGCATCATCTGTGACTCGGCACTTAAATATCACTTGGCTCCTGTAACATGCTGGACACCTAAAGTCACTCGACACTTGATCTTCACTCAACACCTGAAGGCTACCCAGCACCTGAAGATCACTCGGCACTTGTTAGATTTCTTGACTCAGCACATGTTGTGGCTTGGCATGCATAGTGTGCTCGGCTCCAATGTAGAAAGTGGTTAAGTGTGTTGGCACTCAAATGTCAAAACCATTATGAGACTAACACTTAGATCTAACCATTAAGTAGCTCGATCTCTATAGCAATATATTAGTAACATAAAACTTGCAATCCACTATCCCAATAATAAAAAAACTTGTAGAACATAAACATTAATAGTAAAACATCTCAAATATCATCCCAATGTGGAAACCCAATTTGGGAAAAACCACCAAAAACATGTCACCAATATTTTCACTCTTTTGAAGTGAGCTCTGTATGGAGCCAACTTTGTTAAATATTAAAATACACACTATTAGTGTGACCCAATTAAAGGCTTTAATCACCCTATTAGGAGTGGCCTTGTTAGAGAACTTAAGAACATTCCATTAGAATGTCACCTTGATTAAAGGGTTTACAAATGACTATTAGGTCAACCTTGATTAAAGGATTTCAAACTAATACAATGGTTAGAAAGTAACATCATGTTGATCTGAATTAATTCAAGTAACTTTGTTAATATAGATCATAATGTAGCTCATATGTTGATTTGCTGACTGATCTCCATTATCATCTCTATCTCTGATTTGATTGGAAACCCTTCAACAAGTCACACTTCACATCTTCACAACTCTTCTCAGCATTCTACTCAAGTTCACCAATCAATAGCATCAACCACTGCTCCAACCTTGTTAAGGTTTTCTTAACTTCTACCAACCTCTATAGATTAGCCATTATGCCTCATTAAATAGGTACCTTGATCTTTTTCTTCTTAAACATCACAATTGATCTTAGGATTAGATCAGATTTATTGAATCCTTCCATCTTTTTATTTTCTTCTTCCTCTTTTAGAATTTCTCGAAACTTCTCTTTGAATCCATGCATAGAAAAACTTAAACATAGTTTCTCTTGAATTAAATATTCTAGCTTATCAATTCTTATCTTCAATGTGCTTTCCATATCCCAAGAATTTAACTATGTTGGTTAGAAATTGAGATTTCTTCACAAATTGTAAAATATTGTCACTCAGCCAATAATATTTTCCTTGACCTTAGTCATTACTATAATGACTTACCTAGCTTACACTATTTTTATGCAGTCCATTTACTAGCACTCGGTTCAAATTTTCTATTGCGTTGTCTTTTATTCGTGCTTGGTTGACACTCAATTTGTTCAACTTCTACTCTAAGTTCCTTAATCTTCTTCTTTGAAGCTCGGTTAATCCTAAGTATTTGTTCTTCATTGATCATCTCTTCTAGGCTTTAACACAACCATCTTTTCCACTTAGTGTTATGATTAAAAAATGCATTATCTTGCCAAGGTCTAATTGATCAAGTGGCCATTATAATTTCTCATAACTCAAACTTTTCAATAGGTTCTCTTGTTATCTCTTCTCAAATTCTCTTCATCAATCATACTGCTATACCACTCTTCTCAGGTAAAATTTGTCTCGCCAATAAGGTTTGACATCAATGACAACATAAAGATTATTCCAATTGTAGTTCCAACAATATCCCTCTTTGGCATAGATGAAAATTCATATAGTTACCATGCATTCCAAAATATTTACTTGCTTCAAGTAGCTCTTGTGTTCAGTATCAAATCTTCATTAATATCCTTAGTTTCATTATGATTATTATCTCAATGTCCAACAATCTCCCTTTTTAGTTTCATTCTAATTCACATCCATGTAGTTGTGATATGCAACACATGGACTCCCTCTATCATATCAAAAAATGAAATCAATTAGCTCCCTCATAGATATACAACTCTCCATAACTTCTAAGTTTCTTGATTGATGGAAACACCTCTCCTTCTTTGCAATATCTCTTTATGTTTTCTTCCTCATATGGTAACTACATAAACTTCTACCTCTTTGACAATAATCCCAAAGGCACTCCAATACCATTACCAGGTAACTTTGTCACATAAATCTTCAAAATGTAGATATTTCTTGGTTAGTTCTCTAAACTAGGTTATGCTTCTATCATCTCTTCTTATGATTGATTCAACATCTTATATTCTTCTCACTTCACAACTTTAAGCAAGTCCTAAAGTGTAACCTTCTACATCAACTTGTAAGATATTATAATCAAAACTTTCGATGCAAAGCTCCATCTTATCTTAAGTAGCCTCAGTTAGGGGAATCACCCCCATTTTACCTGTTAGATATTCATGTTCATCCTTAGGTAAATATTTTGTGAATATATCAGCAATTTGTTCCTTTGTATTCACATATTCCAATCTTACTTCTTTTTCTTGTACCAACTCTCTCAAGTAATGATTCTTGATAGCAATATGCTTGGTCTTGGTTTGCATCACATGATTTTTAGATATGTTAATGGCACTTATGTTATCACAGAATATAACAACATGTTCAGTGATCTCTTCATTCATTCCTTTCAACAATAGCTTGATCCATACTATGTTAGTAACAATTAACTATCATAGCTACATACTCAATATCTATTATGGATTGGGAAATATAGTTTTTCTTCTTACTTGTCCATGAAACTAGTCTCTTTCCTAGAAAGAAAGCTTTGCCACTTGTACTCTTTTTGTCATCAACATTACCGGCCCAATATGCATCAGTATACACTTTCAATTGAAACTTGTCATTTTCTTGTAATATAGTCCATAATCTTCCATTCCTTTTAGATATCTCAATATTCTTTTCACAACCATCATATGATTTTCCTTAGGATTTTCAAAAAATCTAGCAACAATCCCAACTACTAGTGCAATATGTGTTCTTTTATGAACACAATATTGCAACTTTCCAATCATTGACCCATACATGGTTTGATTCACATCAATGGAATCAAAAATTTTATGTCTAATAGCCATGGGTGTTCCAACTAGTCTTGAGTCTTCCATACCAAAGGTTTTTAGTATCTCCTTGATGTATTTTTATTGAGTAATGTAGATACATTTCTTCATTTGATACACTTGTAAGCCAATAAAATATTTGATTTCTCCAAACATAGACATCTCGGACTCTTGTCTCATTTGATCTACAAATGACGTATACAATGCATCCTTTCCTCAAATTATGATATCATCAACAAATATCTTAGCTAATATTATCTCTTTTTCAGACCGAGTCTTCAAATAAATTTATCCATTTTCATTTATCCTTGCAAAACCAATTTTCACCAAATATGTATGCAAACTTTCACACCATGCTCTAGGGGATTGTTTCAATCCATACAGTGCTTTGTGCAACTTACATACCATATCTTTGTTATTTGGATCAACAAATCCTTCAAGTTGTTCAATGTAGTCAATTCCTTCTTCTTGTGCATATCCCTTACAAACTATCCTTGCTTTATCTCAAGTTACTTCACCTTTCTCATTTATCTTGTTTATGAATTTTTGCTTTGTTCCAATAACATTCTTATCCTTTTGTCTAGGAACAAGTGACTAGGTTTTATTCTTTTCTATTTTCTCAAACTCTTCATTCATTTCTTGGATCCAATGTTCATTATCCAAAGCATCCTTCATTGATTTGGGCTCAAATTCACATAGTAAACATGTGTCACTTCTCAATAATTTTCTTGTCATAACTCCATAGTCTTTGTGTCTAATGATTTGATCAGATGCATGATGTCTTCTTTCATACTTTTCTAATGTAGATTCTCTTCTTATTTCTTCTTCTTCAAGTTCATTTAGTAAATTGACTTTAGGTATCACTTCATGTATTTTTTCTTGTTGTTTTGGTTATTTGGCAATATCTTGTTGATGATTGACAGGTTTTACCTGATGCTTGACATGTACTTCCTGATGCTCAGTACCAATTGCCTAATGCTCAGCATGATGTGGTTGTAACTTGGCATGTATTTGTTGCTAATGCTCGGGAACTTTCTTCTCAAGTTTGGGTAAGGTGTTGGGTTCACCTTTATCAATGTATATGAAGCTTCTATAATCTTTGGGTTCCCTTTTACATTCAACTTCATTCTTTTCTGCATATCCATCAAATTTTACATTTACACTTTCCACAACTTTGTTAGTGTTAGAGTTCAAACACTTATGTGCTTTGCTCTTAGTGGGATAACCTAAGAATATGTCTTCATCACTTTTAGCATCAATTTTTCCATTTTTATTGTCTTTCAATAATATTTTCTTCCAAAAACTTTGAAATATTTCACATTAGGTGCATGTCCATACTGTAGCTCAAAAGGTGTAAGGTTTGTACCTTTCTTGAATTGTACTTTGTTCAAGGTATAAATTCTTGTACTTACAGATTCTCTCTAGTACTTAGGTACAACATTCTTCTCCATTATCAATGTCCTAGCACAATCAATGTTTGATTTATTCCTCCTTTCAGCTATACCATTCTGTGGAAGGGTCCTAAATGCAAACATCTATCTTTTAATTCCTCTATCATTTTAGAATGTGTTGAATTCCCTATATATGAATTCAACTCCTCTTTCAGATCTTAGAAACTTCAAGCTTTTACCTATATCTTTCTCAATTCTAACCAAATACCACTTAAACATTTGAAATGCATCATATTTTTCTATAAGAAAAATCACAACCATCATTCTAGAGTAGTTGTCAACAAATAGAATAAAATATATGTCACCATAGTAGCTTTGTACACCAATAAGTCCACAAATCTCAGTATAAACCAATTCTAAAATAACATCATAAGTATAGGTTTTTCTCTTGAAATAGATTTTGTCATTTTCTCCAGCTCACATTGTTTACACATCACATTATTAGGTTGCTTCAATTTTGGTAGCCCTCTTATTTTCTTCATCTTACTAAAGCTTACCAAATTTCAAAAGTTCACATGGCATAGCCTCTTATGTTATAACCATATATCTTCACATTGTGAAAACAAACAAGTTTCATTAGATAGGTCTAGATAAAACAAATTATCTCTTGTTTAGTCTTCACTTCCAATTGATTCTCCTAAATCATTGTAGATCTTTTCCTTCTTATTCTCAAATTCAGTTTTATAGCCTAAATTGTTCAATTGTGCCACACCCAAATAATCATACCTAAGTCCGTCAACCCAATAAGCATTTTCACATCTAATCTTATTAGTTAATTTTATTCTTCCTTTACCTTTCACAAAACATGGAGCATCATTACAAAAATTAACACTACCTCCTTTATAATTTTTAAGGTTTGCAAAGATACTTTTATCACCAATCATTTGATGTGAGCAATGACTATCAATTATCCATCTATCAAGTTGTCTTTACTCATATATGAGATATGTGTAGTTTTCTCATCTTCATCAGAATCGTCTTTCGTAGCAACATAAATAACTTCTTCATCATTGCTATCAAAATCAATATCACTTTCTTCTTCAACAATGTAACAAGACTTCTTACCTTTTTCTTTGCAATCTGTGTATCCTTTGTTATCTTTTCCATTTCTTCTTCCTTTAAACTTGTTGTATTTCCTTTCATCCCTATCAAGACATCTTGCAGCAATGTGACCTACTTTATTGCATGCAAAATAGATTATAGGGAGTTTACCTTTATACTTTCCTCTACCTCTTTGATGTCTCCTAGCCATTAATGCTTCAAGATCCTCAAGATCATTATTAGAGGATTCACTCTCACTAGCTTTATACTTTCCTTTCTTTATCTTGGACTTATGCAAAACCAATTGTGACTTGATAGAAAATTTAAATAGCAATGGCATTGAGATTATCAAAATTTAACAATTCAAAAGTAGTGAGTCTACTAGCTAGACTATCCAAGCTTAGGTCATTATGAGGAGTACATCTTAGTTCTTGTATTACAAAATCTCCAATAGCATAAATAGAAAGTAAAGTTCTCAATACCTTTCTAATCACAGTCTCATCACTAATCTTTCCATTAGCTCATTTGATAGCATTCACAACTTCTTTGATTCTTCCAACATATTGAGCAATGTTCTCACCTTCTATCATTTTCATGGCATCAAAATTTCCTCTTAAGATTTCCAATTTAGCTCTAAGTACATTCTTATCTCCTCCATGGATCTTTGTCAACTTGTCCAACATCTTCTATGTAGAGTTGCATTCCTTTATGTCATCAAACTCTGAGTAGCTTAGGGTATATGCAATCCAACATTGCATGATTGTGTAATTGTTTCTCCTCTTTTTGTTGGGTTGTCATAGGTGCGAGTGTGAGCACATACTCATTCTTCAAGTAGAATATTGTTGAGTCTCCAATTCTAGCAATGTGCAGCTTCATCAAACATTGCCATGTAGGAAAGTTCTATGTGTTCAACTTGGGTATCTCCTTCATGTACATCTTTATCTTTAGCTTTAAGTGCCTTCAAAATTTTCTTTCTACAAGCACCAAAGCTCTAATACTAAGTGTTAGAATGATTTATAATAACTTGGGGGGGGGGTGTGAATTAGTTATCCTCAAGTCCAGATGTATCAATTAAACTTCTAGACACTTCAACCAACTTAGATCTAATCATTAAGTAGCTTGGTCTCTATAGACATATATCAGTAACATAAAACTTATAGAATGTAAACATCAATAGTAAAATATCTCAAATGTCATCCACACAAGTAAGATACTAGGATTTAACATGAAAACTCAATTTGAGAAAAAACACTAGCAACATGTCACCAATATTTTCACTCTTTTGAAGTGAGCTTTGTTAAGAGCCAACCCTATTAAAGGTTACAATTCACATTATTAGGTGTGACCCTATTAAAGGATTTAATCACCTTGTTAGGAGTGGCTTTGTTAGAGGACTTAAGAACATTCTATTAGAATGTCACCTTGATTAAAATATTTACACATGATTGTTAGGTCAACTTTGATTAAAGGATTTCAAACTGATACAATGGTTAGAAAAAAACAATAGGTTGATCTGAATAAATACAAGAATGTTACCTTGATTAAAATATTTACACATGATTGTTAGGTCAACTTTGATTAAAGGATTTCAAACTGATACAATGGTTAGAAAGTAACAATAGGTTGATCTGAATAAATACAACTCACTTTACAAATATAGATCACAATGCAGCTCATATGCTTATCTACTAAATGACTTCCATTATCATTTCCATCTCTAATCTTCTTGGAAACCCTTCAAGCAATCACACTTCACCTCTTTACAAATCTTCTCATCCTTCTGCTAAAGTTTTCCAATCAATAGCATTAACCACTACTCCAACCTTGTTAAGGTATGCTTAACCTTTACCAACCTCTATAAATTAGCCCTTATGCCTCCAGAAATAGGTAGCTTGATCTTTTTCCTCTTAAACATCACCATTGATCTTAGGCCTGGGTTAGATTCTCGACTTACACTATTTTTACTCAGTCCATTTACAAGCACTTGGTCCAACTTTTCTATTACACCGTCTTTTACTAGCACTTGGTTGACACTGAATTTTCTTAGCTTCTACTATAAGTTCCTTAATCTTCTTCTTTGAAGCTCAGTTAAGCCTAAGTCTTTATTCTTTATTGGTCATCTCTTCTAGGCTTTAATATAGCTATCTTTTCCACTTAGTGTTATGATTAAACAATGTGTTATCTTGCCAAGGTTCAACTAATCAGGTGTCCATTGCAATTTCTCATAACTCAACCTTTCCTCTAGGTTCTCTTGTTATCTCTTCATATCAAATCCTCTTCATAAATAAAATTGATATGGTACTCTATTCAAGTAACATTTGTCTCACCAATAAGGTTTGACATCAATGACAACATAACAATTGTTCTAATTGTAGTTCTAGCATTGTGGTTTAACTAGTTCTAGCCTAATTGGGTAGGGATATGACCATACATTATGGAGAATTATAGTAATAAAGGGGTAGATAAATATAATTAAATATCATTTAAATATAAATATTTCCTATCTTTCTGATATATTAAGAAAACCATATTTTTTATTGTTCCATGTGAAGACCCCATTAGATGATGGAATGTCAAGTAGGTTATCTTTTGCAAACCATTCTTTAAAGTCTAACATAACCTAGGTAATAGCTTTGGATCTACCTACTTTTTCTTTTGAATTTAGAATAGCATTGAAATCCCCCCCAATGAAAAAATTTCTATCAGGTTTAACTCTAAATAGATACTAATTTCATTCCATGTTTCTTTCTTATTTGTTGTCAGTGTTGGCCCATACACATTAATAAGTAGGAACCAAGCTTCACTTCTAAAGCTATTTACCCCCCATCTAGTTTCTCTTAGTTACAAGTGGTGTAAAAACTTCTCTCCTTGGATCCCATGTAATACCAATCCCACTAAAAGCCCCAACTGAATCAACATATTCCATTTTCCAAGATCCTAATTTTCTTCTAAGTTTTTCTCCTTCTTCTTTGTTGAGTTTTAATTCTTGTATTAATACTATATTTGATTCAAATAGTATTAAGTTGCACTTGAGTAAATGCTTTTTGTTAGGGGCATTTAGACCCCTAACATTCCATGTTGTTAGCTTTATGGCTCCGTAGGAAGGAACTTCCCCTACCCTACATTCAAAAGATTGTTAATATTTTCCCAGTTATCAACCATACCTATTTTTGCTCTAAGTTAAATTAAGGATTCCCTTCCTCTTTTTCTTCTTTGTTTTTCACATATAGGATTTTCTAGGCCTCTAAAGTTTGTTGCAATACTAAGGATATATGGGTTTTTACTAGCATTATGCACACTTGCAACAATAGATTCATCTTCTTCTTTTTCTAAATGTTCTATTTCGAGTTTTTTTCATTATTTTGATGCTCAACTTTCTATCACCCTTGTCTAAATCTATACCTTCTATTTTCTTGATCCGATTATCTACACTAGTTATTTTGTTAATATCTTCCTAATATTATTCTATTTGCTAAACCCCAAACTTCTCCCATTTTTGGATTTTTCATGCTTGATTATATCTAGATTATCCAAACCCTAATTATCTAGGAATCCCTCTTAATTTATCGATTTAAAATCCCTTAAAAATGTCTCTACTTCAATAGGGATATATTTGTAGGTTCCTTTTCTTTATTCCTCTCTTTTAATGTCAATGCATCTAGAAGTTTATACTCCCCAATTCTAGCTAGAATGCTTGAGTCTATATTCTTATCTGACACTAATTCGTTGTTTCCCTTAATATTTGATGAACATGTTTTGTTACCAAGGATTATTTTTGTTTTTTTTTGCCTTTTGTTAACTAAACTCTTTCTTTTTTCCAGTCACATTTTTTTGATGTCCAAGTCTATTTCTACCTCTTGATCTAATGTATCTCTCTAGCTAATTGGACATAATAATGATAAATCTTTCCCTTTTCCCAATTCTTGATTAGACTCACCATTGTAATCTTCCAATGATTCTAAGAGATTTTTTCTAAACATCTCTTGGCTTAAATTTCCAATTGGTATTCCCCTTTCTAATGGTTGTATTTTGGTTTTTTAGATCTTCTCCTTTCTTCCCTTATTGACTTTCATGTATCTTATCTGCTTTAGGCAATATTTCTATATTTAACCTTATATCATTCCCCAAAGGTTGTTCTTACATATCAATGTTCAGATTATGAGCCTCTTCCCATAATATAAGTTGATCACAAATGTCATTATGTATCAACATTATATCCTTCATCAACCTATTGTATTGTTTGATGTTTTCTCTTGTGTCTTCTATAGATAGGTTTTTCTCCTTACATATAAATCTTGTCTCAATTCTTGAATTTACTAGATACTTTATTTCATGTTTAGGAATATCCTTCTCCTTATCTATTAAGTCATATGTTCCAACTCCTTCTATACTTATATTTCCATTTGTCTCTGTTAAATGCTCCTAAACTTTTCCACTTATGTCTGAGAATTATTGGTTTGTTCCAAGGTTTTCTTTTTTCATTTGCCTCCCTTATCTCTCCTTCCTCTATTTCCTACTCTAGAGTTTTGATTAGGCTTACTAAAGTCTTCCTTACTTTCTCTTTCTCTCCTAATCTTTGGTGCCCTTCTTCCTTTGAATTATTAAATGTTACCTTTGGTTCTATTTTCTCTATGTTGATAGTAAACAAACTCTTCAAATGTGATGTTTTATGAACCTTCGTGTAAAAGTTATAATTGTT
Source organism: Cupressus sempervirens (assembly GCA_028749045.1). Lineage (NCBI taxonomy): Eukaryota > Viridiplantae > Streptophyta > Pinopsida > Cupressales > Cupressaceae > Cupressus > Cupressus sempervirens. The sequence continues at coordinate 552,366,488 of CM053786.1, read as the reverse complement.
ATTTTTTGAGTCTGGATCAAATAACTTAATTTCTTGGATATGATCTATTGGAAATATGGTTAGTAAGATATCTTGTGTGTTTTCATTTATGACAAAATATATTTAGCATTTCATTTATGCATTTAGAGTTAGAAAACTATATAAGTGTTAGACAGTTTGTAGCAACATAGAGACATATATGATGTGTACGAATGACACACTTTGAATTGTCTTATGTGTAATTGAGAATAGCTTTATGACAGTATCATGATGGCACATGCCAGTGTGCAGATGTGTACGGATAGTACAATGCAAGTTACAGTTAATACCAGTGTAGGTATTTGACAGAACAGAGAATTGAGTTGTACGACATAAGGAATTATTTTGGTGATAAAATAATTACTAAGTCATGATGAGCTGACTTTGTGGATATTAACCCATAATTTATTTTATATTATATCAAGCATGTGAAGACATGAAGGCTGACTGAGCAAAGAATTACTAGTTTGTGAAGTATAAGTAAAGATCTTATCTTCTACAAATAAGTGTGCTACATGTGGAAGTTGTATGATATGCGAATGATTATATGGATAGCTTGAAAGATATATGAGTGTTATGTGATGTGAGATCTGATGTATGATCAGAGAAAGTGAAAATTACTACAGTCAAAAAGTATTGTATGTATATCTACTCTTGTGAAGAACTTTATTATATAAATGCATGTTAGGTCAATGGGCTCTTCTTGCATACATTGTATTTGATCTACCAACTCCTTACAGGTTTGAGGCTTCTAACAAGGACTCGAGACACTATATGTACTTCATAGACTCCTAATAGGGTCAATATCCTTTTGTTTGGTGAATCATCTTGTGGGTATCATCCCCACTAGAGTTTTCCCTTAGCCATGGTTTCCCTAGTTAATAAATAATTGTGTTATGAGTTCTCTATGTGTATGGTTATATTTATTGTTCAACATTGTTGGTTTACATTCATATGCACATTATGAAGTAATTAAAAATATTCAGTTGTAGGCAAAAGTTTTTAGAATACTAACTCACCGCCCCCCCCCCCCCCCCCCCCCCCAAAGTATTGTCTATTTCTAACAATTGGTATCAGAGCATAGTTACTATGAAGAAGATTAATAGCTTGAGTAAGATCCCTATGGATATGGAATAGTTAAAGGGAAAACTTGAAGAAGCTCTTGAACAAATTGGCCTTCTTCTTATAGAAGAAAGAGATAACCTAAAAGATATGAAGATGCAAAATTTTACATTAGCAAACTGAAAGACAAGATTGATGATCTAAAATCTGACAAGGAATCAATTGTGTAGACTAGTGACAATGATAAAGTAATAAATCTCAAGAAATAAAATGAGATCTTGAAACATGAATTGAAAATTGTTGAACTTAAGTTGAGTCTTAAGTAAGATGGTAGTAAGAGTGAACCTGGTCTAAAATCTGAGAATGCAGACCTTAGATCCTAGTCAATTCAAGTAACATCTAAATTAGATTCTATTAAGATTGAGCATGCAAAATTAGAAAAGTACAATATCATTGTGAAAGGAGAATTGACACAAGCTAAGCAATAGTTAGAGAAACTTTATTTCAATAGTGAGAAGATTGATCTACATATATTTCACCAAAGACCTTCTTATGATAAGACAGGACTTGGATGTCTTATTGGTGAGAAATCAAGCAAGAAAGTTGAAATTAGAAGAGAACCAAATCCAGTTGTTGAATCCCCTAAAGAATCTTATCAGAGTAAAGTAGATGTAGATGTTTCATATGTTTCATGGGTAATTCCTTTAAACCTACTACTAATTTTTATTGTTATAATTGTCATGGTTATGGACATAAAGCAGTAGATTGTAAGAAACCTAAGTTTGATGGTAATAATGCAAATAATAGAATGTTTAGGAACACTGACCCTATGGGTAATGAAAGAGGGAGATCACAAAGTGGATCTAATGATGGAGGAAAATCTGATGGAGAAAAGAAATAGTTTGTGTGTTACAAGTGTAACAATCCTGGAAACGTTGCAAGAATTATAGACCACCTAATAGTCAAAATGAAACCAATCAAAGGAGAAATGCACCTATATGTCAGTTATGCAATAAATTTGGACACACAACAAGATACTATAGAATGGATAGAAGGAATTTCAACAGGAATCCTAATAATAGAAGGAACAACAATAGAAATGATAGAAGGAATGGAAATGACAATGATAACAGTTAGAAGGAAGCAATCAAGGAATATGTTGATGAATTCAAGGAAGCTTTTGTGAAAGCTAAGGATCTAGAAAGTTCTTATATAATTTTGGAGGAACAATAATTTGATGCACCTGATGGAAAATTGAAGTCCATCATCGTGTGTGACTCATCCTATTTGAATTGAGCAATTGTAGCAGAGACAGAGTGTTAGTTGGTTAGAATTGATGGTAGAGAAAGGATTAGAAGTTGCGTAGTTAATATAAGGTAGAAGACATAGAAAGGAAGATATGATCGAGTGTGCAAGAAAATATATGATCTTAGGAAGATTTGAGAAAGAAAACAAAGCTACTAGTAAATCAAGAAAGTTTGTGAATTTGTGGTAGATACACATTTAATGTGTAGTGCAATTTGAAATGATTTAAGGATCGCAAACAAGATTGTGAGTACCATTTGATCATGTAAAGTGTCTAGAGTGAATTGAAGAGTGATTTGACAATAATTTGGAGTGTGAAAAGAAGTTCTTGAAGCACAAAGTTGCAAAATCCCTAAACATAACCTTTGAGGTATTTTACAGAGCTCAAATTAAGCTTTCAATGCATACAGTTAGAGATACAATGGCTAGACAATTGGTTTATGATATTAGTGAAAGGTCAAGATATGTATTCAAGAAACATCCATTGGCTTCTCTTGTGGATGATCCATTAGGCACATTTTCATAAGTCCCACAAAATGTGCTTCATGTAGAAGATATATCCACTACAAGATTGAGAGTATAGGAGATGAGGATATACGCAAGGACTTTAGAGCAATGTTTAATAATAACCTAACCTTGAATTCTAAGTATGCACACTTGAACAAGTTGAACCTGGTGAATTATATGTTTTATACTAAGTTTGATAATCATGATTGAACCCGAATCATTCTGAGTAGGGTACATGATGAAATGTTCTGGTTAGGAGATGTGCATGTCACAATTGATAATGACCTAATTCACAAGGTCATAGGACTAAGAAATGAGGGTTGCAATCTTGTAAATGAAAAGAATGTAAGGAAGACAATTGAAACAAACCTAAATACTAGAATTAATGGAAGAAATATGAAGGTTGATATAATTTAGGACAAAAGAGTAAAGTTATTAAGTAATATTTTAGGATACAAGTTTAACCATGGTTCAAGGGTTAACTTAGTACTAGCTAGATTCTTGCATGTAGCTTATGTAATGGCACTTCAGGGAAGGAAAGTGAATATGTGTGAGATAATCATATTACAGTTGTTGGACAACATTGCAAAATTGAAGAAGACCAAGAATGCAATATTCAAATTTGAGTACTTATTGACTCATTTGTTTTTCTATGAAAAATGAAGTTCCCAAGGATGACTAATTGGGAGAGCGATGAGTGTGTAATGAAGTTGGTAACTCAATGCTACAGATCAAAGCTAGAGAATGCTAGAGATAATGACATTGATAGAATGATAAAGAATTTCTAGACTGAAATGAAATAGAGGTACAAAATACCTCCCTCCATGGTGGAGAAGTATAATGATGATTTATGCCTCATGGTGGAAACTGATAACACTTGCATGGAAGTTGTGGAACCAAGGGTAAAGTTCATAGAGCCCATGGGATATGAGATGAGCACGAAACTTATTGAAGGGTATGTGTAGATCATACTCCAATCTAAGAAGGACACTGAGTGCCCTAGATGGGGAACCTATGAAGAGAATATGAGAGAAGTTCATTCTGAATTTCACAGTAAAGAGATTAAGAAGAGTGTGGAAAAGAATATTGATTCCATCCTTAAGGAATCAAGTATGAATCATGAGGAGTTTAATGAAGTTAAAGGAATTGCACTAGAAATGAAGGCAACTAGACAATCTAAAGTGATAGTAACAACTCCTATTATTGTTGCAACACCTTCTAAAGGTGTAACCATTGCCAAACAGAGTATGCAAGTACCATATGTAGCAATTGCACAAGTGTAACTAGTATGAACAAGAAGTGATCAACCAAGGAGGCAGTCAGAGGTGGAAACACCTGTTGCGTAGAGAAAGTCAGAAAGATTGGTGAAGGTTAAGCAAGAACCATCACCATCCACCATGATAAGGGTCAAGAAGACCACCAATGGACTAGGAAAGAGAAGGAAGATAGTGCAAGTTATTGATTCTGAGGATGAAGCCAAGGATAGACCAATAGAGCAAGTTGTGCAAGAAGGCAAGACACCAACAGGAAAGAAAGCATGGAAGCCAAAGGTAGAAAACCTTAACATGAAAATCATTAATGATGATAATTTTGTACAATTAAATAAGTAATATAGTTTGTACAATAATATGGATAGAAGGCAACTAGAAAATGCCATAGTGAGGAATATGATTTTGTGAAATAAGAGATTTGATAGCATTCATCTATATAATAAGTTATTGAATAGAAAGAAAAGAGTGACTAAAGAGGACATTAAGTTAAAAGAGACTATGATCAATAAGTTATGTCAAGTTAACTCTAAGGAGGACTTAGACAAAATTTTGAAAGGTATTGAGCCCTTGTTGAGGAACAAAAGAAGATAAATTCTTCTGATGGGAGACAACTATGAGGATGTGAAAAAGGAAACAAAGGAGGCCATTGTGAAATACATGACCTCAATGCCTACAATAGTAGAGGTGAGTGCGCAGTCTAAACCTAAGAGCCTAGTATATGTACAAGAAAGTACACCTTCCAGTGATGAGGAAGAAGCAGAAGAGACACAATAAACACTCTCACCATTGCACATTGTTCTGGTTACTAAATCCATGCAAATGGACAATACACATATAACAGTGGATAAAAAGGAGAACCCTTTTGCAAGGTATGGAATATCCATTGTTGGTAATATCACAACTTACTCAAGCTCTAATGATGAAGAAGAAGAAAAGGAGAAGAAGAAACAGGTTGAGGAGAAGAGAAAAGAAGAGGTAAAGAGGAGAGAAGAAGCAAGAAGAAGAGAAGAAGAAAGAAATAGAGAGGTTAGCAGAGGAAAAGAGGATAGAAGAGCGAAAGAAGAAGAAAGAAGAAGAGGAAAAGAAAAAGAAAGAAGAAGAGAAAATAAATGAGAAACAAGCAGAAGAGGAAAGGAAGAAAGTAGAAGAAAAGTCAGAAGAAAGAAGATGGGAGACTAGAAAAAGAGAGGTAGAAGATTGAGGAAGAGAAGAAGAGTGCTAAACTAAAAGTAGTTACACTCATTCCAGTAGTAACTCTAGTAGCAACAACAACAATAGTAGAAGTAGGATTTGATGATGATGATGATCAGAAGGGACTAATGAGTTCTTTGAGCAAGTTGCTCCAAAAGAACAAATCTGTGAAGTATTTGGAGAATACACTAAATGAAGTCTTGGATAGAATACATAAAATAGTTACCACAACTATAGCTAATTGAAACTTGTAGATGAAAGAAAAGGAATTTGTAAATACCTTTGCTGAGGAATTCATAACATTATCTAAGGTAGCTTCAACATAAGCATATGCCAAGCATGATGCAAAACTTTTTGATACAGTGTGCACAAATGTGAGAAATAACTTGAAGGCACGTGATGTAAGCATCAAGGAATTAAGGAAACACATTGATGAATTGAAGAAGTTGTATGGATAGTGCACACTATCATACAAATACCTGGTAGACTTTGAGAGTTAGATAAAGGGTAAGTTGAGTGATCTTCACACACTTACTATAGAATTATAGCTCTCTGAGACTAGTATTGAGGACTATGGAATAGAAGTGGAGAAGATCCATAATATGATCAGAGGTTTGGATTCTAATAGGGAAAAGGCAACAAAAAGGTTCTCTACTCTTAAAGAAATCATGTCACCAAAGATCAGAATTTTGTAGAGGTAATAAGAGGAATGTCTTGCAGCAAAGGCTTCCTATGCTAAGTTTCCCTATACTGACTTGAGCACAGTTCAAGTGGCATCTTATGTACTATGTGCACTAATCAGTATCTTTGATACAATGAAGGAGAATTTGAAGAAGGAAGCCAAAAGACTAAAACTTGTATATGGAGATTGTTTTTCTAGGATATCAAGATGATTAGTAGCAAGCTACAAAGTTTTGTATACAGTTTTTGACACCTTTGTCATTGATGTCAAAGGAGGAGTAATATGTAAGGAAAATTGTATGTATGGAAAATGAGTATTAATATGTAAATTGTATGATTATATATGTAAGGGGGAGTACACTTATGTATCAATCTAAGGAGTGATAAGGAATGTAATGATCCATCAAAACATGAATAAAATTGTTATGTTTTGAAGGCAATTTTGTGTCGTTACTTTTACTTTATTTTGTTATGTATGACATCATTTTGGGACTTAACCAATTTTCCCAAATGTTTCCATCAATGCCAAAGGGGGAGATTGTTAGCAATATGGTTAGTAAGATGTCTTGAGTGTTGCCATTTATGGTAATATATATTCAGCATTTCATTTATGCATTTAGAGTTAGAAAATTGTCTAAGTGTTAGAAAGTTTAGAGCAACATAGAGACAAATATGATGTGTATGGATGACACATTTCAAATTAGCTTATGCACAGTTGAGAATAGCTTTATGATAGTATCATGATTACATATGCCAGTGCGCAAATGTGTACAAATAGTACAATGCAAGTTACAATCGAAATACCAATGCAGGTATTTGACAGAATAGAACATAGCATACTAGAGAATTGAGTTGCACAACTCAAGGAATTATTTTGGTGACAAAATAATTACTAAGTCGTGATGAGTCTACTTTGTGGATATTAATCCATAATGTATTTTATATTATATCAAGCGTGTGAAGACAAGAAGGAAAACTGAGCACAAAATTACTAATTTGTGAAGTATAAGTAAAGATCTTATCTTGCACAGATAAGTGTTCTAGATGTGGAAGTTGTATGATATGAGAACTATTATATAGACAACTTGAAAGATATATGAGCCTTATGTGATGCGAGATCTGATGTATGATCAGAGAAAGTGCGAATTACAGCAGTAAAAAATTATTGTATTCATATCTACTCTTGTGAAGAACTTTATTGTATAAATGCATGTTATAGAAGTCGGCTCTTCTTGCATACATTGTAGTTGATCTACCAACTCCTAACACGGTTGAGGCTTCTAACAAAGCCCAGTCCTCTAACATGGACTTGAGACACTATATGTACTTTATAGACTCCTGACAGGGTCAATATCCTTAACATGATCCTTTTGTTTAGTGAATCATTTTGTGGGTATCATCCCCATCGGGGTTGTCCCTTGGCTAGGGTTTCCCTTGTTAACAAATAATGTTATTAAGAGTTATCTATGTGTAAGGTTATATTTATTGTTCAACATTGTTGGTTTACTTTCATATGCAAGTTATAAAGTAATTAACAATATTCAGTTGTGGGCAAAAGTTTGTAGAATACTAATTCACCCCCCCACCCTCAGTATTATCTATTTCTAACATGATCTTGGTAGAAACTAGGTTCTATTTTCTATGTCAGTCTTCATGCTTTTAGTTATGGAATCTAATTCTATAGTATATGTTCATTGTAATAACAAACAAATCATATTGATTTGTTAGTGATAGTTTTAATTAGGGCTATATTTTGGATGTTAGTTTTTATGCTAAATAAGATTTTGGTTTCATTGGAGGATGTAAAGCTAGATTCCAAACCTAAAAACTTACATATGGTGTTGCCTATTCTTTTAAAAATCTGAATATGATTTTGTTCGACGGGTAAGTTTTTATTTACTATCCACATTGGTTTATTCATTTTGCTAATATGTATTATATCAAAATAAGGAAAGCATTTGTAAAAGGTTACTCTATACCCATTTAGAAAATTTTGAAATCCATATAAGAGATTGTCTCTGATTTTTTTTAATTACAATGAACATATGCTATAGAATTAGAAAGTAAAGTTATACGTACCTGGCCCTTACAACTTGAGCTTAACCACTCTGCCAAAGATAGTTTTGTTGGTCTTGAATTGTTTGATATTGCATACATTCCTAGGGCTTTGCATTCGAGCTATCAGTATTCTAAAAACAAAATTGCTTATGATCAGTACATATTCTTCATTTTGTTTGTTTTTGCCTTGAAGATTCTAATATTCATTTCCTTTTCGCTCTATATTGCAAGTTAAATTTTTTAATTCTAGTTAGCTTATTCCTCTTGATTATGAATTTTTTTTGAAACTAAAGCTTCAAGGATCCTTTATTTTCTAAAGTTCTTGTTTTATTTCCCCTGTGATTCACCATCTTCTGTTGGTTCTTATTTACCTAGGAATATAAAGCTCCTGAATAGTATAAACATTGTTTCCTTTTGTATAATTATTGTTGAAGATCACTACTATCTCTTGCTTCTTTGAGTGCTTGTCTTCATCTTGGAAACCCATGTTTTGGTTTCTCCACCCTAATCTTTGTGCGAAAGATTCACTCATCCATCCCACAACTTGGATTTTTTCATTAGATTTTGATTTCAAATTAGTTGTCATTATAGTATTTCCCTTTGATGTAGACCTTTATAGTGTTTTTACTTATGAAAATCCAACCTTGGCTGCTAGTTTCTTAGAGTTGTTTGATTTCATTAATTTGTCAAGACCAAACATTGACAATTTTTTACTTATTTTCTTATTGGCCTTCCTTCCAACATTGATCCAACTCTCCATGGCCAAAGCATCCTTGATCATTTCCTTTCTATTCTCATTTTTTTGTGGTAGAGATGAAAGCTTTTTTCCTATGCAAAGGTAGATACTTCATTGAGGTGTGATCATATTTGTCAAGATTATCAAGTGATGCCCTAGCTATGACTTCAAATCTATTTTTGCAGGGCAGATCTATGATTGCATTCTTAATAGCGTTATAGATCACTTCTCCATGTTTTGTGCTTACAAAGTGTGAGACTTATTTCATGTGTCTGAGACTCTTGGTGTATTCATCATTGCCCCTTTCTCCATGAGTGGTATATTTCACATTTTGTACTAGGGTGGAGGAGTTATCATTTTTCACTAAAGCAAAAAGGTTTACCATTTTTTATAAAATTATTGTATTTTTCCTTACTCGTAAAACATTGATAAGGTATGAATCTCTTATTAAAAAATAACATATGAGACAATTATACCTAATGCAAAATAAGATATATAAACTATCAAATAAGAAGACTATGAATCGAGTATACATGTACCAAGAATATGTCATGTGCAATCTAAATATTTCACCAAATATATCTTGCCATATACCTGAGAATACATGTCCATCATTGTCTGGAGAGACCAATACCTATCCAATATGTCAACACCATCCAATGATCAAATGTATAATATAATAATCATTACATTGACATATGTTTTCCAAGCAAACTATTATGTATTTCTTAATCATCTTTTCTTGTCATGAAGGGCACACAACTTCAAAGAAGGTCAACACTTAAAATATTTTAGGATGGATAAATTAAATTCTTAATCATCTTTTGTTGTCATGAAGCGCACACAACTTGAAGGAAGATCAACACTTAAAATATTTTAGGATGGATAAATAAAATAAATAATAATCAACAAATGTACTAGGATTATGTAGTTGAGACAATAAGAACATTAAATATATTTTTTGGAATGAAAAGGAAATAATAATTTCTTTATCTCAAGTTGTGTCAATGAAGTACCATGTTAATAACTACTCTTAATGATCCATAATGTTGTTCAATAATAAGATATGTAACTAATAAATTTTAATATGCAAGTGAAAATTTAAATGTACTTTGTTTCCAAATTCAATTTAGATCCATGAAAATGACTTGCACATATTTCATATTTATAAATTACTTGTTTTGACCAACACATTTGTGAGCTTGTTTATTAATTATATTCTCTTTATGTCAAACTATTTGATCTAACAACATAAAATAATGATCAAAGATATAATTAACCTTATAAATGCCTTAGTCTTTTGCTAAATGTTAAATATTAATATTAATTAATGATGCAATCGAAACAATGATATAAGTAGTAAACTAATAAGTAATGTATAATGAATGTCTCAAAAATGAAATAAGACTTGACTTTTTATACAACATTACAATACATATATAATATATGTGTGTTCAAAATGAAAAATGTTGTTTAATAGAATAAATTTGAATTTAAAAATTACCATTAAAGATTAATTATACATTATTTCTAAAATTTAATCTAATAATAATAAATCTATTATATTTAAATCATTCCCCAACCAATTTTTTTTTCTTTTAAAGTATACTTTTATTCTTATCCTTAGAAAATTAAAAATTGATGATGTGACATGAACAACAAAAGGAGAAACAATAAAGTTAGCAAAACACGAGGAAAAATAGATGCAACCATATGAGGGACATGGTTTCTTTCAACCACATAAGAAAACACCTATTCCACTAGGCTAGCATATAAATTGGCGGTCTGACTTTATGTCCTCTTTTTGAAAAAGAACATAATTCATTTTATTCATTATAATTCATTGTATTTATTATGATTATTTGTAGTAGAAGTCACAAAAAATTGTAGGGAGTTAAAAGTAAATCAAACACAAGTTGAAGCGTAAGTGTATATATATGGATTTAAATAAAAAAATTAGCATAAACGATGGATAGATAATGACTATTGTCTTATTGTCTTCTATAACATTCATTGTTTCACATGAGTTATTTAATAGCATATGTTTTTTCTTTCCAAAATAATTCAACTATTTGTACATCAATTTCAATGACAAAGTCTGTTTAAAGTTTAGGCTATGTTTTTTTTATAAAAGGCCTTTGTCTTATTATTGTCTATAACATCTATTACCACATGTATGATTTCAATAGTGTATGTTTTGTCCTTCTTGAAATAATTATAATTCTTGTTACATCAATCTAAAAAGACAAACAAATTTGAAGTCTAGATTCCCATAGGCTACCCTAGTGGACGTTACTAAAATCCTTCATTCATTCATTCATGCATATTTTGTGGTAATACATGAAATACATGACAACGTCAAATCAAAGTGACAATTCTACTATTTGGATATTTTGTAGCTAAATAATTTTTGGTATTAAGAGTTTCTTTGAAATTAATGTTAATATTTTGTAAAAATTAGAATTGGAGTGTAACGACAATGTAAACAAAAGTTATTACAGAGTTTGTATATAACTTTGTTACTTTGTTTTAAATATTACCAATCTTCTAGGATCACACTATTCACAAAAATCATTTAGGAGTGCACTATTCATCAATACATCCTTTATATATCTGGATGCTCAAAGATTAAACTATGTCTTCTAGCACTTTTCCTCCAATATAAGTGATTGTGCATGAGTTATTCTCTAAAAAAAAAATTAGTACATGTAACACTTGCTAAAATTTTGTTAGAGAAGCATAAGGAAAATTCAAAACTATAGCCTCTTTTAAAGCTAAAGGCCATAAGAGTCTTCAATCAAGATGTATAATATCATTAGTTATTATCCTAGAATTTGACGGTCACCCCTTCCTATCATATAATTTTTTTACAATAGGTAACTTATTTTAATACCTTTCCTTTTATGTTCTCATCAAAAAAATTGATTGAATTAAAAAAATCTTTTTAAAATATCTAATAAATTAGAAAACAACAAATATAAATTAGTAACATATAAAAAGCTTTAAATAAAGTTTCTAAATTCAAAACTTTATATATATATATATGATACATTTATATTATACATATTATAAAATCACATTAATACAAACTTTCAGCCTATCAACGATCAAATTCCAGTTATGATCATGTGTTTTGTAACTTGTAAGTATTCAAATTTAAAGCTGATTTTAATTTGGGAGAGAGAGTTTCCTTGAAGATTATAAAAAATGGCCAATTTCATAAATATGTTAGTGAATGGAGAATAATTAAGCCAATGGGCTTAGGGTGTGGTTCTATTGGGGGGGGTATAGGATCTATTTTTATGGAGCGGGTGGTCCTATGAAACCAAAAAATGATTTGCAATAGGATTAATTGGAATCTTCTCCTAAATAATAGCAACCCCTACTTTTTAGAGTGTAAATTTGAGTAGGTGGAAAATGTGGGGGGCTAAAAATTGCTCCACCAACTTAAGCTTTTCTTTGCCACTTGCCATTCACATATGAATTTCTATTTCTTTATCAATAATTTTTTTAACCATTGTTACTTATTTAGTAAGTGAATGAAATATGTTAAATAAATTTATTCATGAGACCGACTGCTTCCATAAATTATGGAGCTTAAACTTTTCAAGAATTACTTCACTACAAAATTCATGGGACCTCCCGTTTTAAAAGGATCCTAAAAAATCTCTAGAACACCCGCTGAACTTTTTTAGGAAGCCCCCCTCCATGGGACTACACCCTTATTGTGGCTGCTTTTCCAATAAAATTTATTCTAAACTAATGGAATCCTAATTTCCTTATTGTTTGCTTTATTCCACACCACAACAATAACTTTCTAATTTTTGTGCACCACAACAACTTTCTAATTTTTGTTTAGTAAAAATGTTAAAAACATTTGTTGGTTTCTACACATCATCAACTGATTAGATTATACAACCTTAGATGATCATAATCACAAGGGGCTTTCTAATGAATGGTTCATAAGGCACAACACTTGGTGAAGGTTTTGCAAATGGGGTTGCAAGCTTTGGGTTTAACCATGGAGGAAACTTCGTAGTTAAGCGCGCTCAGGCTGGAGTAGTGCTGGGATGGGTGACCTCCCTGGAAGTCTCGGATATCATGATCATAATCACAGTTTATAGAAGTACAAATATCAAGATCTAGGTTCTATTTGCTAGGGAAATTGTCTACGATTTCAAAAAATCACAGTGGGCTCATGAGTAGTGAATTTATCACAAATTGTCTGATATTTTATAATAATGTTGTAATAAATCTGTTATTTAACTCTGAACACATTTAAAATATTTGAGAGTCTCTCTTGGTCTTTGTTATTTTCCATTTGTTTGTCCCCCATTTTTCCCTTTCTATTTTCATGGGTTTGAAAATATTGTGGTACCTCTAAAAGTAGTTGGTTTTTTCTCTGGGAAAAAATTAGGCTAATATGTACACTATTATATAAAATACAACAAATATACAGATAATGTTGGCATTAAGTTATTATTGCCATTAGTGACACACTTATCTGTATTAGTATAGCTACCGAGCTCATCACTCTATCTACAATGTATACCAAGCATTCAGTGGTTACCTTGTACATTCATCACTTAAGCAGTTTACACCGAGCATTCTAAGTGTTAACCGAGCTTCGCAGTTCACACCGAGCATTCTAAGTGTTAACCGAGCTTCGCAATTCACACCGAGCGTTCAAATATTGACCAAGCATAGTGTCTACCGAGTGATGAAAGCACAGTGCCTACCGAGTGATGAAAGCATAGTGCCTATCGAGTGATGAAAGCACAATGCTTACCAAGTAATGCAAGCGTAGTGTTTACCAAGTGTAAGCAAGGTAAACGAAGGATTTAGTTTTTACCGAGTGACACTACATCTACTGAGTCTCCAATGGTTACTGAGTTCAGAGCTACGTCAGGTGATTAGTATGGACCGAGCCTTCACTTCTACCAAGTGCATGACGATGCCAAGTAATGCAGTGGATGTCGAGTATTAGAAGGTCATCGAATTAGTTCAGTGAACCCGAGTTATTTACTGTTTGGCCGACTCAGTAATATTTTGTTCACTTGTGTTTTAGCCAATCTTGTAATGATTGGAATGGTATATATATGTAATGTATTATATCATTTGGAAGGCATGTGATGAAGAGGATATCAAGAGAGACATATAATGTTTTGAAAAGTGTAAAAGCGAATTAGCAGAAGAGCAGAGTATTCAGCAAGGTCTACAAGGAGCAGGAATGATTCATCAGTCACAAAAGGTGATAAATACTTCAAAGATCTAATCAGCAAATCAAGTTTGTAAGTAGATCCACTGTTTCATCCTAATAGGTGAATCAATTTTGTAAATCCTTTAACAAGGTAGACTTAACAATCTTTGTATAAATCTCCTAACAAAGTGCATACTTCAGTGTATGTTTGTAAATCCTCTAATAAGGTGGACCTAGCAGTCTTTTATGCTCCTAACAGGGCAGATCACCAGAAAGTGGTCAATATAAACCTTAACAGGCCAACTTCATACTACAGTAACGAAGTTTTGTGGGTATCATCCCCACCCCAGTTTTACTTTCTATTTGGAAGGTTTCTGGGTCACCAAATCATTGTGTACATGTGTTATGAATGTTTGATTTCTCATATATGTAGTAGATTAGATAAATGAATGATGAATGGTTAAAGTGCTGAATTGTTTAAAGTTTTGGAGTTACTGATTCACCGCTCCCCCCTCAGTAACCTATCATATCTTGAATATTTCCAACAAGATAAATCATTTGCAATTTCAATATCATTGATTTCTTCCAACTCTCAACACTTTCCTTTAATCGCAATGATTTTTGCAAGTTTCTGAACAACTTAGAAAAAATTCTTTTAGTTTTAACCAAGATGTACTTTCATATGTCACACAAAAAACTGACTGATTTGAGGAATGAATTAAGATGAAAGACTTTGGAAAATGAAATATTCTTCTTCTTCAACTTCCTCACTTGTCTCAAATTTACTCTCTTGTTTGACACTTTTGGTATTTTTACTAGCTATTGCTATAAAATAAAGCGTAGATCACATTAACATCTTCTTTTGAAGTTTTTCATTATTTTTTAAGAAATATAGATTGACACATTTTCCAAGATAATATGGGCATGAGTATAGAGTTTAAAAAGATAAAACTATGTACATTTCTTGATTTTGTTTGATGTATTTACATTGTTTTAAATTAGATTATGTTCATATAATTAATAGGAAGTAAATAGAGGTAAGTGAATGATTTCATATGGAGATTTGAAGAATTAAGTTTAGATTTTAACTATCAATAAGATAATAAAAATAGGTAATGTTTAACATTTTATGGTTTTGATCTATTGTAATATTTACTACAAACATTATGAAGGTTGAATTACATCTTGTAAACTTTTAAGTTTATTAGATCATTCTACCGAATTCGTGTGAAAAAAGTATAAATTGCAATATTTCATAAACCTTTGGAGATTTTGCACTTATCAAGGAGTATCTTTATTCACTATGTTTTCTTCAAAAATATGAATTTAGTCATTCTATTTCTAATCATTGCTTAGCTTTAATGTTTCTTAATATGTAATTTCAACACTTTGTATGAGATATACATTGCTAAACTCATCGATTAAGAATACATTTCTACTCATTCATGGCAACATAATATACCTTCTTCACATTGCATTCAATTACACAAATCACTCCTATCGCTAATCATTGCACCTAGTTAGACTTATTTCTCATTGAAATAAATGAATTAATTTGAATTGTTTTATGTGCAACATCAATTATGATAATAGCCACTTAATTGATCTTTTTTAACAATCCTTATGAAGAGTGAAACTCCAATTAAAAGTAATTTACAAGTACATAAATAAATTTATATTTTTTCCCTTTCCCTCAAGATTTTTAATAAAAAGTTAGTTTCTATTGTATAAAAACATTATACCCTAATTTAAATTTATTAAACACATATTTGTTTTATTAAATATTTTTAAAATATTACATTATTTGTAAAAATAAAAATTAAAAACACACGGTAACTATATACAACCGTAAACGAATGTATCTGGACAGGCACAATTAGTTTGAAATTGCAGTCAGAGGGGACATTATCCGCAATTTTAGTTGTCATCCTTAATAAATCAACTAACTTTTGGTGTGAAGTAGAATCCACCATTCTGTCCTTCAATCCCATCAATCTTCCCTGATTAATATTTAACAACAAAAGTTTGATATTCCCTAACACTGAACCAGAGTTAATTTATAGTGGCAGATTGTCTCTCTCCTGACAAGTAGACGATCTCTATCACGGGGAGGTTTTAGCGGGGGAGGATTTGAAAGCAACACGGTGATTGGTTCACACAATTCGAAATTGTGCTGTGCAGTGCAGAGCAAATGGGTAAGCTGTAAGAATCGAGACTCAAAAGAGTTCCCTGTTCAGTCAAAGAGGAAGGAATTTCGTCAAACGTTTGGCGGTCGAGCTGTAACCTCTGCCGGGAAATCAGCCTCAGAGCGTGCAAATAAATGTACCAAAATGTATTCATGCTGTCAAAAAACGGTCAGTCCGTGACGGCTCACACCGAGGAAACCCAAAGCCCCACATCATTATACTGATTGGCCCTACCTTGACTCTGCTACTCATCTGATTTGACCTACCATACGCCGATGGGATTTCTCCCGGTGTCCTTTTCCCGGGCAGGAGATTCATACCCACTAGTCTAAAATCTCCCTTTCAGTCGATGGATGATTTGGGTATTCGTTGATCTTGAGAAAGGAGGTCTAAAATCATTGGTAAGCCCTGTTTTTGTGGTAAAAACAGGGCTTTTTGAAGTCGAGGGAGATCTTGAGATTGACTGAGTTGTTCGAGATCTCTTCTTGAAGCCGAGAAACAGTTGAGATTTAACAGATCTTCCTGCCATGGATGATTCTCGTAGCTCGACATGGCGATGTGCGATGCTGATCTCCTTATACTCCATTTTGTTTTCAGTGTCCGCTGCCGTTTCTCAGAGAGACGAGAAGACAATGGAGGCTCTCAGGCGAGATCTTCAGGGGTATAGATGGAATAGCAGCGGTTCAGATTTTTGTGAATGGGGTGGAGTTATCTGCAACTCTAACAAATTGGTAGAACGGCTTGAGCTTTCTCGTTTGGGTTTGAGCGGCAACATTTCTGCTTTGATTGCTCTGCAAGATCTTAAATGGTTGGACCTCTCTTTGAATGACTTCTCGGGCAAAATCCCTTCAGTTTTAGGCCGAATGCAGTCGTTGGAGTTTCTTGATTTGAGTGCAAACCATTTCAGTGGAAGAATACCTTCTGAGATTGGAAACATGAAGAATCTTCTGTGTCTAAACTTGTCCAACAATGTGCTGAGTGAGGGGATCCCTCCGGAGCTTTCATTGATCAAAGGTCTTAAGGCTCTGAATCTCAATATGAATGGATTAAGTGGCGAGATTCCAGAGGAGCTCAGTGGTCTACATGCTTTGGAGGAGCTTCAGCTTTCTGGAAACCATATTGTTGGCTCTATACCCTTATGGCTCGGTAACTTCACCAGCCTCCAAATCTTCACAGCCTACGAAAATAAGCTTGAAGGTTCAATACCTCAAAATCTTGGTTCGAATTCCAACTTAGCTGTGCTGAATCTCCATTCAAATAAGCTCGAAGGAAGCATTCCTGAGAGCATTTTTGCATCTGGTCAGCTTCAGATTCTTGTATTGACAATGAATAGCTTAGATGGTGGTCTTCCTCCTTCTGTAGGCAAATGCAGGGGTTTGTCTAATATCCGCATAGGAAGCAACAAGCTTACTGAAAGCATTCCTCCCGAAATTGGCAATATTAGCAGCCTCACATACTTTGAAGCCAACGAGAACTCCATTTCTGGAACTCTTGTTCCGGACTTTGCACGATGCACTAATCTAACTCTCCTTAATCTAGCCTCAAATGGGCTCACTGGAAGCATTCCTTCCGAGTTTGGTGGACTCCTCAGTCTACAAGAACTAATTATCTCCGGTAATAGTCTGAGCGGTGATATACCAAGCACTCTTTCGAAGTGCAAAAATCTCAGTAAACTTGACATTAGTGGAAACAGGTTCAATGGAAGCATACCCAAGGTTCTTTGCAACATACCACATTTGCAGTACTTGATTTTGAAGGAAAATTCTCTGAGAGGAGGAATTCCAGCAGACATCGGTAACTGTAAGAGACTTCTTGAGCTTCAACTTGGGGGTAATTATTTGACGGGGAAAATTCCTTCTGAGATTGGTGGGATGAGTGCTCTTCAAATAGCTTTGAATTTGAGCTTGAATCAGCTGCAAGGATCAATCCCACCAGCATTGGGAAAGCTGGACAAGCTGGTTTCTTTGGATGTGTCGGACAACAGATTATCTGGAAGCATTCCTTCTGATCTGAAGGGCATGGTGAGCTTAATTGAAGTTGATTTCTCCAATAATCTTCTTTCAGGAATAGTGCCTACCTTTAGGCCCTTTCAAAACAGCCCTAGTTCATGCTTCAAAGGAAACAAAGATCTTTGTGGGGAGCCTTTAAAAACATGCGGGAACATCTCTCTAGCAGGACACCCAATAAAGCATAAATCATTTGGAAAGGTTTTGGCTGTGGTTTTAGGATCTGGTCTGATGGTATTTCTGACCGTCACAATAGTAGTCGTTTTGTATGTCATTAAAGAGAAACAGCAATTTCCCGATACGCTGGATCCTCCTCCGTCCATTGTTACTGGCAGTGTCTTTGAAGAAAGTCTGAAACAAGCCATTAATTTTGAGACTGCCGTTGATGCGACATTGAAGGAATCAAACAAGCTGAGTAGTGGCACTTTCAGCACTGTCTACAAGGCCATTATGCCGTCTGGCCTTGTTTTGGATGCAAGGAAGCTTAAATCAATAGACAGAACTGTGAATCTTCATCAAAATAAGATGATCCGGGAGCTAGAGAAGCTGACAAAGCTTGATCACGACAATGTGATGAAGCCCGTTGGATTTGTGATTTATGATGATGCTGTTTTGGTGCTGCATTATCACTTACCCAATGGAACCCTTGCCCAGTTACTTCATAAGGAAGGCGATGCTTCTGAGTTCGAACCAGACTGGCCTAGGCGTTTGTCCATAGTGTTGGGGGTTGCAGAGGGATTGACTTATCTTCACAACTGCCACGCACCAATCATCCATCTTGATATTGCATCTGTCAACATTTATCTGGATGCCAACTTCAATGCAATCATTGGCGAGGTAGAGGTTTCAAAGCTCTTGGATCCCTCTAAAGGCACTGCAAGTATCACAGCTGTCGCCGGCTCCTTCGGCTACATACCACCAGGTAAATCAGTTTGCTTATAGAACATAAAACTTAGTAGCCTCATGACATACAAGTTCCCTGGGTTAAAAATTGCTCTAGTTGTTCAGTTGTATTTATGGGCTGAGATTGTGTGCAAATTCTTAACTATTGACATTTTGAATCACACTCCATTTTGCATTTTTACACACTCTCATTCTGATAATGAATCATAGAATATGATCTGAAATATTGATGATTAAAAATTTGTGCACAATCTCAACCCAAAAATGCAACTGAACAATTCATAGACTAAAGAAATCTTCTACCTTCAATTACTATAGTTCTTACAAACATTTTTTTCCATCTATGTACAAAGAATGCTTCCATAGCAAGGTTATGTTGCTATTAGTTGGGGAACACCATAAAACATGTCCTTGCAAGTCTGCATTCTTAAACCCTTTTTAATAGAAGGCCATGCTCATTTATTTGTAATAGTTCCCCTAGACGTACTGCCAAATGCCAATGGAAGTCACAGCTTACCTCCCTGCTGAAAATGCCAATGAACAATGATCTTTCAATACTTGACGGTATCCAGACTGGTGTGTTGAAATAACTCTTTGCAAACCTTGACAGTTAATACACTTTGCAGAAGAGCTTTAAATACAAAGATGAAATATGAATAAATGTAAATGAGTGTAGATTGACTTGAAAAATCACTACCCATAATTTGATCCATTGCTGAAGTTTAAAGCACTCTTTGTATCATATGTCTTATATTTAAAAAAAAGATTGTTTGCATTACTAAGAGAATCATTTATTTTCAGAAGAGATGGATTCTTGTGAACTATTAATTATAAGATATAGGTCAATAAATTTGATCCAAAAACTACATAATTCAATCACAAGATTGTTTCTGTTAAGAAACATCAAATTTCCGTCTATAATATTGTAGATAGTTTCTGATTGATGAAGTGTGCCCTGGAGCTTTAAATCCAGAGATGAAATGTGAATCGGTGTAGTAAAACATAAAAATAATGTCACATAATTTCATCCATTGGTGAAATCAAAAGCAGAAACTACATGAAATATGAGAAAGTAAATTTCTACAATCTATAGTTTAATTCTGATAGTTTTTAGATTCGATTGTATAGCTGTTTTTTTGCATCAACGTTTTGAATCACACTCAGTGATCCATCATCCATCATCAGAATGAATGATGGAAAACAATGAAATATCTTATATTGTTCCACAACAGATTGGTTCTTTTCCGCTGAAAATGTTTTCTGATCTTGCAGAGTATGCATATACCATGCAAGTTACAGCAGCTGGAAATGTTTATAGCTTTGGAGTAATCTTGCTTGAGATTCTCACCAATCGGTACCCGGTGGATGAAGCCTTTGGCGAGGGAATAGATTTGGTGAAATGGGTTCACAATGCATCATCCAGAAAAGAGACCCCTGAACAAATTCTTGACGCCAGGTTGAGCACAGTATCCTTTGCTTGGAGACAACAGATGCTAGCAGTGCTTAAGATAGCCTTATTGTGCACTGACAACACCCCGGCCAAAAGACCCAAAATGAAAAGGGTGGTCGAGATGCTTCAAGAAGTAAATCAAAGTGCGTGATCCTCCAGTCTGGGTCAATTTTGCCTTCTTCCATTGCCCCAGTAGTATTGTTGATATCTCACTTCTTTCTTGAGGAGTCTCCGGTGCTTTTTACCAACACATAAGAAAATAAACATGTGATCTTATATGTGTTTGATATGGAAGCCAAATGAAGGAGTTTGACACAAAGGCCAAAAGGAAAGGAGCACTGACTCCCTCCTTTGTAATGGCATCCAGTACTTTGCTTTATCTCTAGAATTGTGCAGTGTCTATGTATACTTATGATAGTACCTTCTTAGCTTTGTCTCGGACATCTTCAACTTATACAGTTAAGGACTTTCAGCTTCTATAGTGGGCAGATCATTCTAAACCCTGTAGAACATGCATTTATAAACTTTGTGGTGAATCCCCTATGTATAAAGAGGAAATAGTAGTGAAGATGACATACTCAAAGCATTGTTTCTGAGCTTGAAGAAAGAAACTGTGCATTCCCTCACAAGATGTATGGATTACATTTTGTACACGTCATCTCCAATCTAACGTCCTACAAGAGAAAATTTGTAACCTTAGATCCATATAGGCATGATTCTTGACCCATTTACACACTCTATGTTTTTAATCCGAGATTTCTATAATATACTATTTAGAAAAAAAAAAGGCTTATGACCTGTGTGGAGTGCTAAATGTATGAGCTTATGTGCTTTGTCCAACCAGAGTTACATTGGTATTTTAAATTTGGCAATATTGATTATTGAGTTGGCTTATGAAATATGACATGTCTGAAAAAGTTTTTAATCAATCTATTGGAGATCCAGTCTTAGGAAATTGTAAGGGTCAGAAATCAGATGCTGTTCTTGTGCAAATTTGATGAAATAGATACTTACAGTTCTTGACTTTTATTCCAATAGCTTCTTGTGCAAATTTGATAAAATAGATACTACAGTTCTTGACTTTTGTTTATAGCTTCTTGTGCAAATTTGAAGAAATAGATACCTACAGTTCTTTTATTCCAGTGGGTTCAACCTAAGACCATATCTTCTTATCAGAAAAACCTAAGACAACTTTTAAAATTTAAATTCTCCATAAAAAAAATTACCCATTACATTACCAAAAACTTCAAGACCGCTTCTAATCAAGCGCTGCTGTTTTTAAGCATTCCCGTGACCAGTAATCGAAATGTCGCTTATGCTTGTGATGAGTAGTTGAAATCTGAAAAGCTCTGTCAATTCTCCGGCTGATGGGGGGCGTTAGGGCCGCTGGGTTATCGGGAGAACTGCTCAATACAATTTTTAAAAAATAGCTTTAAAAATAAAAGTTTTTTCTTTTAATATGAAATTTTAATAAATTTACTTATATGATTAAAATGGTCTAAAAATAAATTAAACAAATCTTAATATATTAGAGTTGTTGAGAACTAAGTTGGTCTCGTTGAGTAGAACCGAAGGTGTTTTTTATTGTTTTTTTAAATGTAGTAAGTTAAATGACATTTTAAAAAATTAAAAATAAATTTATTTTATTGGTCAAACTTCTATATTTATATTAATTTGGGTTTAGTTTTTAGTTTATTATGATGAAGGATTCTGATTGAATTTATGTTAACAATTACATTATTCTTGTGTATGTTTGATATCAAATCTAATTCTTATAAATTATGATTCTTATTTACACACATTTCTATATATTTAATTTTTAATTGATTTTTTAACACATGAATATTGTCATTTATACTATATACTTTCATATATCTATTCCTCATCTTGAGACCTTGGTTTTATTGTCTTTAATCAATCCTTTATAACTCAACATTTGCTCAAATTCAAGGTTTTTATATTTTTTAGTCCAATTCTTGTCATGTTTCACTAGTTGTTGGGAGTTGACTAAGTATATATATTTTCAATTATATAAAATATCTTGGTGTTAAGAGTCATTTATTTACACATTCAAAAGTATGGAAATTGTAACTTGTAGCTATGGAAAACTAGAGAAATTAACCTAAATATAACACTAAGTTTATTGGAACCTTTCTTAAAAATTTATGCAATATCAAGATAGCAATGCAGAAGCAATATAACCATAGACATCACATTCACATAAGATAATATGATAATACTTTCCATTTCTCAAGGGTTCCTTTACGTGGAATCACATTTGTATGAATATTGTTATTTAGACTTAACCATAACTGTTGGTGTAAATATGCATTTACTATTTACACTTTACTTAAGTTTACTTAGTTTAATGCATTATTTTATTATTTATTTTGTGAGACATTAGGAATTTGCGTACCTTTACGAGTTGTCATGTTGACAAGACAGAAGTACGCAACTCTAATTCAACACATGGTGTCTACAACACTGGAGTTTGCATCATTCACTGAGTTGTCATGTAGACAACACAGTTATTCACACTCCTAATTTAGCACATGGTGCCTACAACATAAATTTGCATGCTACACCATTGTAGGGGCTTATCCTCTCATCATTGCACTTACTTCCGTGCTTAATGGAGGATAACTCATATCTGGTGGACATGTGCCTGGTTGTATGACTTATCATGATGTTGATTTTTAAGCATTTTAGATGCATCTCAGAGGCCTTTATATACAGGCACTCCTAGTGTACTTTAACCACATTGAATCAAATACATATTGATATTTTGATCATACTCTGGTCTACAATTGTGCTTGTGTTTGAGTTCTTAGTCCTTGGGTGAATTTTGCCCTAAGGTAAATTCTTACAAGTACAATGTCCATAACCATAACTAAGTAACATATACACGATATCATAAAAGAATACATAAAGTATACATGATGCCACAAGGCACATCCAAAATGCATAACATCCATTGTAAATGTCACAAGGTATGTAAGGATAAACCAAATACAATACATTGTCTCATCAAGACCTCAATATACAAATACATAATACATGAATACATAGATACATCAATTAAACATAGGGAATTTCCAAGAGATGGGAATAAAAATGATACAACGTCATTAATAGAACATCCTACATTGGTACACATCTGTGGGACTGTAATGGTAAGAGAGTCACTACCTCCCAACCTCATGGCAAACTAATCAAGCCCACTCCTAGCATGTTGGGAAGATAACACACAATATACACACGGTTATCAAACTAACAAAATAACTCCTAGGCAAGGAATCTTGAAACCTCTCTACCTCAAGGGAACCACAAACTACTTATAAGATTACAAATGTCACAGAGTATTAGCTGCCATGGAGATGCTAGGGGATCATTAAAATGGGTAGAGTAATTTAGCCTTGGGGGTCTGGTATGCTTTCTATGTTATGTTCAGATTTGATCTTTGTCTATTTATATTTTGAACACATTTACACTTCAAGCACAATTATATATTAGGATTTTTCTCATATAATATATTCTTACTATCTTCTAGCTCTTTTACATTCTAGATCTACAATCTAGGATTTACAAGCACAACATACACACAACATTCTTTTTAACGACTATTTGTGGAGTTGGAAATCACCAAATTGGGACTGGTAGGGGTTAATAAGGCAAACCCTTTCATAGCCACCCACAAACACCAATTTTGTAACAAACTCGCAAGTTTTTGCGACCACGAATATGGAAACAAATTGCTAAGACCTTTCTGAAGAAGTCAGGTTGACTTTGCTATTGTGTTCTGGGAACATGTCCATCTTCCCATAAAGTATCTGGACACAATACCACCAAGTCGCCCTGTTCCTGAAGCTTTGAGAAAAATAACATTTTTTGGGTTTTCTATTGTGATTAAAGATCCATGATTAGACACTTAGTCACATTTTCAGATCCACAATTTTCTGAGCAAAAAGGTATACCCCCTTGCATATTTTGAGGTAATTAGTGCTCTATCATTTATTTCATCTTTTAGTCTAGACCTATTTTTATGTCTTAATTGGATTGATTGCATATGTTTAGTACCTAGACTTATCTTACACTTCTCATCTAATCAATTAGTCTTGTTTTACATTTACATTAAATCTCTTCAATCACATGAAAGAGGCTTTGTATTGTCATATCTTTATCTTAGTTAGGTTTTGCTAATCTAACTTAGGTCATATTGATGTTTGGAAGCCCCTCTTTTTTTTTGTGAAGAAAGTGCTAAACTTGCCTTACCTAGTTTACATTGTTAGATTCATTGACACCATTTTCCCCCTCAACATTTTAACAAGCTCGACGTGAGCCCTCCTTTGTTTGATCTTCATAGTTAGACATTTACTTTCATACATTGTATTTTTGTTTGTGTAGTTGGATTTCATAAACATAAAAAATACAAAAAAAACCAATTGCTTTGTTAGATTTGCATTGAAAATACAAAAATAATTGCATTTCATTTCATTGTGAGTAGTTTTATTTGCTTGCAAAATGTATGATTCTTTCATGAGTACTTCAGTGATGCATTTGTTAATGAACCTCATGAGGGGTCTAGTAGCAAAGTGTTGGATGTAATGATTGGGTCTTAAATGAATCCATTCATCCATCATCTTCCTCTACGTCCTTCTAAGCCACCCTTTATGATAGGTTTTTATCATGACTTCCTTTGTGTGAGACTATTTGTATTGTTGAACTTGTTAAACTGGGTTTTATTTTCTAAGCCTCTTATAACTCTCAAAAGATGTCCTCCCGAACAACCACTCATTACTCTTAAGGGTTGTCCTCAAAAGAATGAGCCTCTTATAGTTCTTAAAGGAAAGCCAAATTATATTGTGCTTGCTCATACCTATTGAACATAAAATAATCCTCAGCCCACTATTCGAGGTGTTCCTACTTCTCTACCTCCTTCTAAACTAGTGCTTTCCCAAACACCTTATTTGCCTAGTTCCTCCAAAAAGGAGTATGATCGTGTTGAGCAGTTGTATGCTACTTGCACTAAGATCTCTTTGTGAGAACTTCTTCAAAGTTTGCCTATTTATCATGAAGCTTTTCAAAAGGCTATATCTACCCTCCCTTTTCCACCACCTATACAAGACAACATCAATTCCTTTTTGGAGTGCATGCATGTTGTATTGACTCCTCAAATTATCTTCATCAAGAAGATTTTCCTTCTAATTAAAGAGGTGCAAAATCAATATGATGTGCTTATGGTGGTTGTCCTCATTAATGGGAATCTTATTTGTAGGACTTTGATTGATAATGGTTTGTGTTTGAATGTGTATAGTTTAGACATGTTGAAAGCTATTAAGGTTGATATGTCCACTACTAAACCTAATAACATTCCTATTTGTGGCTTTGATAATATTACTAAGAGTACTTTGGGAATCATAACTTTACCTATTAAAGTGGGTCATGTTATATTAGATACTTTGATTCATGTGATTCTAGACCTCTCAATTACAATCTCATTTTGGGAATACCCTGGTTGCATAACATGCATGCTATTCCATCCATGCTTCATCGTAAAGTCAGATTCATTTACAACAATGTGGTGTACACTTTTTATGCAGATGATAAACCTATCAATTTTTTGAACACTAAGTCTGCTAAAGTGTCCAAACCTAGTGAAGAAAAATAGGAGACTAAAACTGAAAAGAAAACTCAATCGAGTGAAAAACCTTCCTCTTCTATCTGAGGATGATTGGGGTACTTTAGATTTCACTCCTACCTTCATTGGATAATATTGGGTTTCTTACCTTTCTTTTATGAGACCGCAAGGAGAACCTAAAACTGAAATAGTTGCTTCTAGCCCCTTTTTAGGAGAAATGAGTAATAACTTTATTTTTTCTTTAGATAATGGACTATTAAAACTATTAAACCTAGTTGTTAAGACATAGTGAACTACGAAGCTCCTTTAACCCTTTTTGACATGGCTACTCATTATAATCCTAGTTATCATTTTCTCGCTACACATGGTTTTAATGGTTGAGATTATGGGAAATTTGAACATCGAGTACATGTTCCCCTAGAAAATGATGGTTGCAAACATACTTATGGTTTGGGACTCAATCCTTATAAGCTACCTACATTCCTTTTTAATGTTAATCACATTTGCAGTGATCCTCTAAAATTAGTGAACCTACATCTTATCACATTATATCATAAACCATCTTTGGATGTCATTTCCTCTAGTGATGCTATAGTATAATTCTTAGGGGTGTATGATGATTTTCCTTCTTTACATCATAATAGTAGAAAACCATATTGTTTGAACATTGGTGGATATTTTGGAGAAGATAAGGATGTGCCCCGATTTTTTAGAATAAATAAAGCCTCCTTAAAGGATAATTTTTCCCTCTGTAACATTGACGTGATTATAGATTCTATGGCAGGTCATGCATTATTATCCTTCATGGATATATTTTTATGATATAATCAAATTTTCATTCCTCTTTTATGATCAATATGAAACAACCTTTATTACCCTTGGAAAACATTTTGTCATGTTGTTATTCCTTTTGGGTTAAGGAACACTAGTGTTACCAATCAATGAGCTATGACATTGATCTATCATGATCACATTCATAAGATTCTTGAAGATTATGTGGATGACATTCTTGCTAAATTTGTACAATAAAATAAACATGTTCCTACACTGAGACAAAGTTTTGAGAGGATATGTAAATATAATATGCATTTGAACCCCTAGAAATGTGTCTTTGGGGTTGATAGGGGAAAGCTCCTTGGAATCATTATCTCTAGTAAGAGCATTGAGGTCAATATTGAAAAGATTGGTGTTATTGTTAACACACCTCGACTATGAGATATATTGCAACTTTGTAGCTTATAAGGGAAGATACAAGTTATTCTTAGATGAGTGTACTATCCCTTTTACTTCCTTTCTTAAGAATAATTTTACTTTCTCTTGGAATGAATATTGTAAGCTTCATTTGAACAATTTAGCCTTATCTCACTAATCCTCCTATTTTACAACTAACTTTGTTAATTTTGGGATCATTACAAATGTATTAACACTGCATGTTAAAGTATATGTTTTCCAAAGGCAGCAATCTCTTGTATTTATATTGAGAATGAGCCAAGAATAGACATGTCCCTTCATGGAACATGTCTATTCATTATTATGTAATATATATATATATATATATATATATATATATATATATATATATATATATATATATATATATATATAGCTAATTTCTACGAATCAATATTCTCTCTCTCTCTCTCTCTCTCTATATATATATATATATATATATATATATATATATATATATATATATATATATATATATATATATATATATAGTATCTCACATGATATTAATTAAATAAATATTTAATATCTTCAATAGTTTAGACTCATGGGTTTATCTAACTAAAGCTACCAAAAAATAATATGACTCCCTCTTAGCTAGGGAGGATAAACACATAATTTTGATCTTACTTCAGTGTGATATCAAGGATGACATGTTTAACAATATCTTTGATCAAAAGATACTCACCATAAGATATCATCTCATGATATTAGGAGTAGTGGCCTCAAAATATCATTGTATAATATTCACCAAATATCTAAGTAATGGCCTCCTAAATGTCGAGTTGCAAGATATTCCCCTAGTAATCTGAGTAATGGCCTCATGAACATCAAGTCACATGATATTCACCAAGTATTCTTGAGTAATGGCCTCCTAAACATCAAGTTGTATGACATTCACTAAGTACTCAAAAAAATGTTCATAAATTATGTGCACGTGTATCCTCAATGGTACTTACCATAGGAATATT
This sequence comes from Cupressus sempervirens, assembly GCA_028749045.1. Lineage (NCBI taxonomy): Eukaryota > Viridiplantae > Streptophyta > Pinopsida > Cupressales > Cupressaceae > Cupressus > Cupressus sempervirens. The sequence continues at coordinate 552,338,075 of CM053786.1, read as the reverse complement.
CATGGTTTGTTTAAGGGACTTGATCCACCATGAAAAATAGAATCTATCATGATCTACTTAGACATCATAAGTTATCGATCGTAATAGAAGATTAAGTTATTGTAAGATTGTCACATTTCAATAACTTCTACAAATATAAGTGATTATAATTTGGAAGTTGTCACTTCCTTATGATTTACACAGGGGGAAGGCCCATTAAAATCACACAATCACACACATGGATTTCTAGACTCCCTCTGAATATCAATCTTTAGAGCTCCTCATCTAATTTTGCTTCTAATAAAGTGTCAAACTCCCTCTAAATTGGATATCAATCTTCTTTTTCCTGCAAGAATGTCCCTATAGAGAAAGGAATAGCTCTTATTGTACATATAGAAATACAAATAAGAGAAACTATAATGAGTAAATAAATCCAATACTTAAGGATAACAAATACTTATCTGCACTTCATCACCCTTGATACAAGTTGCTCTAAATCCTTTACACAATTCATCTATTATAATTAGTACTATTGGATAATCCACTAGTGATCAATCTCACTAACCAGCATATCAACTTACATATAAATGATTGTTTGCAATAAATATTCAATCCATGATTTGTGTTCATTCCAAATAAGAATTGTCAGTAGATCCTAACATGTTGTAGGTTAGAAACCACCTGTAATGCTATCACTGGCTATGAATCAATAATTTAATATTGGATTCATATTAGGTTCCCAATTTCCATGCATGGTAATTCTATGCCTTCTATCTACGAACAATGGGAGATATTGGCTGTTGCATATTCATGGTGCACTTTTGGGTTGATCAATTATGACCATGTAATGCCCATAATATGATTCATTGGTGTAGCTCCTTTCTAAAGTTTCTTATGAATCTTGTGTCACCATTACCTTTGCATGATGGTTATGACTTGCTTTAGTGGCACTCATGTGGACTTGTCATAGTGGGTTATTACCCATGCATTCTTGCTTGTTTTTTCTTACAATCATCTGACGCGGACTATTGTAGGTGTCGATTCTTATTTCTATATGCAAAGTTTTATATTGTCTTTTTATTACTTCCTTTTGAAAAAATAATATTCATATATATTTCTTCATCCACATCATATATATGTATTCCATCATTCTTACATGGCACATGAAAGACCATGGGGAGTTTCTTTTGTTTCCAACTTGCTTTCTTTATTATTTTGTCCATTTGAGTTGTTCACTTGCATGCATATGCTCTGGATGATTTCAATTTTTTATAGTCAATGTAATTTCTTTGTTATATGTTCTCCTCTCCTAATCATATATTTTGCACTCACATGAACTATAGTTTACATTATAAAATATGATCCCCTTTTATTGAACCATAATCTTTTTATATGGACTTTGTTCTCTTACTAGATTTGGTTCAATATTTTTACAATTAATTCTTGAATGAGAGTATATAATTTTCATTATACTAATTACATAATAATGAATAGACATATCCCATGAAGGGACATCTCTTCTTGGCTCATTCTCAATATAAATACAAAAGATTATTGCATGTGTATACAACAATCTCTTGTATGGAAGTCTATATATATATATATATATATATATATATATATATATATATATATATATATATATATATATATATATATGTATACATATATATGTATACATATATATATATACATATATATATATATATATATATATATGTATATGTATATATATATGTATACATATATATATATATATATATATATATATATATATATATATATATATATATATATATATATATATATATATATATATATGTATATATATATATATATATATATATATATAGTATTATGGGAACCAAGAAAGCATTTAATGAATAAGGAGATAATATTGTATTATACACTCTCAGTCAAGAATTAATTGTAGAAGCATTGAACCAAATATGGTAGGAGATCACAATCTATATAAAATTTTATAGTTCAATAAAAGGGGACCATAGTTTATAATGAAGACTATAGTTCATGTGAGAGAAAAATATATGATTAGGAAAGGAGAACATATAACAAAGAAATTAAATTGACTATAAAATGAATGAAATTATCTGGATTATACACAGGAAATTGAACAACTCAAATGAATAAAACAATAAAGAGAGTGTAATGCCCCACCAGGAAACCCAAAAGGAATTAACTTATGAAGTCACTAAGTTTGTTAAACATTTATTTTTGAAAGATTAAAACAACAAGAAATAACACAGCAGAAGCAATAACTCATATAAATACATAAGAAATACATTAATAGTTACATCTCCTAAGGGTTCCATGACGTTGAATCACATACATAAGTTTTTTTTAAATAACAAAATCCACATTATAGGATAACCATAAGTACGAAATCAAATGAAATAATATACAAGTACATAAGATGCCACATGGCATAACCAAAATGCATAATCATCCTTTGTACAAGTCACATGGTATTAAATGCTAAAAGAATATACATCATGATAAGATACAACATCTCATAGGATCTCAAAATCAAAGTATGATAAATCAAAATATGACCATTGAACATGGTCACAAGATCAAAAGAATGAAACAACTACAAAAAAAATCCAGCATTGGCATCTAGCTATTGGATCTCAATGGTATAAGAAACAATACCACATGACCTTGTATAACCTAAATGGCCCACTCCCTTTGTGTTGAGGAGACAATCTCAAGTCCCAAACAGATAACAATCCAAAAGTTGAAAGAAGAATCTAGGTCAAGGAATCCTTATAGCAATCTATCTCAAGGGTACCAAGTACACAAGTACCTTCTAATCCCAGAGGCAACAAAGACACCTAGGAAACCTAATATGCATGTGGGTAAGTGTCATCACATGAGTCAACTAAGGTTAACCTGACAGCCTCTCTAGACTTTGGCCCCCTAGTGCCTCTATGAGGCACCAATATCCTTTCTTACAAATAATGCATACTAATTAGGCAAGGTCACAACCAAGCATTCTCTCTACTCCCATCCTAGCCTGTACTAGCACTCGAGGCATGGGAAAGGTAAAACACTTACTCTTGTTAATTCATTTTAACCCATTTAATAAAATATTATCACTTATTAATACAACTTACAATGGGTTACCCACACAACCTCTTTAGGGCTCCAGCCTCCATTGCAAGCCACTTCCCAACATACACATAGATAACCTACCCTAAGCTCATAAAAAGTATATCTCATAAAACCACAATATTCACCTCAATCCTATACAAGCAACTAGAAAGCACCAATAGATAAATCATAATGTTCACCTCAATCCTATACAAGCAACTAGAAAGAACCAACAGATAAATCACAATATTCACCTCAGTCCTATACAAGCAATTGGAAAGCACCAATAGATAACTGATCGAAAACCTCATAGGTTACACTGAGAAAATCACAATACACGAGCTTACGAAAAAGAAGTCAATCTCATCACACAAACACATAGATATAGCACATTGGTTGGGAATAAAATAATCATGACAAAACAACATCACATAAAAGCATCACAAAAACAACCACTTCCCAAGCCTCTAGTAAACATGCCTATCTGGTCAAACTGCTAGGTTTCCCCCAAACCCACCACAAAATAAAACATGACATCTTGATGTGCATTTGAAACACATCTAGTTATGTAGTCATTTTGTAGTTTTTTTTTTTTTTTAATTAGGTTTACTTTAAATATAATTCCATAAAAATTGATTTGCGTCAAATTTAGGTTTTCATTTCATAATCGTATCATAGTTGGATAACGGTTATCAATCATGCAATATCATCATGTTATTAATTTAAATAATATTAAATCATGAATGATTTAATTAATAACATAAATGTATATTGTTAGATTAAATCTTAATATCGATTCAATTTCTAAAATATTAATTTGACTTCTATTTAAGTCTAATATTAATATTTACTTTTCCTTTAATTCATAATGCAACTCAGGATAACTAAAACTTGAAATTATAATTATAATTAAACTATTTACAATTTCTCTCATAATATTTAAATATGCATAAATAGATGATTATAAAGTTAGTTCAACTTTAACTCTTCTTAAAATATAGATACATCATAAATATCTATTTATTAACTTATAGTTCCACTTGCATTAATAAATATATAACAAATTATAACCCACCCAGAATTTTTTTAAAGAATTAATATTAAAAACTCACTTATAAGAAAATAAGTATTATTTATTTATTTATTTTTCAAAATTTTAAAATTAATTTTTTAAATTCTGAAATTAATAATTAATCATAAAAAAAGTTTGAATCCAAAAATTAAATTATAATTTTATAAAATAAAAATAAACATTAAATTAGTGTTTTCTCATGCTTTTGATCTTTCAAATCATGCAACCATAATATACTTAGTTTTCTATATTTAGTATATTTGTTTTTACATGCATGCATAAGTTTAGCTGCAACATGTTTTTTTCTCAATTGATCTTTTTCTTTTCCAATAAATTTTGCAATTAAATTATTTTAGATATAAGAAGGAATATTCATATTTATTTAGAAAAGTCATGATAATCACATGACAAATTTAAAGTTCAAACTCTTGATGTTCAATTTGTTGTTTTCTTCCAATTTTCTATAATCGAATTAGAAAGGGTTTTAAAAGAATACAATCATAATAATTTTTTAAATTTTTCTACAATTTTTCTTAGTCACGTTTTCTTGATTAATAAGTTTTCCTTTTCAAAATCTACAACATAATTCTTTATCCAAAGATTAATACAATAAATTAATAAGCATTATGCAAGCACCTAGGAAAACACAAAGTAGATAGATTTCTCAATAAAATTCTACAATGGGGTTTCAAACCCTACCTCAAAACAACAACTCAAATTTGAGACAACCTGTGAATGCATGCAAGTCCAATCCCTCCGAAACTTTCAACAATTCTTTTGCTTCAATTCCAAATTTTGCTCTCCAAAAACCTGTGTGTGGAGAAATGACCTCTAATTACCTAATAAAAAATTTCTCAACCTAGGGTTTCGATTTTACGAACATGCAAAAAGTATTTCTTTTTATTATTTTAATTAATTTAATTCTTTGTGCATACTTTTTTACATTTTAATTAAAATAAAGTTTATTTAATTTTTTCTCACTTGCATTTATTAAATAATAAGACGTAATTAGAAAATATATTTATTAATTTAACTAATAATAATGTTTAGAGTTCATTTTTAAAATGAAACTTCTAAATTAATTATTATTAAATTAAATAAATATAATTACACCAAATTTGGACTTTTATTTAAATCTTTAAATTTATTTCCTCTATTCAATTAATTTCTCAACTAATTAAATATAATTAAAATTTGATTTTTCTTTATAGATTTTGTTAAAATTAATCATTTAATAATATCTTTATTTGATTTAATTAAAACTAAAAAAAAAAATCTTAACAGATCCACAAACTTAATAAGAAACCCCATCTAAAAGACAAAGTATGAATTCAAACTCAAGGGTCAAAATCTCGAATTCACATCACTTGACGAATTTGGAAGGGTACATATCTTAGATACTTGTCCTATATTATAGGACAATTGGCTCGGGGTTAGGATATGAACTTGAGAACTATCTCCCCTCTTTACCATTGAAATACTATGATAGGGCACACTCATTTTGGCAATTCAGGGAAGTCGATGCTTGGTACCTACAATCTGCATATATATATATAAACAAACAATGGTAGGGAGTGGTGGAAGCAAAGGATGGTGAGATACAAATTGAAGAGGTAATCAAAGATGCTAGTATTTCATCTACTAATAGTAAGGAGTTGGAAATCCTATGATACTCAGGAATACATTATTCTGGCAAAGGAAACTCATGTTAAGAAGAAACCCCTTATAGATGTTTTATCCATAAATGGAAACCAAAAGTGGGGGGATGCTGAAGATATTTCTAAAGTCCTTATGGGTGAGGAGGAAGACTCTAAAGAAGCATGGACTGCAGTGGGGGCTAAGAAGCTTCTAAGATTGAAAAAGAAGAAGGAGGAGATCTCCCTTAAAAAGAACAAAAAGGATGCTTTGGTGATCAAGAAAATGAGAAGTGATAAGATAGGGGATATTACATATATCAACACTCCAAATGGAAATAGCTATAAAAAGGGAATTATCAAGAGTAACAAAACCAGAGATAGTTGTCTACCTTTCACCCTAGTTGGACGGTTATCAAATCTAGGGATGTCAGCCTTACCTCTACTTCTACAAGAAGACCTTCTAATATGCAGAAAAGAATTGTGGAGACAAATAGAAGTATTGCAGAAGGTAGTCAAACGACTATCTTAGATTAATAATCTTTGCATAAGAAATGAAGTTTATTTCATAGAATATCAGAGGATTAAATAATCCTCACAAGCAAGATATGGTGAAGAACATGATTAGGGATAATAAGTTGGATTTGGTTCTTCTTTAAGAAACTAAAATGTTAAAAGAGAAAGTTGAAGGTCTACTGGTTTTTAAAAGTGGCAAGGTTTTCCGGGGAGACTATGATGAAGCTTCTGGGGGCATTGAAGTCTTTTGGAATAATAGATATATTTTCGGAGAACTTATATCTCAGAACAAGAATATGATGAATATCAAATTTTCTAATGCATAGGATGGGGCTTCCTTGGTTTTAACTAACATTTACGCCCCCAACTCTAAATGGGGTAGGAAAACGCTTTGGGATGCTCTTTCTAATCAAAGGAGGAATTTTGTGGATAAAAATTGGATTATTATGGGGGACTTCAATACACCTCTAAAAGAGAATGAGAAGAAGGGAGGTAGCTAGGCTAATTTTGACAACATAATGGAGTTGATGGAGCTCATTGATAGGAGCTTTCGAGGGCATTGAAGTCTTTTGGAATAATAGATATATTTTCAGAGAGCTTATATCTCAGAACAAGAATATGATGAATATCAGATTTTCTAATGCATAGGATGGGAATTCCTTGGTTTTAACTAACATTTACGCCCTCAACTCTAAATGGGGTAGGAAAGTGCTTTGGGATGCTCTTTCTAATCAAAGGAGGAATTTTGTGGATAAAAATTGGATTATTATGGGGGACTTCAATACACCTCTAAAAGAGAATGAGAAGAAGGGAGGTAGCTAGACTAATTTTGACAACATAATGGAGTTGATGGAGTTCATTGATAGTCATCTTTTGCATAACATGAATTTGCATGGGGTGGATAATACCTGGACTAACAGAAGATCAAGGAAGGACCTGATCCAAGTTAGGTTGTATAGAGCCCTTATTATTAATGACTGATTTTTAAAGTACAAATGTTCCCTCACTACACAAGTAAGAGTGGGCTTGGATCACTACCCCATCTTTCTCTTGGCTAACCCTATAATGAGTAAGAAGAACTATCCCTTCAAATTCAAGAAGATATGGACTCTCTATCCTAGGTTAGAAGACATTATGAAATAATGTTGGGACATTCATGTGGAGGGAACAACTTGTTTAAAGTAGCTATAAAGTTGAGAAATGTTTAAAAAAATATCAAAAGATGGAATAAGGAGAACTTTGGGAACATATTTGACAGTGAAAGGAGGATTTTGGAGGAATTAATTTTTTTCAAGACAACATCTAGGCTAAGGGCTATGTGAATGTGTCTAGGAAGGAGGAAGATTTGAAAATTATTGAAATGCACTATATAATTACTAAGGAAGATATATATTGGAGACAATAGTCTAGAAAAGTTTTTTTTGGGTGAGGGGGATCAAAATACTAAATATTTTCGTATGACTACTTTGAAGCATAGAATGGTAAACAAGATTTCTAGGCTTAATGGCCACAAAGTTCTTACTAATGATGATGAAGCAATCAATAGGGAAGCCATGAACTTTTTTAGTAATTTACTAGACAGTGATCCTAGTCTAGATAAGGACAAGCAAAAGGTGTTTCTAGATTTTATCACAAATTAAATTTTTGATGAACAAAATAATAATCTTATTGCTATCCCCAATAATGAAGAAATTACAAGGGCAATTTTTTCCTATAAAGGAGACAAAGCTCTTGGTCCAGATGGATTTCCCTTCCTCTTTTTTCATAAGTACTGGCACATTATTCAAGAGGATATCCTTAATGGTGTGAAAGAGTTCTTTGGGTCTAGGAAATTCTTGAAGGAATTGAATGGTACTTTTCTAGCTCTGATTCCCAAAAAACTTGGGGCTGATTGATTGGATCATTTTAGACCAATTAGTCTTTGTAACTCTTTTTACAAGGTTATATCTAAAGTTTTACCTCTCAAAATGTTATCTATTCTTCCTAATCTGATTTCGAGAAAGAAATATGGGTTTTTTCATGGCAAGAAAATTTTGGATTCTATTATCATAGTGCATGAAAATATCGATTCCCTTACCAAATCTAAGAAAGAGGGGTTCCTCCTTAAGATAGATTTATCAAAATCTTATGATAGGGTGGACTGGAAGTTTTTAAAATGTGGACTAGAAGTTTTTGGATTTAATAAGAGATTTTTGGAGATGGTCCTTTTGCTAGTTTCCTCTACCACCTTCTATGTGTTGGTTAATGGTTCTCCAACTCCTTTCTTCCAAGCCTCCCATGGGCTAAGGCAAGGAGATCCGCTCTCTCCTATCCTTTTCATTATTATGGCTGAATGTTTAAGTAGATTTGTGGAAAAAAATGGTTACTTTGGGGGAATTTGTTGGCCTTAGACCTTCCTCTAAGAATCTTATTTGCTCTCACTAGCAATTTGTCGATGACTCGATTGTTATGGGAGAAGCTTCTGTGAGAAATGCGAGAAACATTAAGAAAGTTCTTGAGGATTATGGGTAGGCTACTGGTCAGATTATAAATTGGAACAAGAGTGTGATCTATTTTATCAATGTCAATGAAAATAGGATAAATAAAATTAAAAGAATCATTGGTTGTGAGATTGGTACCCTTCTGGGCTCATATCTTGGGTTACCTCTTTGTCTTAACCCTCCTAAGACTTTCTAGAGTTCCTTGATCGACAAAATCCATTCAAAATTAGTTTGCTAGAAAGGATCCATCCTTAGCTAGGCTGGAAAGGTAATTGTTCTTAAATTCATGTTATAAAGTTTGCTTTAACAATTGAAAAGATTCATAAATAATTCTTATGGATGGGTATGGAAAAGAAGAAGAGAATGGCTTTAATTGCTTAGGAAAAAGTCTACATGCCTATCAATAAAGGTGGCCTAGGTCTTAGAAGGGTTATAACAATGAAGATTCTCTTCTTGCTAAGCTTATTTGGCACTGGCATGAAGAGGAGGGAGAATGGAGAGATATTTGGAATGATAAATATAATATAGAGAATCTTGGGTTTAACTATTGAAATAATCAAATGGGAAGAATACTTCTGAGAGTGGGGGTGGGGGGTAAATCAGAAGTATCACACTTTTAACTGAAAATAAAATTCATGCATGTAAACATACCACACAACAATAAAGTAAACACATGCATCATAACACATAACACCAAATTTGGTAACCCAAAAACCCTCCAAAATGAGAAGGTAAAACCGGGGTGGGAATAATACCCACAAAATCATTGCAGCAGTAATGTTTGACCACTTTTGATGATTTTCCTTGTTAAAGGCTTGCCCTGTTAAAGGCTTTACACTGTATCAATAGTGACCTATTTAAAATATTTACAAACACTTTACATGAAGTGTCACCCTATTAAAGGATTTTATCACCTCTTCAAAGGATCTACAACCTAGCTGTTAAGCTAACCTATCAACATGGGATTTTCCTTCTAACACAATTGCTAGAGAGTATTAGACTAATAAACTTGATAGCTTACAATACTTGATTGGTAAATTCAGGAACTTGATTTTCTCTTTCTGATCTTCATCCTTTGAGATCTGATATCGATTTGATGCTCTTGTTCTATTCTGACCAACTGGATATTGCAATGCTACTTTGTTCCTCTAAGTCTCTTCACTCTTCTTTTTGAATTTTGCTATAGTTTACCCATACACTTCTCTCATTTGTGCATACAATGGGTTTTCATCCTTCTTTTAAAAATTTTGAAGACTTAGGATTAGTTATGGATCTATGATCCATATTGAATCCTTAATTCCTGCTCATTCCTTGCTCTTTTCTAACTAGTTGCATGCCTTCTCCATTTTTCTCATTGGCTAAATGTTGATTGCATAGGAAAATGAAAAGATTTGTTCTTATCCTTTAATCCCTTTGAGATTCTTCCATGTCGGCTCAAAAAAAGGTTTACATCTGAGTTTGTGAGAGCACAAAGTCATATGCCAATTCTGTGTTACTTGGCACATACTGGACTACTGGTGCTTGGCATCAACTGTGACTTGGCACCTATATATCACTCAACTCATATAGTTCACTTAGCACCTGAAGTCACTTGGCACTTGTATCATGCTCAACACTTGATCTTCACTTGACTCCTATTGTAGTTTTGTCTAGCTCGGCACATATAGTGTACTCGGCTTCTATGTGAAAATTGGTTAAGTCTGTTGACACTCAATTGTCAAAACCATTCTAAGACCAACAATCTCCACCTTTGACATGAGTGTCAAAAATACTTAACTAAGCATTATTTATCTGATCTTATGAGTACATTATACAGAATCTCAAAAACTTTTTAAAATTTTGGTAAAGAACAATATATCTCAAAATTCTTATAACTCCCCTTGAGTTTATGTGCCATTTCTATTCCTATAACCAAAATTCTGTGCTGAATTTGTCTTGATGTATTTGATACTCTTTGTCTTTGCCTTGTTCCTGTTTCTTGTGCCTGCTTGCTGACATGTTCTGTTTGTTCTACTTTCATTGTTCTACATTTGCAAAATTTTATTCATATCTCCCCCTTTTTGCTACCATGGGATATGTACAATCTTTCCCCTTTTATTCTCCAAAAGAATGAAAGAATGTAATTACTTAGTAATCTCCCCTTTATTTCATATCTCCCCCTTTTTGACACTTAGGTCAAAGGGTACTAGGGGTTAAGACCATATTTTGCCAAAAATATACTATTTACCTCCATAATCATCTTAAGAGCCGCATCCCAATTTTCCAAAGCAATTTCTAATGACTTGTGTTGGATGGCAATCTCTGCAGCAAGATGAACGAGTTCTTCCATTGTAGAAAGATTAGGATCTTTCTTTAAAATAGTTTCAGCATAGACTTACTCTTTATGGAGTACTTCCAAATGAGGGGTGATGGAAGATTGTATCTACATTAGTTTGGCCTTAATATTGGCCTCTTTAGTTGTTAGTGTAGCTAATTCTTTTTGTGTGTGAAGCATTTGGACAAAATGCTTCTCACTCTGAGCTAGGTCTTTTGGTAGCTACATGCTAGAAATCTTTAGATTTCTCTCCAAGCTTAGGATTCTCTAACTTGTCTCTTGTGTGAAGTATGAAAGTCACACAGCTTTCTGTATAGTGAGAATATAGTTTCAAGTATCTTTCTCACTTTATCAATTTTCTTTGACAATTCAACTTGAGACAATGTTATTTCACTAGCTATTTTCTCATTTACTTTTCCTTGAAACTTCCTTTCAGACCATTCCATGAGTTTCACATTTTTCTCTTAGTCTTCACTTGTCACCTGGTCAACAATATTTGATAGTTGTTCCATTATAGGCTTTGTCTCATCTTGTGACTGCAAGCTGAAGGCATCCATAAAGATGTCCTTAATCTCATACAATGCTTGCTTATGTTTATACTCCTTCTTAAGTATTTTTTGCCTCTTTCTCCTATTCAATGCATCTTGCATCTCTGTGATCTGCTCAGTGTTGATTATCTTAGAGTCATAGGTAGGTATGACAATTTCTTCATCTAACTCAAGGTCTCCATAGTGAAGTACCCTAGTCACTTTGGTTGAGCTCGAACTTGGTGTAGATATTTGCAAAGGTATTGCATCAGTGCTCGACTTCTGAAGAGATTTTGTAGGAGTGCTTTTTTTTGGTAACTCTACCATTGTTTGTATTGTTGCCTGCTCCTCTTCTTTTGATTTGTCCTTTTCTTCATCTAATTTCCCTTGATCTATTGCAACTATTTGTGATGTACCTTTTGTCTGTACTATAGGATTAAACGTAGCAATCTGTCCTGTTTGCTCTATATGTTCCACTGCCTCTACACTCAACTTCTATTGCATGGTATCACCTGTTACAGATGTATCAACTATTGCAATTGGTGGTGGAAGCATTAAAATTTGAGTACTAGTAGCTGTAGAGATAGAAGGTGGTTCTTGTGGTTTCACCTTGTCTCTAATTGGTTCTACTATAGCCTTTTTCAACTCATCCACACTCACCAATACTGGATTTGTGCATAATCTTGCTTGTAGAGTTGATTGGTGAAGGATCTTCTTGAGATCCTTTGCAGTCAATGGATTGATGTTCTGACATGATTTGTTAGTAACATCCTTTATAGTTATAGTGTCTGTAGGTGTGATGGTTACATGAGGAGGGCTAGGAGGTGGCAATAGTGTGTCTTGCACACTTTGGTCTTGTTTCTGCTCCTGCTTAGCTATTTCCATGTGATCTCCTTTTTGTGTCTCCTCCTACTTTCCTTTTTCTTTCTCCTCTTCTTCTTTCTTTTCTTCTTCTCCTTTTCTTGTTTCCTCTATTTTTGTTTTGTCTTCTTTCTCCTTCTCATTGGCCTTAGCCTTATTCATTTCTACATCCTTCTCTTCTTGTCCATCCTTGTCATCTATTAAGTTATAAATTGATTTCCATGATCTTATTGATTTTTGGACAACTTCTTCAATTTTTTTTGTAGGATGCTAAATGCTCTATACTTTGGTGCAAATTTACCACCATGTTTCTTATTAGCCTTAGTTATTTGACCTCTAGTCAAATCAGATATCATTTGTGCCAATGTTGATTCTCTTATTTCCTTCTCCATTTTTAAACAATAATGTCATTTATTTTCAATAATCTCATATAACTCTCTAGGCATAGTATTGTCTAACTCAAGAGGTGTATTCTTAAATTTTGCCATCATGGCATAGACTGATTCTTCTATTTTATCCTAATCTTCTCTACTTAATTCTTTGAAATTACTTCTCAAATCAATAAAATATGCATTATTAACATCATCATAGAATTTATCTATATGTGACTTAGGAGGATGACTTACCACTCTAAACTAGCTGATGTCCTCTGATTGTGTTCTTTCCTCTTCATCAGACTCTAGCTGTGCTACATATTTCCTCCTTTTCTTTTGCATGTCACTAGTTTGCTCAGTGGCCTTCTTGATTTCTTTTACTTGATCCTTGTCCATTTGAGTAGAGGTCATTGTGGTAGCTCTTGTTGTAGGTGTCTGGTTGGCTTGTGTTGTTTCTGTAGCCTTCTTGGCTTTGGGTTGGCTGTAGGCTGAGCTTTAGCCTTTCTCTTCTTGAGTTCTTGGGCTAGTGCTTCCTTGGCTTCTTCTTCCTCAACCCCTTATTCCTCTTCTTCACCTATGCCTTGAGTTAATTCCATTGGGCCTTGCCCTTGTTCTTCTTCTTCATCGTCTACATCCTCTACACTTGCTGCCTCTTCAATTTCTGCACCAAATTTCTTCTTTATCTTCTTTACCAGTTTATCCTTCTTCTTTAAGGTGGAGGTTGTTTCTAGTTCCATATCTACCTTGGAATGCACAACATCATATGTTCCAAAGTGAGGAACCTCCTTATCAATCTCTTTTGCAAGCAATGTTGTGATTGGTGTTGAGGTTTCATCAATGTTTATTTCATATCCTATTGGCCTTGGCCATCTCACCGTTGGAATTACTGCTTGGATATACATGTCATCAATATCAACTAAGAAGCAAATGTCATTTACATGTTGTTCCACTAGGGAAATTGGTATTCTCAATCTTTGTTTCATGGATTTCTTAAAATCCTCAAAATAGCTTTTCATAAGAGAGTCAAAGTTGTCTCCCATTTGCTCAATATACTTATTGATTTGAGTAATGGCTATCTTGTCTAATCTCTAGTTGATTTTACCAAAAGAAGGAAATTCTTCCAAAACATAGAAAAATATGCAGACAAGGACTGAACCAAACTTACATTGAGCACCTTTGGATCTTCTTATTGCTCCAAGATTCTCCATAATTTGCTACAACATCAATTCTGACAGATCATGTGTATGATCTTTCTTGACAAGTTTGTATGCCACATCCATATCAATACATGGTATGCTATTTAATTTGCTAGATTGATAAAACTTGTGAGAAATGATTCTCACTACAAAATCTAGAAGGGGATCCATGATTGTATCAATGGTCATGCCCCTTTTATTCCATTTGGCCTCAGTGTTCTTTTCAATGGCCTCTTTTGAGTCACTTCCTAGGATCTTATGTCGATTTAGGGTTGGAAAGGCCATAACCCTATGCACTATCCACTTTGCTATTTTGATGGGTCCTCCTTCCAGCTGTAAACAACCATTATGTATTCTGCTAAGAACAATTCTTATCCATTCTGTTTTGAAGCTTGCGGGGTAAACTAGGGCATGGGTTAAACCCTTTTTCTCAATTATCTGAAATTCATCCTTCAGTATCTTGTTATCACACAATTTATCATATGCTTTAAATATCTCAAGGTCTCCAATTGCACCTGTCTTATAGTTGTAGCACTTCCTTACATCCTACACCATTATGACTTTAGGTGGAATAATGGAAACTGCACTTGCAGGGTCATTTTATAGGTGACTTTTGGGATTGGCCTAAACTCAAGTTTTTTGACCTCATTATTAACCAATTGGACCTCGTGACCTTCCTTATCCTTTGGGTTCTTAGAACTAGAAGCCATTTTTCTGATCTAGGGTTTCAAAAGATAAAAAAATTTAAAACCGCGCAACTCGGCACTTGAAGAATACCTTGGATCAATGAAATATGTGCTTGATAGTTGTTGAAATTCATGCAAATGGCTTCAATGTTGTTCTTTGATCTCTTTTGCACTCTTCTTGTCTTTTCTCTTCATTTGAATAGCATAAAATGATTGAAAATTGACCTTATACCTTTCAAAATATAGCATTAAATTCTTAGTGCATATAGTTGTTTACTTCGCTCTTGAATATTTCAACATAACTCAACTTTCATTGGTTTTCCATCACTCATCACTTACTATCAACTTGGTCACACCTGACTACTCGACATCCACTTGAGCTTTACTCAGCATCTAAGGACAACTCGGCAACACTAGTGAAAAATTTTAGTTTTAACTTTGCATCTTGATTCATGCTATTTTCTTCTTTGTAGTTCTTCTTTGTCTTGAGACTAATGTTTGATATAGCTTTGTATATCAGTCCCATCGTGTCTTTCCATGCTTAGTTGGATGAGGTGTGACCATTTGAACTATTAGGTGAAGTGATCCCTTCATTTGATGAGCTACACTCATCTTTATTCTTTCAAGTCTTGTTCATTTATCCTCTAATGTGTTCAACATCTACCTTTTCTTTTCCTTTGTTGACTTCTAACTTGGGTGCCTTTGACTTTGTTGGGCAATTCCTACTGATATGAACAGTCTTCAAGCAACTAAAACATGTGGTTTGATTTAGCTATCTGTTGTAGTTCCCTCTAAAATGTGTCCTTATGCAATTTTCAGGAATGTGTCCATATTCTTGATAGTAATGATAGTTATACCTTGTGTTGTAGTCCCAATTATGGTGATGGCCATGGTTATTTCCCTTTACTAGCTGATTAGATGTCCACATAGGCTTTGATCTACACTTAAAAGCTCTATGTCCATACTTCTTGCAATTGTAGCAATGTCCTTTAAATTTTGGTGTCTTGCATTCATGAGCTTGATTGCTTTTTGCACTTGTGACAATAGCTTGCATTCTTAGGCTTATCATGTTGATTGGTCTTCTTGTTCCTACATACATCTGCAATGTGTCCCTTTTTACCATAAAAATGACAAGTGGTTTAGTGTTCTTACCTTTGTTGCTCCTTTCTTCTACAATCTTGGATGATTCTCCTTGTTCAGTGCTAGTGTAACCAAGTCCTGAAGTATCATTACTAGCCCTTGGTGATTTCAATAGCTGCTCAAAGTACTTGATGGCCTCATTAGGTTTGTTGAATCTTTCTACAACATCTTTCTCTCTTTTCAAATCATTCTATTGTTGTTCATTCTGTATATTTAGTGTAGAGATCTCAATATCCTTCATATTCAACTCATGACGTGCATCCATCATTTGACTTAAGGTGTCTAGCTGCATGTTTGAGATTCTTTCAAACTCAATTGTCTTTTCTTCCAATCTATTGGTTAGATTTCTCTTGTTATCTTCTATCATGGCCTTTTCTTCAATGGCTCTTTTCTTTTGTTCAGTCACTTCACAAAGCATTATGGCTTGTGATTCTTGTTCAAGCTTGAGTATTCTGATTTATTTTGCTTGAGCTCTATTCTTCTCCATCAATTCTACTATTGTTGCATCAAAATCCTTGGAATCGCCATTGGCAAACACTTTTGTGGTATGAATCTCTTTGTAGTGTATGTCATTTTCAGCTATGGCTATATCCTTCCTTCTTTTCAAGGATTTTCTCAATTCTTCTCTAGCTTCCTCCAAATTGTGTAGGGCGAGGTGCACATCAATTACCTGATTCTCTATAATCTTCCCAAGTATGAAGACTTCCATTCTTAGATATTTTCTCTAAGCTGATAGGCTTCTCCTTGTGAGAATGAGCTCTGATACCAATGTTTGGAATAATCAAATGGGAAGAATACTTCTAGGGAGGGGGGTGGCGAATTAGAAGTATCACACTTTTAACCTTAAAATTTTTTAACTAAAAATAAACTTCATGCAAACATATCACATAAAAATAAAGTAAACACATCATAACACATAACACCAAATTTGGTAACCCAGAAACCCTCCAAAATGAGAAGGTAAAACTGGGGTGAGGATGATACCCACAAAATCACTACATCAATAATGTTTGACCACTTCTGATGGTCTTCCCTAATGCTTTACACTGTATCAATAGTGACCTATATAAAGGATTTACAAACACTTTACATGAAGTTTCACCCTGTCAAAGGATTTTATCACCTCTTCAAAGGATCTACAAGCTAGTTGTTAAGCTAACCTATCAACATAGGATTTTCCTTCTAACACAATTGTTAGAGAGTATTAGACTAATAAACCTGATAGCTTACAATCCTTGATTGCTGAATTCAGGCACTTGATCTACTCTTTCTAATCTTGATCCTCTGAGATTTGATATTTATTTGATGCTCTAGTTCTATTCTGACCAATTGGATAGTGCAATGTTGCTCTGTTCCTCTAAGTCTCTTTACTCTTATTTTTGAATTTCACTATAGTTTACCCATTCACTACTCTCATTCGTGTATATAATTGGTTTTCATCCTTCTTTTAAAGTTTTTAAAGACTTATGATTAGGTATGTATCTATAATCCATATTGAATCTTTAATTCTTGCTCATTCCTTTCTTTTTTCTAACTAGTTGCATGCCTTCTCCATTTTTCTCATTGGCTGCATGCTGATTGCATAGGAAAATGAAAAGACTCATTCTTATCCTTTAATCCCTTCAAGATCCTTCCATGTTAGCTCAAAAAAAAAGTTTACATCTAAGTTTGTGAGAGCACAAAGTCATATGCCAATTCTGTGTTACTTGTCACATACTGTACTACTAGTGCTTGACATCAACTATGACTTGGCACCTATATATCACTTGACTCATATAGTTCAATCGGCACCTAAAGTCACTCAACACATATAGTATACTCAGCTTCTATGTGAAAATTGGTTAAGTGTGTTGACACTCAATTGTCAAAACCATTTTGAGACCAACATTAACCTCTTCCTTAGTAATGAGGTTTCCCAAGGGGATTCTGAAATCTGGGAACATTTTCAGAAAAATAAGCAGATTATAAATAAATGAGGTAGATGGAAGGTTGGAAATGGTAGGAATATTCATTTTTGAATGATATTTGGATTCTCAATCATACCCTCGGTTCAAATCCGAGGTGTAATGGATTTATCGGTCAATGCAAGAACTTGTTTGGAAACTTTGTTGTTGATTGATGGGAAGAGGAAAAATGGGTTAAACTTAATAGAGTGGATACCAATCTTAATGATCTGAACAAAATTTTGAATGTTGACTTTTTAATTCAAGTGGAGAATACTTTAATATGGAAGTATAATCCCAATGGACGGTTCTATCTTTTGTCTTTGTATACTAATGCTTTTAAGGAATGTCAGGCACCTTGCTTGGCTAAAGCTTGGTATAAAGGAATGACCCCTAAAGTTAACATTTTTTTGGACTCTTTTGTATGATAAAATTCTAACTATTGATAGTTTGATGAAGAGAGGTATGAATTTTGTTAATAGGTGTTATCTTTGCAAGGAAGCAAAAGAGTCAATTAATCATCTAACTATCTAGTGCTCTTATACTAGAAGGTTATGAGAAAGGATTTATGGTTCACTAGATTTGGTTTGGGTCTCCCCCCTCAATATTCAAGAGTTCTTTAAAGGATGGAAGTCTCCTACTTGTAATGCGTTGATTATGATGCTTTGGGATTTTATCCTCCCTTTTCTTTTTTGGGGAGTGTGGAAGGAAAGAAATGATAGGGTTTTTAGGGGTAAGAAGACTAATTCTGTCCAATTGTTCTATAAGATCAAGCACCTTATGACTAAGAATATTAGGATTTTTGGGAAAGGACAACAACTCCAAATAGATTGGGAAGATAAAGTGATTCATAAATGGAATTTGGAAGGGTTAAGTGTTTCTCAAAATGGGAACAACCTCAAGAATTTGGCTAGGTGGAATTGCCCCCCTTAGGGTTGGTGTAAGATTAATTTTTATGGGGCCTCGAAGGGCAACCTAGCAATGACAGGCTGTGGTGTCATCATTAGAAACATGAATGGGGAAAATTTGGATATGATGGCCATCCCTATTAGGAAACAAGTGAATCTTGTAGCAGAAGCTAGTGCTGCTCTCTATGGTCTTAGTTATGCCAAGAGTATAAATTTGGACAATATTTGACTAGAGGAAGACTCCTTTAATATTATTAAATGTCTCACTAAAGTTAACAATCCTTCTTGGACAATTCATAATATTATTTTTAAGATCATTTTTTTAATTAATTCATTTCAAACTTGTATCATCACTCATAACTATAGAGAAACTAATCAGGTTGTTGATTGGGCTATGAATGTGGCTTGCAAAAGTGATAAGAAGTTGATTTGGAATCAAGTTGATAATATCCCTTTCAACAAAGTATCCTTGATTGAGTATGATAAGGTGAGAAGTAGGCAAAAAAATTTTATTAATGATGAATAAGACTATAAGTATTAATTATTACTTGTGCAGATTTGGGGAGGCACAAATTTTGATTTAAAGATTAGCGAAGACTTTTTATTCATTGCCACATGGATTAGGGGAATGTTTATTTATCAATTCCCTCTGCTTTAATATCGACACTGGGCTTTTCTTTCTAAATGTGTACCCTGAGGTTGTAAAAATCTACAATAGATTGAAGAGAATGGGAGGAAGGAGAAAGAGGGTCAAACCAGCTAGTTGTAAGGATTGGAAAAAGGAGATTTGGGATATTCTAGAACAAGGGAAGTTTACGAGTTTTATGGAGAAGCTTAGAGGCAATAACACCTCTATTACTCATCAATTCATTAAAACATAGAAGGATGGGATCATTCTAGTGGGTAATCAGAGAATGTAGGTTACTGAGGACATCATAGTAGAAGCTACGAGCCTTGACATAGAGGGGATAAACTTTTATAGAGAAGGGAAGCTTTCAGATAAGGCTATGGAGGAATTTGCAGATACGAAAAAGGAATGAAACTAACTAGTTAAAATTGGTTATTCTTATTTTAGCCCTCATTCTATATCTCACCCTTGAATGTTTGTCATGTTCATTGTTATTGAATACTTAAGTTTGGATGGCCACTTCGCTAAGATATTTGAGTACCACTTTATGCTAGTGAACCATTTTAGGCATAGGATTAGGCTTAATATTACCTTCTTACCTTCTACCTCAAGAAACCATTGGGTACTACAATTTTAACTACTCAGGATGAACCTAAGGGTGACCATGCCTATCAAAAGGGTTTAATAGTGCTAGTTATGAACCTCCTTAAATAAAAAAAAGTAGATAGGCCCTGTTTGAGTAAGAAAACTATGGAATATGAGATGGATGGGAGTGAATAGGACGAGGGATTTGATGAAGATACAAAGGATGAGAGTGAGGAGATTGAGGTTAAGAAGAGGAAAAAAATTAGAGCCAAGTAGCTCGTTGGGGAAGAAAAGGAAGAATAAGGAGATTGATTGAGATGTGGAAATAGATTCTGAAGAGGATCTGGAAGAGGGAAATAGGAAAAGTGGTAATGTTGGTAAGGTATCTAAAACTAAGGAGAAAAATATGGATAGGGCCCCAAGCATTCCTTCTAATTATGAACCTATGATTAAGAGGATGGAGAAAAAGGGAAAATATGCACTTCATCATGGGAAGATGGATGCTAAAGGACATGAGGAGACTGAGCATGAAAGAGACAATATTGGTGGGGATGAGGATGACCTTACTCATAACAAGGGAAATGATGACAAAGGGTTTCTAAAAGGGATTTTTGGTAATCTGAGGCTGATGAAGAAGGAGATTAGTAGTTTGCAACAGTAGATGCAGGACATTGTTATAGAATTTGACTAGCTTAGCAACACTACTAGAGGGGAGAGAACTCTAGGACAATATATTGATAAACTCTGAGGTGATTGGTAACACTGAAGAGGTTAAAAATTTAATGAAATGTGTTCCAACCCTTGAAGCCAAAAATAGAGCTCTGGATTAGATGATAAAAGATTTCTAGAAAAAGTTGGATGGTTTGGATAACAGAGTGGTTAATATGGAGAAAATGGTGAATCAGAATTGCTCTATTTTGAAGATAGTGGCTGACAATATTAACACTCTTCTGAAAAAAATTGAACAAGGGAAAGGTCAAGGATCTATGGGAGTGAAAGATGATCAAGGACCTAGCAAGCGCACCAGGACCAACACGAAGAAGATAGAGGGTGTTGAAGCCAAAGACATGGATGACCTGAAGGCCTCTACAAAAAACATGAAGATTCTTGCAGATTAGGCTACGAATCTACTAGAGACTTTATAGCTATTTTTTTGTTGTCTTTTTTCTTTCTTTTTGTTGTCTTTTCTAGCTTGTTTTTTTTAGCTACTTGTTTTAGCTTCTTCTACTCTTGATGTTGATACATAGTTCTTCTGGGTTTCTCAGTTTTTATCTTTTTGCTCCTCTATAAAAGGTTTCAGGTCCTTTAAAACCTATTTTTACTTAATCAAAACATAAAAATTATCATCATCAAAAGAATAACCATGAACACATGAAATAACTAACTATCAAGTAGCTCATCAATAAACTAGCAATCGCAAGCTTTTTTGCTTGCAACGATGAGGTGATAAGCGTTTACTTTAAGTAGAATAAAATATTTTTTTGTAATAAATTAAATAAATGATATTTATTTAATTAATTTATCATATTCTAATAAGTTATCATCTAAAAAAAATTCCATACAAATCTATTATGAAAAACTAATATGAAAATAATATGAAAAAAATAACACATATAAAGTGAAGCAAAATATATAAACTGAAATAAGTATAAAAAACTAAAAACTACACTAAGGGAACTCCAAGAGCTTACCTCTGTGAGCATCACCTAGATCCAACGACTGCTAAGTGTTCTATTTATTATCATGAGAGATCGATTCTTGTAAATCATTACTCATTAAACATGAGTCAATGAGTTTGACTCAATAACTACATAGTTAAACCCTGGTAACAATATCATAATTTAACTTGTGAAAAAATATCTCCTACTTATTAATTTAAAGTCTATTAGCTTAAATATATGAATAAAATCATTTAAAAAAATAAACTAATTAAAAATCTACGAACTTAAATATATGAAAAAAAATCATTTAAAAACAATCTCGTAATTTTTTTTAATGAAAAATTAATATGAGAAATATTTAAAAATAGTAACTCCCACAAATATTATATCATATTGGCTAAACTAAAAATCAACATTTAAATAAAAAACTATACTAATTTGAAAAATGAATTAAAACACCTTAAAACTTAAAACTTCAATCATACAAATATCCTAATTGCTAATCCTATACACTAAACTCAAAATCAATATTTAAAGTGGAAAATTAAACTAATTTAAAAAATAAATAAAAAGCTAAAACTTTAAAAAATATTTATAAAAACTAAAAACTAAACTAATTTAAAGTATATTGGCTTAAATATATGAATAAAAAATTTATTTAAAAAAACTCCAAAAATTTATTTAAAAAATTTATAGGAGAAATATTGAAAATATAGTAAAAAAATTGGAACTCCTCCCACAAATATCCTATTGGCTAAACTAAAGATTAATATTTGAAATAAAAAAATTAAACTAATTTAAATAATTTAAAAACTAAAACTTCAATCAATTTTAAAAATCAAATTTAAATAACAAGAAAGAAAAACATGAGTTAAAAGTGGAAATAACAACAAAATGATTTTCTAAATAAATAGAAAAAAAGAGAGTTCAAAGTATAGATAAATTAATTTAGAAATTAAATACAAGAGTTAAAATAGAGATAAATCAATAAATAAGAAAAAAAAGAATTAACAGTGTAGATAATAGTTAATTAAATTAAATAAATACAAAAAAATAGGAGTTAAAGTTGGAAACTGGTCGCAAAATAATTAATGGCAAGGGTTGATAGTTTCTCGGTCAAAGGCTGACAATTTTCTAGCCAAAAAAGTAATTTTATGGGAAAAAAGTTCTCACATATAGTGTATTAGCTAAATAACTAAGTATGAAATAACATCAATCAAATCAGGTAACCAAGTACCAGTAAATCATAACACAACCATAAAAGCTGGGTTAAAAGAATTTGATAATAAAACATGAAAAGTAAACTAGGGGTAGGCACTAAATCCTCCTCCCTAGACATAGGCTTACTCCTGGAAGCCTACTATTGCTAATAAGATAACAAAATTAAAATATAAAGTCACAAAATAACATGTGAACACCAACTGTTACAAATCCAAGTTTTATTTTCATAGTTCTATTGTTTCCAATTTTATTTTTATTTTTATTTATTTTATTTTATTTTCAATTGATAAGTCTTGTTGTTTAATTATTTTGCAAGTTTAACTATTTGTTAATTGATGGCGCATAATGCCCTCGAGGAGGATGAAGAGAAATAGAGTATTCACCCTACCCACCCAAAGAGGAATGTCAACGAGGATAAAATGGAGGAGGTAATTGGTAAGGATATAGAGGATAAAGATCCTACTACTAAGGACAATAGCCTGAGTAAAGAGGAAAAGGAGGAGAGGATGAAGAAGCAGGATATTAATTCTGATATCCAAATTAATACTGTTACTACAACCATTGATTCTAAGATTAGGGATGCTGTTGATGGTAGGTAAGATTCTCATGAGGATAAATTATCCCTTCTTCACACTGCTAAGCTTAAAGTAGACGCTTCGCTTTAGGGTGATTCCTGGCTTTACAATGAAATAATTGTTCTCAAGAAGAAAATGGGGGTTATGTAGAAAGAGCTAGACTACAAATGCACCATAATAGCTCAGATGGAAGTAAAAATTGGCAATATCCCTGAAAAGCTCAAAGAATATGAGCAAGAGTTCTGTTACCTTACTAAGGAAAGTGGTCAAAGAATGGAACAAGTCACTTCTAGTCTATGTGTTGCTGTGGCTAGTCTGGACAAGAAGAGTAGTGAGGAGATAATGTCTCCTGGTAATGTGGTATTAGGAAGTCCAGGTGGTCTTAGTAAGAGAACTAGTCAGAGCATGAGAAAAAAGGCCATTGAAGCTCTTAGGGCTCCTATTTTAGCTGTGACAGACATTATCCAGAGTATTGCAAAAGAAGGTAAAGATATGGCACATATCATCAAAGAGTTGGTGTAAGCACCAGTTATGGAGCAGATGCACTAGGTGTTGGTGCTGGTTCGGGTGGTTTTTATGGTTGTTTTCTTTTTGTTTCCAGCTTGTTTAAAACTTTAGGTTCTAGGTCCTTGTAAAACCTAGCTATTTTTTATGGTTTAAACTTTTGGTTTTAGGTCCCTATAAAACCTAGTTTCTTTATTTAAAACTTTAAGTTTCAGGTCCTTGCAAAATGTGGTAGTGCTTAATGCTTATCTTTAGTTTTTTGTAAAGGGTTTTGAGTCCCTTCAAAATTTGATTTTACTTTAATCTAAAATTGTTGGTGTATAATATGCCCAAAGTTTCCAATGTTAAAAATTGGGCTCTGATACTAGATGTAATGCCCAGCTAGGGAATCCAAAAGAAATTAAACTATTAAGTCACTAAGTTTGCTAAACATTTTTTTTGAAAGATTAAAACAACAAGAGATAACATAATGGAAGCAATAACTCACATACATATATAAGCAATACATTAATGGTTACATATCCTAAGGGTTCCATGACATTGAATCACATACATAAGTTTTTTTAAGATAACAAAATCCATATCATAGGATAACCATTAGTACGAAATCAAATGAAATAATATTCAAGTACATAAGATGTCACATGGCATAAAAAAAATGAATAACCATCCTGTGTACAAGTCACAAGGTATTAAATGCTAAAAGAATATACATCATGATACGATACAACATCTCATAGGATCTCAAAATCAAATTACAATAAATTAGAATATGACCATGGAACATAATCACAAGATTAGAAGAATAGAAAAATTGTACAAAAACATTGAGCATTGGCATCTAGCTATCGGATCTCAATGGTATAAGAAACATTACCACCTGACCTTGTGGAACCTAAATGGTCCACTCCCACTATGCTAAGGAGATAGTCCCAAGTTCCAAATGGATAACAATCCAAAAGTTGAAACAAGAATCTAGATCAAGGAATCTCGATAGAAATCTATCTCAAGGGTACCAAGTACATAAGTAACTTCTAATCCCAAAGGCAACAAAGACACATAGGAAACTTAATATGCATGTGGGCATGTGTCATCACATGAGTCAACTCTAAGGTTACCTTGGCAACCTCTCTAGACTCCAGGCCCCTAGTGACTCTATGCAGCATTAGTATCCTTTCTTAATGACAAGGTCTACCAACAAGGCAAGGTTACAACCAAGCATTCTCTCTACTCCCATCCTAGCCTATACTAACACTCGAGGCATGGGCAAGGCAAAACACTGACTCTTGTTAATTCATTTTAACCCATTTAATAAATTTTTATCACTTATTAATACAACTTACAATGGGTTACCCATGCAGCCTCTTTAGAGCTTCGACCTCCATTGCAAGCCACTTCCCAGTATACACATAGATAACCTACCCTAAGCTCATAAAAAGTATATCTCATAAAACCACAATATTTACCTCAGTCCTATACAAGCAACTAGAAAGCACCAATAGATAAATCACAATATTCATCTCAATCCTATAAAAGCAATTGGAAAGAACCAATAGATAAATCACAATATTCACATCAATCCTATACAAGCAACTGGAAAGCATCAATAGATAATTGATTGAAAATATCATAGATTACACCAAGCAAATCACAATACATGAGCTTACAAAAATGTTGATCTCATCACACAAACATGTCGATATAGCACATTGGTTGAGATTAAAATAATCGTGACAAAACATCACATGAAAGCATTACAAAAATAACCACTTCACAAGCCTTTGGTAAACATGCATATCTGGTTAACTACTAGGTTTCCCCAAACCCACCACAAAATAAAACATGACATCTCGACATGCATTTAAAACAAATGTAGTTATTTAGTCACTTTTTAGTTTTACTTTAAATATTATTCCATAAAAATTGATTTGTGTCAAATTCAAGTTTTCATTTCATAATCATATCACAGTTGGATAAACGTTATCAACCATGCAATATTATCATGTTATTAATTTTAATAATCTTAAATCATTAATGGTTTAATTAATAACATAAATATATATTATTAGATTAAATCTTAATATCAATTTCATTTCTAAAATATTAATTTGAATTCTATTTAAGTCTAATATTAATATTTATTTTTTCCTTAGTTCATAATGCAACTAGAGATAACTCAAACTTAAAATTATAATTATAATTATAATTAAACTATTTACAATTTCTCTCATAATATTTAAATATTCATAACTAGATGATTCTAAAGTTAACTTTAACTCTTCTTAAAATATAGCTACATCACAAATATATATTTATTAACTTATAACTCCACTTGCATTAATAAACATATAACAAGTTATAACCCACTCAAGTTTTTAAAAAAGAATTAATATTAAAAACTCAATTATAAGAAAATAAGTAATATTTATTTATTTAATTTTTTAAAATTTTAAAAAATTATTATTAAATTTTTAAAATTCTGCAATTAATAACTAACCATAAAAAAGTTTTTTTTTTTTTTTAAACAAATAAATGCAAAAATTAAATTATAATTTTATAAAATACAAATAAACATTAAATTAGTTTTTTTTCTTATCTTTGATCTCTCAAATCATGCAACCATAATATACTTAGTTTTCTATATTTTGTATATTTGTTTTCACATCCATGCATAAGTTTACCTATAGCATACTTTTCTCTCAATTAATCTTTTTCTTATCTAATAAATTTTGCAGTTAAATTATTTTAGATATAAGAAGAATATTTATCTTTATTTAGAAAAGTCATGATAATCACATGACAAATTTAAAGTTCAAACCTTGGATGTTCAATTTGTTGTTTTCTTCCAATTTTCTATAATTGAACTAGAAAGAATTTTAAAAGAATAGAGTCATAATAATTTTCTAAAATTTTCAAAAATTTTCCTCAGTCACGTTTTCTTGATTAATATTTTTTCCTTTTCAAAATATACAATGTAATTCTTTATCCAAAGATTAATACAATAAATTATAAGCATTTTGCAAGCACTTAGGAAGACACGAAGTAGACAAAATTTTCAATAAAATTCTAAAATGGGTTTTCAAACCCTACCTCAAAACAACAGCTAAAATTTGAGACAACTTGTGAATGCATGCAAGTCCAAACCATCCAAAACTTTCAACAATTCTTTTGTGCCAATTCCAAATTTTGCTCACCAGAAACCTGTGTGGAGAAATGATCTCTAATCATCTAATAAAGAATTTCTCAACCTAGGGCTTTAGTTTTACAAACATACAAAAAGTCTTTCTTTTTTATTATTTTAATTAATTTAATTGTTTGTACATATTTTTTTACATTTTAATTAAAATAAAGTTTATTTGATTTCTTCTCACTTGCATTTATTAAATAATAAGACATAATTAGAAAATATATGTATTAATTTAACTAATAATAATATTTAGAGTTTATTTTAAAAATAAAATTTCTAAATTAATTATTATTAAATTAAATAAATATAATTACGCCAAATTTGGACTTTTAATTAAATCTTTAATATTATTTCCCCTATTTAGTTAATTTCTCAATTAATTAATTAAAATTATAATTTGATTTTTCTTTATAAATTTTCTTTAAATTAAATCATTTAATAATATCTTTATATGATTCAATTATAATTGAAAAATCACAATAGACCCACAAACTTAATAAGAAAATCCATCTAAAAGATAAAGTACAGATTCAAACTACTATGAGAAATACCATTTAGAAAAAGAATTGTTGACAAGACAAGAAGACATACTTTCAAAAGAGGAAACATTTTGGAGACAAAAGTCAAGGGAGAAATGGTTGGACGAGTGAGATCGTAACACAAATTTTTTTTATAACTCAACCATTTATAATAGAGCTCGATCAAGAATCACGAGTATCACTAACAATTCAGGTCTGCAAATTGAAAGTCCACAAGAAATAGCAGATACGTTAGTCTCCCATTTCAAGAAATTACTCAACAATTATGAAGGATCAAATAGGATAGCCCAGTCCAATATGCTCAAATTTATTCCAAAACTCATAAACCCCGAAGATAATAAAAATCTCAACCACCCAATCTCTCTAGAAGAAGTTCGTCTTGTAGTCTTTAATATGAACCCTAAAAAATTGCCAGGGCCCGATGGGTTTCAAGCCTTTTTTTTTCAAAAATGCTGGGATATTTTAGGAACAAACCTATGGAAAGCCATTGAAGCATCACGAAATGGTGGATCACTACTGGTAGAAATTAATTTTTCCTTTATTACACTAATTCCTAAGAAGGACGGGCCGGAACATCATGGTGACTTCTGCCCTATAGCTCTATGTAATACAATTTACAAAATTTTCTCAAAAATTATGGCTACTAGACTCAAGGAATACTTGCCAAAACTAATCTCGGAAGAACAAATAGGTTTTGTGCCAAGGAGATCTATTTTGGATGGCATTCTTGTAATTCAAGAAACTATTCATTCAGCAAATAGAGACAAGGAACCATGTATGCTTATGAAACTAGATATACAAAAGGCATACAATATGGTTGACTGGTGCTTCCTTTGTAAAGTATTAGAAGCGTTCGACTTCTCTCACCAATGGATTAATCTAATCTTTAAGTTTATCTCTACACCTAAAAATTTTGTTCTCGTCAATGGGACCCCATAAGGCTTTTTTGAGATTTCTAAAGGTATTAGACAAGGAGACCCGCTCTCACCATCCCTCTTTATCATTATGGCTGAAGCTTTTGGAAGGGCTATTTCAGATGCATATTTAAGACGAAGGATATCGAGTATTTCTATAACTAGAAATGTCCCTAACATTACCCATCAACAATATGTGGATGATACCATCCTTCCAGGTAAAAGCTCAGTTCAAGAGGCTTTGGGCTATAAAGGTATTTTGCCAACCTATATGGAGGCCTCAGGGCAAAAAGTGAACAAAGAGAAATCTGAAATTCACTTTTTGAATACCAGACCAAAGATGGAGGAATTGATTTGTAGGATCATGGTATTTAAAAAGGGACAATTTTCTTGCAAATATCTAGGAATCTTCCTAGGAAAACAATCAAAACATTGCAAAGTATGGAAAGTCACAATTAAAAGGGTAGATAAACGAATTGGGAGTTGAAAAAATATATGGCTATCTAAGGCAGGTAAAATTACAAAGATCAGGTCAGTCCTCTCTGCCATCCCAATATTCCCTATGGCTTGTCTACCTCTTTCCAATTGGATGTCTTCGTCTTTCGAATCCAAACTTAAGAATTTTTTATGGAAAGATAAAGGAGAAGATAAGAAAATGGCCCTTATAAAATGGGATAACATATGTAGATCGAAAGAGTATGGGGGCCTAGGCATTAAAAAGCCCCAATGGAAAAATAAGGCCTTGGGAGCAAAGCTAATTTGGAGATTATATAAGGAATCTGATAAAAAATGGGCTAAAATCTTATTTAACAAATATCTCAACCCATCAGACCCAAAATCCTTGTTTAGAATGGATAAACTCCTTAAAGGATCGGAATGTTGGAATTTTATGACCAAATGTAGAAGTCTTATTAGTAAATTCCTAACTTGGGATGGAGGATTAGGTGACAAAGCTCTGTTTTGGGAAGACTCTTGGGATGGACTTCCTCCAATTGAATCCTCCCCCACTAATGATATTCTTAAGAAAAGGTTGACTTCTTTGTGGGGTAGTAAAGTTAAGGATTATAAAATTAAAGAATTTTTAGATAGGGTCCTAAATTGGAAGTGGTGCTCATTGGACAATATAGTATTTGATCCAGGCCTCATATAGGCTTACGAGAAGATAAGTTCCAGTAGAAATATCAAACAAGTTGCAAACTCGGACAACCTTATTTGGGCGAGAGCTAAGGATGACTTATATAGTGTGAAACAAGGATATAATACTATTATTCAATCTCAAAAATGGTCTAAGATTGAAATTTTGCTTAATCTGTGTTGGGATGCGGCATGTCTTCCTAAAGCCGAATTCTTTCTATGGCTAGTCCTACAAAAGAGGGTTTTGACTGCGAATAGGTTATCAAGATTAGGTATTATCAGCCCTCATTGGTGTGTTTTATGTAAGCATAGCGATGAAAATGTAGACCATCTATTCCTAAATTGTCCTTATGCGCTCAATTGTTGGGAATGGCTTAGGGCTTGTCTCGGTTGGACTTCCCCTTTGCAAAACTCTATCAAAGGGTTGCTTAGTTCATGGCCCACAAATTTTATAGGTGGGGTATATATCAAGATCTGGAATATTTGTCCCTCAATTGTGGTTTGGGAATTGTGGAAGGAGAGAAATTGACACATTTTTCAAGAAAAAACAATGAACATAGAAAGGTTTTTATTAAAATTAGAAGCTCCTATAGTGGAAGTGCTAAATGCGCATCTTAGGAAATCATCCAAAGAAGAAGGATCATTCTCAATGTGGGATGGATTCATGAAGAAAAATTGGCCCACCATTATCAACCCTCCTTTGGTTCACCATTCACACAGCAAGGAGGCAAGAGAAAACTGCAAATGGGTTCCTCCCCTGCAAGGGTGGTATAAATTAAATTTTGATGGTGCAGCTCGAGGCAATCCAGGGATAGCAGGTATTGGTTGCATTATTAACGATGAGCATGGAAAATGGTTAGCTAAGCTGGCTTCATCATTGCCTCCTTCTTCTAATAACATAGCCGAATTAGTAGCTTTAGAGAAGGGATTACAACTTTGTGAGAAACTAGGCTTGGCCAGGATCATAATTGAAGATGACTCTCAAATTGTTCTTAATGCGGTTAGAAAGAAAAAGACTCCAAATTGGGTGCTAAACTCAAAGCTTCAAGAAATACTTATGATGTTAGATAAATTTGAGGAAATTCATATTACTCATATTTTTAGAGAAGGGAATATCAAAGCTGACAGGCTAGCTAATAAGGGAGCGGTTGGAATCCCAATTTTAACATACAATTTGTAATCTATAGATTAGCTCTTTCCACTTAATCTTAGCCATCTAAGTAGCTGAAGACTCTCTAGGTTTAATTATAATTAAAAATAGCTATAATTAATTAAAATATTAGGAGTTTAATTAATTTTATATCTTATGCTCATCGAATTAATTAAATCTCTCTTGTACATCCCTCTTCAATCTTATCCCAATGGATCTATTTTTAGTATGATATTCTCCCATTGCACTTTGTACAAAGTGCATCATTAGAAGGCACTTGTAGGATCCCACTATTGGTAATAGTTTCCAAAACTTATCGATGTCATGCTAGTCGAGTACGATGAGGTAAGGGGTTTTACATGTGAGGCTTCATTAAGAAGTGATATGTGTCAAAACCATAATGACAACAGTAATCATTGATTGTTTGTTTAGAGGATAGATTATGAGGATTTTAGATGAAGAAGTGAAGCAGGATTTTAATTAAGATAGTTGTTGGTGGAGTCGTTTAAATAGAAGCTTTCAAATTGGTATCCTTGAACACCCTAATCTCAGCCTGGATGGAGACTAATATTCATGTCTTTCACTCAACTGAAAATAGGACAATGGCCTTTTTGGGGAAGGTCAAACCAGAGAGATGGAATCGTTTGCTAAGAACGATAGACAATATGACTTGCTTCATCATAATCAAAGCAATAGGAGAAGATGTTTTTGACTATAGTGTGACCTAGAGAACCAATAGCTCCATAATTGGCTCCTTCATAGGGGTAATGATAAGGGCAAAAACTCAGAAAGAAGACATAGTGAGGCTCTGTTTCAAACTTTTTGACCCAGTTTGGAGGAAAGGTATGGAGAAGGTGGTATATAGGATTGATGATAAATTTAGAATTCCATTACCAGAAAGGTATATGGGGGTACCTCTGGGATCTACAGATTTGGAGATGGTCGCATATTGACAATCCCTCATAGTCATGGAAAACCTGGCATTCTATAGGGAATGGTCACAAATGGAGGCTAGTGTTAATTTTTTGTTACAATGGAGAAGGATAGTTGCAGAGGAAAACAACAATTGGGTCATAGATTACCTCAAGCTATTCAAGGTTTATGTACAACCGGGAGTGATATTTGATGATCTCAATGAGCTAGAATTCTGCACCGTCAACTCAAAAAAGACAAGCAGAAACAAGGTCTCATTCAAACTGCCTCCCCACATGGACATGGATGAATCTGATGATGTCCCAGAGGTAATCATGGTTTCATGGAAAACACAAGAAAGATGCAGGGAGGAAGAAAAAGAAATTTTGAATTAGAGTTTGAACTTGATTTTTCACAAGAATACAGTATGTAGATCTTTAGGTGGTACTTTGCGCCCAATTTTGCTATATTAGATTAGAAAGGTATATAGTACTCTGAAAGTTTAACCCCATATAGATACATTATAAATTAATTAAGTTTTGAATGACTCTACCTACTAGGAGTCATCTGGTTAGTAATATCAAATGTTTTTAGAGTATGCTTATGTAATTAATACTTACAGATCTTGATGTTTATATATAAAATGATGGGTCTTTGTCATATTTAAATTCTTTTATGGATGGCCCTTTGTAACTTATTTTATTTGACAAAGATAGTTTTGGGACCTGAGGTTTTAATTTTGTAGCCCAGAATATATTATGTCTAGTTTAAATACAATAGGTATCATGTTTTTTTGAGAGTTAGTAGGTCTATTAGATGAATTCCTATAGCATGGAGTGGGAAATGTTTGTTTCAAGTATGTATTTATTTATTCTAGGATCCAGACTGTAGGATGAGAGGTATCCTTACGAAGGAATTTAGATGTAAGTAACTATTTGAGACTTCTTGGGTGTAAGGATTATAGTCATTGTCTTTGTCAGAGTTATGGTTTTTTTTTTTTCTCTTTTGTGTCAATCATTTACAATTTGTTTAACTGACATGCTCAGATCGAATCTCATTCAAATTTTTAATTAGGATATCACCGCCAAGATTTATTTAAGTATGGATCTCATTAGTCAGGTTTAGGATATGCAAGCTGTGGATTTTGTTTCAATTTTTTAGAAGGAATCCATTTTGAAGCAGCACAAAGAGGGACATTTAATTAATACCAAGGCTATAGCTTTATGATCTTAGGCTGGATTTAGATTATAGTCTCCAGAGTCATAACCTAGGTATAGGAGGCCTGAATTCTGAACAGGCTTCTATCAATTTTATCCTGGATGACTGGGAGGTTTGTTAAGTGTTTCTTTGGTTAGTAGCTCTGTAATTGTGAATTGGTAATTGTAGCAAGGAGTGTATTGATAGGTTAGTTGGAATATTTCCTTTTGGTTTGTTCGATTTTGACATATCTCTCTTGATTGGGTATGATTATGTAAGTTTTCATCTATGGTTTTTGATTTAAAGACTCAGAGGAAAGTTATGTTTGAAGTTCTATGAGATTAATTTAGGGGGTATAGGAGCATAGGGCTAGTTTATTTCTTCTTCTTGTATGATTCTAATATGCTATGTTGATTAGTTTCTCCCTCAGTTTGTGATTTAGTCTAACTAGTCTGTACTTAAGCTTTGATAGATGGTATATGGATAGAATAGTATGTAGTCTCTCTAATCTCATTACAAAATCATGTAATTCTAGTTTTTCCAAATTGAGATCCAATTCAAAAATTTAATAGGATCATGATTAAAATGTTTTTCTCTAACCTCTTTTGATGTTTAGCTAGCTAGACAGTTTCATTTGGTAGGAATGTAATGTGGCAAGGTGCAGTCAAGGATGATCATCCTGAGGATAACATTATATCTATGGAAATCAGATGTAACAATCTGGTCCTCTTTCTTACAGTAGCCATTTCATGAAGATTGGATGGAATAAATTATCAATGTGTATTTATGTATTTGACCTTAATGTAAATAAAATTATCTAGTATATAGGTCACTGGGGTATGCCCCTTTCATAAGATGTAATAATATAGGACTTCGATCCCGGGCTAGACTGGAGGTTTTCTTCTCTGTTCTTTCCTACCAGTG
This sequence comes from Cupressus sempervirens, assembly GCA_028749045.1. Taxonomy (NCBI): domain Eukaryota; kingdom Viridiplantae; phylum Streptophyta; class Pinopsida; order Cupressales; family Cupressaceae; genus Cupressus; species Cupressus sempervirens. The sequence continues at coordinate 552,304,203 of CM053786.1, read as the reverse complement.
CCCGTTTGAACAGAGAAAGCTGTTGTAAATTTTGGTTATTAATAAAATTTATCATGGCCTTGGCCATTTACCAATCCCAAAAAAAAAAAAATACAGATTCAAACTCAAGGGTCAAAATCTTAAATTCATGTTACTTGACGAATTTAGAAGGGTAGGTATCTCAGATACTTGTCCTATATTACAGAACAACTGGCTCAAGGTTAAGATTTGGACTTGAGAACTATCTCCCCTCTTACCATTCAGATACTATAATAGGTCACACTCATCCTAGCAATTTAGGGAAGTTGATGCTTGATACCTACAATCAGCATAAAAGTCAAACATGTACATATGCATATATATCTAAACTAAACATGCAATGACGGGGAGTGGTACATCATGTAAATCCAAACTAGTAGATGAATACGACTCCCTCCCTTAACCACATCAGAAATGTCAAAACATAAACTAAAACATAGATGTACACCATACACATGCAAGTATGGGGTAACCATAAAATCATATATACATCATCCATCTAACTGTCATCATGAAACCACTTAAATCACTATATGAAACATATAAAGCATCAACATTGAAAGAATAACCATGAACATAGAAAATAACTGAGTATCAAGTAGCTGATCAAATAAATAACTAACTATGAAATAACATCAATCAAATCAAGTAACAAAGTGCCACTAAATCATAATAGAAAACCATAAAAGCTGGATGTTAATGTTAATCTATAAATATATCTCACATTATGTTAATTAAATAATTATTTAATATCTTTAATAGTTTTGACTCATAAGTTTATTTGACTAAAGCTACCAAAAATAACAACTGACTCAACCAAATAAGTCATTCTTCCTTTATACCTCTGCTTCCTCAAAAGCTTTGAGTGTCATATTGGTTAAGCATGACAAAGATGGTAAGGATTGTCATGTGTGTAGGTATAGGAAATATTACTTAGAGTAGGGGTGAATCAATAATCTCTAACTTAAACAATAAATTACCATCTCAAAACTTCTTTTACATATTAGTGATTATGACTCAATTAACCTATAATAGTATAATCGGCTATCATAACATAAACATCCATGCAACATCAAGTAAACATCCACACAAAAATAATGCCGATATTTATCTCATGAAAAATTGATTAGGGTGAAAACCATGGTGCAAGATTGGTGCCCACAAATAGTTGTACTCTTCAGGAATATGCTCTATTAGGATCTTGTCTGATTTAGGGTTACAAAAGCATCGTTAAATGCTACTCGGTTAAGCAACTTCCTTAAAGACTTGTTAAAGTCTTTTCCCTATTAGGAGTAACCTTGTTAGAGGATTTTAGACAGTCTAGTCTAAAACTAACACCCTATTAAATGATTTACAATAGACCTATTAGGTGTGATCACCTAAAAATGGTCATATAAACTATCAACCCACTTCTCAACATTTTGACTAAATTAATTAATTATTTCCCTAGGCCAAATTTCTAAAAATCAATTTATTTGATTTTAACATATAGTTTGACTATAATAACTTAAGTTCATATTTGATTAAAAGTACATGTCCCCTTTTAATTAAATAAAAGACCCCATTCTTCTAACCCACTCAATGTGCACACAAAGTATTTTTCCTATTTACAAATTAAAAGAAAAGGTTATTGTCTCATGTTAAAAGTCAACTCTCTCTTATTGGTTGACTTGCTCTTACACATGGATCATGCCAAAATTCAACCCCCACCCTTGATCCCTCATTTCTTGATCTTGATCTCAATTGTTCGTATACCTTTAAAAGAGAGAGCTCTCTCCCTCTCTAAAGATTTTATTTTTGAGCTATTTCTATGTTGTAGGTTTCATGACAAGCTTTCTTGGAGCACTTTTGGATAACTTCTTGGTTCTTGTCTCATTCTTGCATCATCATCCTCATATTATTTTAGCTCATTTGTAATAGCTTAGTTTCCTTTTGTAATAGCATAGATCACCTAGCTTAATTAGCATGGCTTGGTAACACTCTCATTTTTCTTATTTTAGTTGCATTGTGCATCTCATATTTGAATAGTTTCATTATTTTATTGCACACTGAAGAGTTCCTTGACACTAACATTCTTTTTCTTGTCTAAAGAGTCTCCCATTTCATAGTTTACTAGAAAAGGCTACATTCCTAAGGCTCAACTGAGAGCCCTCTCTATGCTTATTTTGTATGCCTCTTGCACTCCATGACTAGGGATCTCTAAGATGCCATTCAAGATTTCCAATGTATGGAATACCTTGGATAGAAGGGTTTAGAGAAGTGCACTTTCTTAGTGTACATTTTTGGCCCCTACTATTGGGCTAGAACTAGTTTCTAGCTCTACATTCTTGTATTTAGTGTTTTATTTTGTTTTTTGCAATTATAGACAAAATAACACTTTTGTGTAGTGTTTCAAGACTTCTATACTCTATTTTAGCACTTCTACAAGTTTGTGCAATACATTTGAACACTAAAATGACACTTTTGTTTCATCTTTTAGCACATTCAATGAGTTTTGTAGCACTTCTATTTTCTATTCTACCACTGTCATAAGTTTTTACAGAATCTTATAGTGCATTTGAACATTTAAACAACACTTTTGAGCATTCTTGTAGCAGTTTTGAGTGTTTCTGTAGCACTTCTAAGTATTTTTGCAGCATATTTACTTTGCATGTTGTCATTTTTCTTCTGCAAGGTGTTTCATGCATTTTGAAGTGTTTTAGTGCATTTTTGACTTCCTATTGCGCATTTGAAACTTTTTGTGGTGCATTTGAAACTTTCTACAATGCATTTAAAACTTTGTGTTGCACATTTAAAACTTTCTATAGTGCATTTCAAACTTTTTGCAGCACATTTGAAACTTTCTACAATGCATTTGAAACTTTCTATTGTGCATTTGAGTATTTTTGTAGTGCATTTGAATAATTATGTAACACATTTGAAAAAGGTGTGTTGAGCATCTTTCTGATCATCTTGTATATCTTGTTGTATCTTTGGTCTCTATTTTAGCATATCTAGGATTTATTTCAATGCTTTTGTTGCTTTCTAAAGTGTTTTTGTTGATGTTTGTAGCACTTTTTCTACCTTTTGTAGTGTTGTTATTTTTTTGTACCTTCTTAGAGACCAGATTGCTTTCATTTTAATTCTCTAATTTTTTTGGATGAGCATTAACAATGGTTTTGTAGGGATTACATTCATTTTTTATTATCTTTGATACCCTAACTTGGTTGTTTTGTAGGATTGCTCTAAAATGCTTGCAAAATTTCTCTAAAAAGAATGCATGTCAAAGATTCAATGCTAAGAGGCTACTAATTCCTGTCTACAGGGTTTCCTAAAGCATAAAAATAAACAAACAAGTGTGCTTATTTTTCCTTTATTTTGTGTGTGGCATTGTACTAGTTGTTCATTTTTTGTAGGCACATAAAACTTTTCATTAGGATCTTTTGGTGGTAGGAAAACATCCTCTTCACCCTTGTGGTGAATCATAAATCTTGACCCACCCTTAGATTTTGAAAGTAAGTGGGATAATTGAGTTTTATGGTGTGTTTGGGGGAAATGATTGGAATAGGAGAGTGTGCTCTTCACCCTTGGGGTGAATTAGAAATCTTGACCTCCAAAAGTGGATCTATTTTGTTTAGTCTAGAATCCATTATCGGACCTTCTCTTGAGAGATCAAGAGGAATGACCCAAGTGGGGACAATAAAACTCAGTTATTCTGACCCACTATCAACTCAAGGCTATCAAGGACACAAAACCTCGATAGACATAGTGCTTGTCTTCTCTTAGTATGAGTAATTATGGGATTGGGACCATGAGGAAAATGCTAGGCAAGAATTCTTAAGGTATTCTTGTGGTCATGAGGTCCATTACGTTCTGCAAGGTAAGGTGTTCCATGTTGGTGGCAAGGGGAGTGCTATGAATAGAAGACCTTTATAAACACCATAGGATAGAAGCTATCATAGTGGACTACCCAGATCACCCCAAGATTTTACACTCACCATTTATGTCCCCTTGGTTGTGCCAATGGCACCTCCATGAGAAAACCAATATCTCTCAGGAGCAACCACTTGGTGTGAGATGAATGAGCATCAAGTGTGGTCCAAGGTGTTAAGTAATGAACCGTGACCTTAGGTATCATTGCTTGGAATGTGTCTTTGAATGTAAAAGACCTATGTAAATGTTCTCAAACATCAAACATCTTGTCAACATTCACAAGATTTTTCTTTTTGATATTCCAAGTGCTTGTGTTGGCAAGATTGCTTTGACCCTTGTCCAATTGTTTGAGACATGTGCATTACCCATACCATTTACAAACCATGATGTTTTCTACTACAAACTAAAGTCCTATACTATCAACACTATGCTTTGGTCTAAAAAGTTGAAGAAGCCAAACTAAAGCATAAGATTTTCAAGCCTTAAATTTCATTTTTCACAATTCACTACTCATTTATCACACGACCTTCTTAGAAATATCGTGTGATATTTCACACTTGCTAAATTATTTCATGCCTATTGTAAACTCTATCACACTCTTCTTATCAAGTCTATCACACTACTTAATGAAAAATCTTGAATGAAGCATAAGTACCGTTTGACTGTAGAAAGAGATATTGTACAATATTATTTGTTGTCAAATTGTCGCCTGGCTTACTATGATATCTCGCTTGGTTGCTAAACTTGTTTTTTTTTCCTCCAAACTTGTTCTTGGCTTGTTTAGGATATCTATACTTGGTATACCATGGTTCCTTCAGTCTAAAATCTACATGTTAGAGTTTTTTTTTTTCTAAAATGGCTACCTTGATCTCTTGATTACATTGCTTGATTGGGAGAGTTGTTCACTTGTCTTTACCTATCTATCTACTTGGCTATTTGGCTTCTTTCCTAGCTCTTCTTGACTTGAGTCACTTGTGTCATAAGTTTCTTGGACACATGATTTTATAAGTCACTCATTCATTGCTACCTCTCTTTGACAAGTGAACACTCTACCCCTCTAGTTTGAACATCAAGTTATCGTGTGTCACGTTATTATCTTCTTCTAGTCTCTTTTGTGCTTGGATTTTTGTTTAAAAATATGGGATTAAAGTCTTGTGCTACCAAATCTCAACCAATTCTAGATGATCCTAAGTTTCTTGAGCTCTTTAGGGAATTGCAAATCCTACACACTCAATACAATAAACTTGAAGAGATCCCTAACCCTGCTTACATTAGCCTCACTAAGGGCATGATAAAAACATACTCTAGATTTGAGAAAATGATAGAGGAAAAAATAACATCATCATGTGATTATCTCCCTAGTCCTCTATATACACACACATTTCATTTTTTAAGTTCATCCTCTTCTTCTAGGTCTACATGCTCTACTCGAAGACATCAATTGTCTTCATCTACTAGATCTATAGACCTCTCTAAAGAGCTAGCAAGTAAAACCTCTTTGAAGTCTATCCTAAAATTTCATGACAAGCCTATCTTTGACCAATATGATGAATACATGGATGCATGCTATGCACTTGAGAATCAAAAAAAGGAGCCTAAACATACTTTTGAGATGACTTGTACTCCATTCGAAGATTCTTATGATATCATCTTGAAAATGCTCCTTGCTAATGAGCTCCTCACATTGCCTAAATCTAGCTCATATGGAAACCCATTCTTGGATATATATTGTGCATATCATCAACTTAATGGGCATAGTAATTCAGATTGCATTGATCTAAAACATAAAGTCCAAGATCTTATTGATGATGGGATTTTTTCTCTTGAGTAAGATCATGTTGATGAACCTATGTCTAGGGATGGTTTTCCTAATACATTTAATTTTTCTAACACTCATGCATCTCCCAAAAATTAAAATCTTTCCAATATGCCTCCATCAAAAAAAGAACCTAATGCTTTCCATATTGACTATGCTTATCCTCAAGGGATACCTCTAAAAGAAACTCAAGCTAACCTTCACTTAGCTACAAACTTTTTCCATGCTACTAAGACTAAAGATCCTCAACCTTCACACGATGTTATTATTACTATGCCCACTTTAGCTAATTGTTCACCATCTCTTCAAGATCCTACCATGCACACCTCACATTTTCCTTTGTACTTAGAAGTGGCTCCATGTCAAGAGGAATCTCAAAAATCTAACAATATAAATGTGAAGAAAGATCAAGATCAAGCACCCTTTCATCTCCTTCAAGATATTACCTTTCCATATCTTATATCTTATCCACCTCCTAAGTATTATGAAGACATCACTTCCACTATTTCCATTGAGCTTACTGAAAATCATATGAAAAGTTCTATGCATGTGCTATCTAAAGAAACATTTCAATATCAAAGTGTCCCCTCATGTTCTACGTCTCCATATCGACATCAAAAATATGGTCAAGCTTCAAATGATCCTACAAAAAATGTTGCTTCTATAAAATTTTCTCATGAGTCTATTTGATGGCCTTGGCCATTCTGCTCACTCTAAAGATGTCGATATTCCTACTCATTATCCCTTTGCATCTCCTAAATCTATCCTTGGTACTTATCCATTAAAGCAAAAATCTTCAAACCTTCCTTCCATATTGGGGCCTTATGTTCCTTCATCGCCTACATTTTCCACTCCTAGAGCTCCCATTATACGTCAAGATCAAGAAAGACACTCATCCATGTGAATTTTCATCCATCTATCCATATAAATCATTCATATCAACCTTTTTCATCTACAAGTCCCAAGTCTTTTAAAAGCAATTTGGATGGTCAACTTAAGAATAAAAACAAGAATTCATTTACAAAGAAATATCACTTTGTCTCATCTAATTGGGATGTGAATGGACAAAAATAATAAATATTCAAGAGACCATAAAGGTCCACTATTCAAAAAGTGAAATAAATAAAATTATGCGTTCCTAAACCCATTATTGAAGAAATATGTTCTAAAGTATCAAAAGGAAAAACCAAAGTTATATAGATTCCAAAGTCTCTCTTGAAAGACTTGAGTATTGAACATAAATCTAAGTTGACATTCAAGTTTCCAAAGGCTTCCTCTCCATCTTATTCTAAACATCTTCCTCAAAAGATTTCAAAACCTTCCACTCCAGCTTCCTCCAAGATTCTCCTACTACCTCATATATATAAACCTCAATGTATTTCCTCTATTATCCTCCATCATTCCAAAACCCTCCAAGGTGTGTGGCAATGTTGGTCCTCTCCACTTTTTCACCTACCCTCATGTAATTATTTCTAAGCTACACTTACTTGCTATCCATACTCTTATAATCCTTTTAAGGCATGAAATCTTATCCTCTATATACTTACCCTACTACCATCTCTCTTCATCACCCTATAATTATCTTTGATCATAAATTTATATGGTCTTGGCTTATCATGAATTATCCTTCCTATAGGAGCACTATCCAGATTGAAAAAACTTGATGTGTTTCTGAAAATCCAAAAAGAAAAGAAAAATATAAAAAAACAAAAGAAATGTTCCTTGGTGATTGGTAAACTAGCGCCTTGGTAGAAAAAGTAAAGAGAAATAAATATGTCCAGTGGTGAAAACCACATCTTGTGGCACCTTGGATAAGTACCATGATGAAAACCTAGCAAAGAGGTGTCATGCATAGTTCATCCATAATCCATCCATTCCCTCTTCTTTCTTTGATCTTGAAAATGTTGATCTATTCATGATTATTGGTTATCTTATCCATCATCTTTTCTATTGTTCTTTCTCCTTCATTCATACCCTTCATATCTAATTTCATTCTTATTTCTCTATCTCATCTCTATCCTATCTAGTTGACCCCTTGGTCTTGATCACAATAAAGAAAACTATGGTTCTTAGCTCTCTTGACATGTGTACTCTTTTAGATTATATGCTTTCATCCTATCTTGCTTATTTGCTTCCACTGCATATCCTATATGATATCTCACTTATTGGCTTTAACTTCTTATCCTACATGCTCTCTCCTTTCATGACTTTATTGGCTTATATCAAATGTTCTTCATATGGCTATTTTACCCTTTCCCTAGCTTGGGTAATCTTGAGGAGTTAGTCATTGAGGACCAATTTCATTTGCTTCATGCACTTCTTGCTTATCTATGTTATCCACTTGGTTTCTACTCCATATTCAACACCTTTCTAGACATTGGGACATTTGATGTGATCAAGCTTGAGAACTAGTAATCTCTAAATCATTCTAAAAAGTCCCAAAAAAAAAATCATATATGGTCCTAAAAAAAATCCTTTAAAATATAAAATGTCTTGAAAAAATGATCATCTTAGTGAAAACTTAGCAATAGGTGCTTTGGTGCATCACAAAAAAATTAATATTTCAAAAAATACAAAAAAATTGCAAAAAGTCCTAGAAAAAAAATCTGTCAAGTGGTGAAAACCGCAAAATAGATGCTACTTGAAACCCTCATACCTATGTCTATCAATCTCACTTCACACTTATTCAATCCTCAATGCATTTCCTAGCTTAGAATCTACTCTTGTCCTCATCTTGGGGGCATGACTTCCTATCTTATCAAGGTCTTCTTGTGTGTTAGGGTTTCTCTAGCAACTTATCTAAAATAGAATTTCTCAACACCTCTCCCTTGACATCTATTATTTCTCAACACTTTTCAGATATCTTACTTACGGTCTAGGATGCTATGATATTTCTCACTTGTAGATATTGTTGGCATTAAGTTATGTTTGTCATTAGTGACAACACTTATTCATAATTCTATATGGTTACCAAGTTCAACACTTAGTCTCTAGTATTTACTAAGCATTCAGTGGTTGCCAACTAAGTTCAACAATTCAGAAGTTCACACCAAGCATTCCAGAGGTTACCGAGTGAAAATAGGCAATGTGAAGTCTAGCAGTTATCATTGAGCAGTTAGTGGTTATCGAGATTCATAGTATTTATCGAGTCATTAGTTGCTATGATGTGAAGATAGTGTCAACCCAGTAATGGATGAGTAGTGTTTACCAAGTACAAGCAAGGTAAACATGGTATAGATTTAGTTTCTACCAAGTTACACTATATCTACCGAGTCTCCAATGTTCACCGAGTTCAAAGTTACATTAAGTGATTAGTATGGACCCAACCTCTACTTCTACTAAATGCATGATGATGCCAAGTAATGTAGTGAATGCCGAGTATCAAAAGGTCACCTAGTCAGCTTTTAGAACCTGAGTTTCTACATTTGGGACGACTCAATAATATTGGTGTTAGCTTGTTTTTTGGCCAACCTTGTAATTATAAGAATTGGGATGGTATATATATAACGTATTGTATCATACTCAATTGTGTAATGATGAAATGATAATATTTTGAGAAGAGTGAATGTGAATGTGAATCAACAACAGAACAAAGTATTCAGCAAGGTCAAATCTAGAACAATAAGAATCTTATCTATCACAAAGAGGTGATCAGCATTTTAAGGATCTAATCAAAAAATTAGTTGTAAGTCAGATCTACTGTTTCATCCTAACAAGTGAATTAGATTCAAATCCTTTAATAGGGTAGACTCAACAATCTTTTCTTTAAATCTCTTAATAGAGTGCATACTTCATTGTATGTTTGTAAAACCTCTTACAAGGTAGACCTAGCAATCCTAATTGCTCCTAATAGGGTAGATCATAAGAAGTGATCGTTGTAAGCCTTAATAGGCCAACTTTATACTGTAGTATTGAAGTTTTGTGGGTATCATTCCCTCCCCAACTTTACTTTCTATTTGGAAGGTTTATGGGTCACCAAATATTGTGTTCATTGTGCCATGAATGTTTATCTTTTAGTTTCTCATGCTTGCAGTAGATTAGATCAATTAATTGTGAATGGATTATGTTGTTGAGTGTTGAATTTGTTAAAAAATTTGAGGTTACTGATTCACCCCTCCCCTCTCAGTAACCTAGCTAGTCTTGCTTATTTCCAACAATTGGTATCAGAGCTTTGTGGTTCTCAGGATAAAGTTTGATAGCTTGAGCAAAGATCAAGGACAATGGAGATATTTAGACTTGACAAAGCTATTGACAATGAGAAGATAGATCTGCAGATGGCCATAGCTCAACTCAAGGAAGCAAAAGAGTATCTTTCCCAATCTCTAAAATGAAGGAAGGAACTTGCAAAATAAATGAATGATCACTAGTATGTTGAAGAAAAGATTGAAGACTTTTTAGTAGTTTAGATGAAGCAAATAAGGCAATGAAAGAACTCCAAGAAAAGAATGGTTCCCTACAAGAAGAGGTAAGAAAATTGAAAAGAGAGCAAGAAATCTAGTCAATAAGATTGTGTGAAATTTTGGAATAGAGAAACAAGGCAAGTGAAGACTTGGAGGTAAGGAATAATCAAACTCAAAGTCAATCCCTTTAGCAAGAAAGTCTTATCAATTAGCTCTCCAAAGAAAATGAAGAAATCATGAGTCTGAGGTCTAAAAATGAAAGGTGAGGATGATGAAGAATCTAAGGATGAAGAGCAGGAATCAGAAGAGGAGGAAGAGCCTATAAGAACAAAAGGCAAGGTGATTATCACCAAGGCACCCAAGGCCTCCACAACTGTGTTCACTAGAAGATCCAATAAGAAAGGAGGAAGTGAGATTGTGTTCAGTAAGCCCCCACTCACCTTCTAAGAAAGATTGAAGCAATTAGAATGTGCAGGCATCACAAATTTCAAAGCTTTAAAGTTTTAAACAATAACTGATGCATAAAAGATATAGATTGAGGAGCTAGTACTAACAAAGATGGGAAAATGGAAATATTCCCCAGATCAAATTTCCCCTCAAATCTCTAATGAGTTATTAGTGAGGTTGAAACCTAAATGGGAATTAGCTATGCAGTGCAGATATCAAATGATATATATGAGAAATCTTTAAGATAGTTGCTATTGAATCTTACCAATGCTAAGGTTAAGGAAGTAATGAAGGTTGATGAAGGTAAGATGATGATTAGATTTCATACTTGTTTTATTTTGGTGAAAGATATTGAGCATGTAGTTAAAGATGCTATAGCCATGTGGAAAAATGTTTATCATAAGCATAAGATGTTAGATTGTGGTGACTGATTAGGAAAGTACTATACATACTTCATAAATTCTTTGGGCCATGGTCGACGTTGTAGATGACATATGGTCGACATATGGTCAACATGTTGTAACCCTAAAATGGCATAAAATACTTGTATAAAAGGTTTTAGAGTTAGGTATTTTCATTATGTTGTGATGCGAAATTGCTTCTTGTGGCAGTATTGAGCTGTAGGGGATTATGGATTATAATCAGGTTGTAATCACTGGATTGTAATAATATTGGACTTGCAGTTTGGTGGATGTAGCCCAGGGATTGGGTGAACCATGTTAAATCTTGGTGCCTTGTGTTCATTTCTAGGTGATCTATTTTTTTTGTTATTGGTTATATTTGCATGTAGTTTTTATTTCTATCTGTGGTTTATCCTAACATAAGCCAAGTGAGGATCCAGTGGAAATAAATGATGATGATAGTGACAAGGATGAAGACAATGAAGAAGATAATACACCTTGTGTCACTATTGATGCTGAGGATTATTAGGTATTGATGAAGGATGGTGAAGAAGAGAAAGAGGAAGAAGCTAAAGAGGAAGATAAGGAAGGAGAAGATGAAGAAAATGATCTATTAAGGATAGTTGTACAAGTTATAGCCTTCCTTCCTTACTCTTCACCAAAAATTGCTACATCATCTAGCATGGAGACAACTTCAACAAGTGTGATTGCAACCACAACAGATACATCATATGCTCAATCACTCTTTGCTCCCTCTCAATTCCAAGTATCACTAATGGAAGTGTCTACCACTTCATCCACTGAGCTATAGCCCTCCTCTTCTTTAGCTCCTGAGTTAGGGACATCAACATTGAGTACAACATCAAGTTCTACAATTTTTTCTACTTCAATTTTGCATGCTCCTATAAGTACTTCATTTGTAAATACTTCTATCAGTGCTCCTATTTTATGTACTCCAGTAATTACTTCAATTTTGGGTAGCACATCAATTTTGGATTCTGTTAACACTCCTATCAGTATTCCATCAATAGGACCCATATAAATTTTTACAGCAAGCCCTACTATTTCTACCATTGTTTCTATTTCAAAGTCCAAAGCAGTCATGTTAGAAGTTGAACCAAGGACCCCACTTAAAATTCTACTTAGTGGAAAAGAAATTGATGAAGATATTGACTTGGACAAGGAAATTTAAATTCCTAAGTTGGATTTTGATAATGCTACTATTGATCAAATGAGATTGGTAAGCCAACTTTTGGAATAGAAGGCCAGACAGAAGCAGTTAAGAGAGGAAAGGGATAGAGAATTCAAGATCATAAAAAGTGCAAAGAATATCTTGATTGAGGCCATAGGCATGGATGTTGATTCATCTCAACATATTTTTTTACAGTTAGAGGAAGTAGTAAATAAATTCAATGAGGACTCTACTAGTCAAGAAAAGTTAATAGAGAAAGCTGAGAAAAAGTTTGACAATAAAGTGCTTGAGCACATTTCCATTCATCAGGTAGAGCTTTCCTCAATTTTGGCTAATCTTGAAAATTATTTTACAAATATAACATCTCTTTTTGCCATGCTTTTTGATGTCACTAAGTATACAAAAGAAAGCAAAGAAAAATTGAATAAGATAGCTGAGGATTTGAAGACCAGTGCTCAAAAGTTGAAGCTTGACCCTAACTCAAGCTCAACACATCACATGAAGGTCAAATTTATTTCAAACATGTAGGTTGAATTTTTGAGAGAGGAAGCAAGGATTGGGTTTACATTAATAGACATTCAAAACATGATCCTTCCAATCATGGACTCAATGCACAAGCACATAGCCTATTCAAAAACATTGATCCATGATAACAATTTTTCAATTGCAAATCATATGATTGAAATCTCAAAAAAATTTCAAGTAGCAATTCATACCTGCAAAATTTTGCAAGAAAACTGGGATAAGACATTAGCTCTTATTCTCAAGGTACACTCTAAGTTTCTCTCACATTTTAGTGTCTCAAAAAGGGGGAGAAAGAGATATTTGTGGAGAGAGACTTGTGCATAGTAATAAAGAAGAAGAAATATTTGTATATACAACATTATGATATGATATGTACATTGTATGGGGGAGATATGTGCAAATACATTACAAAGACAAATTTTGAAAAATCAAAAAATTCAGCATGACACTATACATATATGTTGGCTAATAAGTGTTTTTGTCACTAATGCCAAAGGGGGAGATTGTTGGCATTAAGTTACATTTGTCATTAGTGACAACACTTATTCATAATTATGTATGGTTACCAAGTTCATCATTCAGCCTCTAGTTTTTACGAAGCATTCAGTGGTTGCCAAGTGAGTTCAGTAGTTCAACAATTCACACCGAGCATTCCAAAGGTTATCAAGTGAAAATAGGCAGTGTGAAGTCTAGAAGTTATCACCAAGAAGTTAGTGGTTAACGAACTTCGTAATATTTACCAAGTCATCATTTGTTGTGATGTGAAGCCAGTGTCAACCAAGTAATGGATGAGTAGTGTTTAACGAGTGCAAGCAAGGTAAACATGGTATCTAGTTTCTATCGAGTTACACTATATCTACCAAGTCTCCAATGTTCACTGAGTTTAAAGCTACATTGAGTGATTAGTATAGACTGAGCCTCTAATTCTACTAAATGCATCACGATGTCGAGTAATGTAGTGGATGCCAAGTATCAAAAGGTCACCTAGACAACTTTTAGAACTCGAGTTTCTACATTTGGGCTAACTCGATAATATTGGTGTTAACTTGTGTTTTGGCTGACCTTGTAATTATAAGAATTGGCATGGTATATATGTAATTTATTGTATCATACTCAATTGTGTAATGACAATATGATAATGTTTTGAGAAGAGTGAATGCAAATGTGAATTAGCAGCAAAACAAAGTATTCAGTAAGGTCAAATCTAGAGTAGTAAGAGTCTTATCTATCACAAAGAGGTGATCAACATTTCAAGGATCTAATCAGAAAATTAGTTGTAAGTCAAATCTAATATTTCATCCTAACAGGTGAATTAGATTCAAATTTGTTAACAGGGTAGACTTAACAGTCTTTTCTTTAAATCTCTTAACAGAGTGCATACTTCATTGTATGTTTGTAAAACCTCTTACAAGGTAGACCTAGTAGTCCTAATTGCTCCTAACAAGGTAGATCATTAGAAGTAATCATTGTAAGCGTTAACAAGCCAACTTTATACTGTAGTATATGAAGTTTTGTGGGTATCATCCCCACCCTGGTTTTACTTCCTATTTGGAAGGTTTCTAGGTTACCAAATATTATGTTCATTGTGCCATGAATGTTTATCTTTCACTTTCTCATGCTTTTAGTAGATTACATCAATTAATGGTGAATGGATTGTGTTGTTAAGTGCTAAATTTTTTTTAAAAATTGAGGTTACTGATTCACCCATCCCCTCTAAGTAACCTAGCTAGTCTTGATTATTTCCAACAGATATAAGTTCTAAATAAATCACCATATGAAACAAACACACACACACACAAATATTAAACTTGTTGAGGCATGATGAACTTTATCTTCTTTATGTGTTGTCTATGACACTTTCTTTTCTGAGTGTTCCCTCCCTAATAGTCTCTCAAGGATGTAATGGACTAGAAGACTGGGGGTATGGGGCATTTTTTTTTTTGTGGGTGTATTTTTTTGGTTTAAGGTGTTGATAGCATTCATGCTTGTCCTACTTGACCCTTTGGACCTACAATGTACCATCCTTATCATTTTTTGCAAGACCACACTTGAAGGTTATCCTAGTGGTTATGCCTTGATACAGGTGTACTCTTACTACACTAAACTTAGGGAATCTAAATATATTAATCATCTTGACTTACATTTATTCAATGCTTAAGTTGGATTCCCACATTTCTATTTGACACATATCATATTCATATCCTCATAGTTTTTTATAAGAAAAATAGGTTTTGGAGGGAGTCTGAAACCTTTTACAAATCATGAAATTTTCAAAGAAGCCCAAACCAAAAAAAACTATAGTCCAAAGGTGAAACAAGTCACCCAACATGACATAGTGACCAAGGTGGCATCACAGATAACATAGTACTCATCAACCGCACAAACAGGTTTTGAACGGGCACCTAAAACCCCTAATAGGTTTTTAAGAGTACCTATAAACCTACACAAAACAACAACTCAAGGTGGAACATGTCACCAAACAAAAGGTGACCAAGGTGGCAACACATATAAAATAGAACACTACAACCACAAAAAACATGTTTTGACCAGGCTCCTTAGACCCCATGGTGAGACACAGATCATATTCATATCCTCATAGTTATAATAGTGATAATTGTATGATCTTTTGATGTCCCAAATAATGCTCAATAATGAAATTAGAGTCTAAATGTCTGGTGTCCCTTGCAAGTAAACTATTTTGCATACTAGTTTGCACTATAGGCTCATTCTAGCTTAGTCTTTCATTTTTCACATGGAGAGATCTCTCTCTTCATCTTTAAACAGACATGCTAGCTAACTATGTTAATCTCTTCTCACTCTTCCTCTCAATCATGTTTTTCATCTCTCAATGTTCACATCCACTCCTGTGCTTCTTCTATACCTATCATCACATCTATATAACCTCTTGACTCTATTCAGACTTAATTTTGACATCTTGGATCCATTTTTAGGATCGAAATTGAAATATGAGTTCATCTCAATGGTCAAAATCACATTTTAAAATTTTGTCTTCTTCTATGCAGTTAGCTAGTCTTTTGAGGTCTAATCTTCAAATCTACATTGGGGCATCTTCATTTATTCATGTCTTCATCAATTCTACACTCTGTACCTACTCAATTCACTGTAATTCACCTCATCTCATCTTTCTACTTGATTTGACCTAATTGTCATACTTTATCCTTCATGGTCAACTCTAGTCAAACTTGGGCATTATGTCACTTCCTTATGGTCACTCTTTGGTTTTAATCACATATCTATCATTATGGACCTTGATATACCTTGATTTAATCCATCTCTTGCTCATTTTTGCAATCCATTTACCTCATTTTGATTTTGATCCTGAGGGGGCAAAAATATTCTATTATTTCATACTTGTTATAGCTGTCTATTTCTCAAGAGCATATGCTTGATCTTTGTATTTCCTCTCGATCTATCTATTGTGCTTGATGTTAGTACTCTTCTTGAGTTCTAATATCATCTCTCTCTCCTAGTGTTTAGTATTGTTGCTACCAAGCTGTACGCTCAGGAATTGCTATCTCATTCTACATTTTTCATTCTTTGAACCCAAATCTATCAATTTGTTGTTGTCTACTTGGCTTCCGTATTCTTTGATGTAATGTGTTCCTAGGTCAATCACACATTAGTCAAAGAGGGAAAAATGCAATCACCTAAAAATGGTCATATAAAATATTAGCCCCCTTCTTAGCATTTTTGGTAAATTAATTAATTATTTCCCTAGGCCAACTTGCTAAAAATCAATTTATTTTATTTTAACCTATAGATTATAATATATTAAGTTCATAATTGATTAAAATAGCATTTCCCCTTTTAATTAAATAAAATACCCCATTCTTCTAACCCACTCAATGTGCACAAATAAAGACTTTTTCCTATTTACAAATTAAATGAAAAGGCTTTTGTCTCACATGAAAAGTCAACTCTCTCTCATTGGTTGACTTGCTCTTACACATGGATTATGCCAACATTCAACCCCCACCCTTGATCTCTCATTTCTTGATCTTGATCTCAACCATCTGCATACCTTTAAAAGAGAGATCTCTCTCCCTCTCTAAAGATCATATTTTTGAGATATTGTTATATTGTAGGTTTCTTGACAAGTTTTCTTGGAGAACTTGTTGATAAATTCTTTCTTATTGTCTCATTCTTGCATTATCATTAGTTTAGCTCATTTTCAATAGCTTAGTTTCCTTTTGTAATAGCATAGATCACCTAGTTTAATTAGCATGGCTTGGTAAAACTCATATTTTTCTTAGTTTAGTTGTATTCTGCATCTCATCTTAGCATAGATTCATTCTTGCATTGCATACTCAAGAGTCCTTTGACACTAGCATTCTTGATCTTGTCTAAAGATTCTTTGATTTCATGGTTTACTAGCAAGGGTTGCACTCCTGAGGCTCTGCTAAGAGCCCCCTCTATACTTATTTTCTATGCCACTTGCACTCCATTACTAGGGATCTCTAAGTTTCCATTCAATCTTTCCAATTTATGGAATACCTTAGATAGAAGGGTTTAAATAAGTGCACTTTCTTAGTGTACATTAGGGTCACCTGATAAAGGGATTTTAATGTCTCAATGGCTAGAGAGCAACTGCTAACAAATGATCCATAGTTTGCACTAACTTTTCTATATCAAATCGATTAAAGTTCCTTAACACAATAACATACCATTTCAATCATGTATTCAAATCTATATCCTCTTCTATGATCGCAACAATCCTTAACTAATTAGTTCCTTTGTTCCACTAATATACTATCACAATAAGCTTAATCACAATCTCCTTCTTTTCTTAGTTATAATACTATGGTGTGATACCCAACTTCTTCTTTCTTTTCCTTTAGGTAACAATACCTTGATCACAAACCCTAAACCTAGATCTAACAATCATAATCTCATCATTTATTCATTCTTACAATTTGATCATTTCTATAAATTATTTCAATATTGTACAAACTTCTTAAAGAATCTTCCTTTTCCATATTATCTCAATCTTTGTGTCATCACCATATTCCTTAAATTATGCTTGATTCATCCATCTTCCTTCTACAAATACATCATTAAACTTCATCGTCAACTCATTTCTTAACTATAAGTTTTCACTATTTCTAATAAGCCATCCTTCATTCTAATAAGATTCTACTTCTAGTTTCCCAACAGTGTTACCTATAAGTGTTTCTATTATAAACTATCTTCTAGCTAATCATATTAATTTTATCATTTTCTTACATCCTGAACATTATTCCCTTGAATAGTATCCATTAGCTAACTTCTTAGCATACTCTTGATGAAAAATCAAATCATTTAACTATCTACCATTATTTATTTTGATTGTTACTATAGCATCTTAAATTAAAAGCAATTCAATGTAGTGGTGATTTAGCACATATTTAATGCGAGATCATCATTTTGTTACATCTATCATCCTTTCTTCTCCTTTCTCCTTGGCAAAAATAGGGTAGAACCTAATAGAGCCTCTTTAATGCTCATTTTTCATGGCATAAATCTCAAGCTAGGATCTAACCACCTAGGTCCTCCATTTCCTCCATCCAATCACTTAGAATCTATTTTCCACATTTTAATGATTATATCTCAAATTATGCAACTAAGTTTGAGGACCTAAGACCTGTTTTGAGATCCTAAAATAACCTTAGGGGTTCTAGGTCTTGATTGGTAGGGATATAGTGCATCCCTACCCAATTAGGATCATAGTGCATCCATTTCTAGCCCTATCTTGGGTCCTTTCTTTGGGTATCGTGTCCAAGTTGATTCAAGATGTTAATTTTATGTCTAATTGGCCTATGAGAGAAAGTTAATTTTGACTCATTTATAAGCCTATCCATTTACTCCATTTTGCATCTATGATATCTCATTTATATGTGCACTAGCACTCAATTCTCTAAGCGCTCAAGTAGTCAAATAATTCTTCCATTAAAGATCAACAATTCAAGCATTCAAGAAGTTGAAGGATTTTATCTAGTATTCAAGATCTCCCTCAATCCATTCATTTATTGCATCTTATACACCCATTCATAATTATTCTTGATCCAGTACAATTGGTAAAGTGAGATCACTGCATTCAATTTGAGAGATCCTACCATTGTAAGGTGAATTTGTGCATTACTTTATTTTTTCAGCATTTATATTAGTTCAATTCAAGGTTAATTCTTGAACTAGAGTTTGACCAAGGAAAACCTCCATCAGTAAACAAAAACCATTTTTCTTATGGGTTGCAGACCTTAGAAAGGCAAACAAGTTGCAAATCTAGATACTTTTTTTGTAGAACTTCAGAGGTGTAAATTTAGAACCAAGTTTGGAAGCTAATGATCAGGGTTGTGGTTCTTCCCATCTTAGGGAAAATTTATCCTTACTAATAATATTTTTCTTTGTAAAAAAATAGAACAATTTCTAGGTTTTGGAGATCTCACAATTTCAATTTTGGGGCTTAAATTATTTGTCGATTAGAGTTCTACACACATTAAAAAAATCAACTTCAAATCTCCTAATTCAAAGGTGATCCTCTAATTACCTTTATTACTTTAGTGTATCTATTATATATCTATCATCTTGTTTTTATATCCCTTGATACATCTATAGTTTCATGGACTTTTTCATCTCTTCTCTAAATGTTATCACTACTAGATCTTGGCTTGCATTAGTTGTCCTTTATCACTTGATTAGCACTAGTCTTCTTGGATCTAGTTACCTTAGAATTTGGATTGAAAGGATAAACTTCCTTGACTTCCCCCTTTATGTGTGTAGGGTTATGTGATGAACTTATTTTTACTTTCCTTGATTCACACTTTCCCCTACACATTATTGATGAACCTGATTGCGTGAAATCTTTTTTTTTGTGGTGTTATATTCCTTCTTTCATTCTATTATGTGTTCACCATTATTGGTGAACCTAACTAGAAACAATTGAACTTTTTATTTGGTATTAGATTCTTCTTTTCATTCTATTTAGGTTATTTATATTATGGATTTAATTTGTTTAATGCAAGTATATCTTTCGTTAACCATATCTATCACTTTTTCAATTGTATGCTTTGTGATTTAGTTCATCCCTTATGGTTGGATTCCTTTTGTGCCTTCTTTCATTTCTTAGTGTATGGGATTCATTACCTTAAGACCTACCTATAGTGTTCACATTAGGAGAAGTTGTAGACTCATGTATCCCTTTGATCCATAATCCTCTTCTCTAATTAGGAATAATTATGATCCTATGGTTTCTCATGACCCTAATCCTTATATGGAGCATGAATCTTCTCATTCATCTCATGATGAATATGAGGCTTTAAGGGTTTCTCCTAAATAAGTTCATAGGCTTGCTACTAAAATTTATAAAGTGCATAATTGGCTTCTTGAAGAGAATCATAATATTGATACTATTTCTATTTTTTATGCTCTTAGTAAAGTGATTCATAATAGTGAAAATGGTGTTAATATTTTGTGTGGTCTTACATACCTTGTTCATTCTCATGTTAATCCTTTCGCTCAAGTCACATCTAAGATAGGAATAAATCCACTTGTGACTACTATTGAACCTTCGTTTCCCATTTCCACCTATCTCTAGAATTCCTACTTATGTTTCTCCTATTGTAACTACTTCTATTAAATCATATAATCCTCCTATCATTAGTCTTCCTATTCTTTCTTAACCTATGAGTGCTTTACTTACTTCATGTCCTACATCATGGCCTTCATACAATAGTGTTCCTTACAATTATTCTCCTACTTTGGTTCCTAGTGTTCCAACCATATCACTTTCTATTTCAACTAATTCATACACTCTTACTAGTGTGTTTAATGTTTCATTCCTACATATTTCCTCTAATGATTCTACTATCATTAGTCTTTCTCAAATTGTTTCTTTGTTACAACAACAACTTGCTTCCCTTACTCAATCCAAGTTAAATGTGCCTACACGTGAAATTGGTAGTCCTTTGTCCTTTGACATTATTTGTACCTCTACTCCTAAACATGTTGATATGCCTCACCTTGATACTTATAATGGTAAGGGTAATCATGTGACTTATCTTAAATCATTCAAGTTGTATGTAGTTATTATGCTTATGATCATAGGATTTTAGCTAAGTTGTTTTCCTTCACCTTTCACGAAAAAGCTTTACTCTGGCAATGATATTTTCCACCTTATTCTATTGATTCCTATCACAAACTTTCTAATGCTTTTATCCAAAAATCTCATAATAAAATTGGCTCTCAAGTATCTTTGACTAATTTGATGCATTCTAAACAATGTCCTAAGGAAAATTTGGTTGATTTTATTAGTAGATTTAAGCATTTGCATGCCCAGATTTCATATCTTATGCTTGATATTGGTATTCAACATATGCATATTATAATTTACAAAAAGACATTAGAGATCATATTTTTCTTACTAAATTCACCTCTTTTTCACAACTTTGTGTAGAACTCCATCATCATCAATCACAAGTGTGTTAGTTTGAGAGCACCACTCTAATGGCTACTATACCTATTTATAACAGTGATGCACCACCTAGTCACAAAAAACTCCACAAAACTAATCACTATATCAAGATCAACAAAGCCACAAATACAATAGATGAAAAAGTAGTTGCTACATCCAAAGGTGTCGTTGCTTCTTCCTATATTTTTCAGATGAATTGTAAGTTTACTTCTCTTTCTAAGTCTTTACATTCAATTATGGGAAGTTTAGTTAGTGCTAATATTATTACACTCTTTCCTATTCAACCACTTCTTCCTTCTACTACACCAAGTCCACACTTTGATCCTAAAGCCTAGTGTCAATATCATCATCAGCCTGGCCATGATACTGAGGCATGCTATACTCTGAAACATAAGATTCAATATTTGATTCCAATGCTTATATATTGATAGTCATGATAATAGAAACAAATTTGTGGCACCTCCTAACGAAAACCTTCAAATCTATATCAATCCTTTACCTCAACACACTAGTAGTACAATTGCTCAACCTTCTTATTTCCCTAATGTGAATGTTACTTATGATAAATTTTGGCAAGATAATAATCATATTATTGAAATTTTAAAACATATACCTCAACCTCCACCTCCACCTCCACCTAAGAATAAAGTACCATCTAAATCTCATGATCCTCCTAAGCCTAAACCTAAACTTTAGTTTGCTAGAGACCATACTATTCCATTTGACGATTCTAACATTTTTTAGGTTCCTAAAGGTCCTCTATATATTGCTACTATGGTTGATAAGTATCCTTCTTATGGTTTTCTTGTTGAGCCTACTTCCATGGTAAGTTTTATCATTGAGAAACATTTCTTTTCTAAGAAATTGCATTGTGACTTCTATGATTTAAATAATACTTGGATTCAAACTTGTAATAATTTTTGTATCCCCCTCATGGCCTAATTTCCTTGTTTGTTGAAATCTATGGTAAAGTGGTGAATAGTACCTTTTGTCATTTCTACTTCTAATTAATTCCAAGTGAAGCTTGGTATACCTTGGTTGACTTCCATGTAACCCATCACTTCTCTTATTCATTGGTGCATTAAATTTCCTTAAGATGGTGAGATTAAGATGACCAATTATAGTCTTTATCATCCTTCTAGGCCTAGACATTATGCTACACTTGATTTCTTTTGTCCTTTTATTCCTAATACACCTCCTACTCATCTTGGTTACATTTTTCATTCTTATAAAGCTCATAAATGTCAAAATATTGTTGAGTTGAATATACCTAGAGATATTTCTTGTGGTCTTTTTCCTACACCTTCTACACCTATTTATTATAATTCTTCCATTTCTAATTGTCAACCACAATCTACATCTAATTCTTCTTCTAGTGTTGTTCCTCCTAGTTCTCAACATTTTTTTATTCCTCTTGTTAACCTATCTAATGATAGTGAGGAACCTATGGTTGTTGAGCCTTCTTCTTGTCAATATTTTTTAGTTAAAACTATGAATAATCAACATGCTCTTGAATATCAAAAGAATTGTCAAGCTTGTAAGCATGCTTGTCATCAACCCATATCTATAAAGGAAGTTAATCATACTAATGAGATAGATAAATTTGCATTCTTATTTTTTATGCTATTTCTATTAATATTGATGAAGAAGATACATTAGATGATGATGAACATGAGATTATTGATCTTGATTTTGATTTTCCTAACATGCTTTCAGTACAACTTACACTTACATCCAGTCTTGAGTATAGTGACTCTCAAGGGGGTCCTTCTTTACACTTAGCTATTGTTCCTGTTGTGTTGGATGTTTTTCCTATTGCAATTTTTCCACTTCGCTACAAACTAAAGCTCAAGGTTGGTGAGTAGGGAAATGTGCTTGAGTGAGTGCTCTAGCATAGTGAGTTTTGTGCAGTTGCATGTTGTCATGTGCTTCCCCCATTATTTCTTTCTATATGCTTCTTTAGATTTCTTTAGAAGACCCTTGTTTCTCTATTGGTGCAATGTGGTAAGGGAATCAAAATATTGTATCATTATTCTATTTGTATCTCACTTCTTCTACATGTCTTTATATGTTATGTTGTGCATGTGCTAGTGTCTGTAACTTTAATCTTTTGTTTGTCTACTTGCATTTGTGACATGGTAGTGCCAATTTTTTTTGTTCTCCATGATGGTAGTCCAAAAAGACTCTTTTTTTTAATTCATGTGTATTTCTTCTATTGTGTTGTAGTTCTACTTCCTTTGCGGAGTTGTGATATTTCATACTTGATATAGCACTTACATATTATCATATGATCATACTGAACCTAAAGTTAGTAGATCCATTTGTGCTTTCTATATTTTATGTACTTATTTCCCTTGATTTCTCTTCACTTGAGAGCATTTCATAGTGGAAATTTATCTTAGTGGATGTACATATACTCTGCTAAATCCATTTCTCATGTTAAAATGTTGGCAATGACTTTAACATGAAGGCATATAGTCTACTAATTTGTATTCCAATTATGGAGTAACAAATATGGATTTTGAGTATGGCTTAGGATACTTTAGCTTTGGATGCTAGGTATGCTTCCTAGGTTATCCTCAAATGTGTGCATTATAGCTTCAACATCCCTCATTTCTACACACCTTGTGAATCCCTTTATGGATTATGTATAATCCATAAGAATGGATTATCCATGTACACCTTCAATTTAGGAGGAGAGCATCCTTGATATTTGTTTTGTCTCTTCTTTGCACATACATATACTAAATATCATATATGGGTAACTCGTATAGACTCACTAAATATCATATATGGGTAATGTGTACAAGATTGCTAAATCTCATATATCAGTAATGCATTCAAGCACAACATTATAAATTTTGTACACAGGTAGTGAATTTTTTTTTGTCATTTACAAAGGGATGTAGTACATTTCTCATTGGTGAATTAGTCAAACCCCTTCTCTATCTACTTCTCTTGGTCATTGATTTCTCTCTTTTTATGATCTTGGAGTTAGAAAAGAGTCAATTCTTTCAGGGATTGATGGATTATTTATCTCCTTTATTGTGATGAGATTATCTTATGTCTTGTACTCTACTTTACCAAGAGTTTGGATCAAGTCCACACTTTGCTAAAGCAGGGGCTAAAAGTATCATATTAAATTGGAAGTACTTAAATTTGATGATGGTTTAGCACCTATTTAATACGATATCATCATTAATTTTCATCTCTCCTCCTTTATTTCCCTTTCTTATCATTTCTCCTAGGAACAACTTGTTAGAAATAGGAAATACTAAGAGGATGGGGGGTGGTGAATCAATATTTCACAAAATTTTGGCCAAAAATGGATATCTTTAATAACTTTATAGCTTGCATAAGAAAGTATACTAACTATGATGAATAGTAAATACAACCATGAAATAAAGTAATCCATAACACCATATATTTAACTAGGGAAGCCCTAGCCAAGGTAAAACCCTAGTGGGGGTGGTACCCACAAGATGACCCACTAATCAAAAGTATATGGTTGAAGATATTGACCCTGTTAGGAGTATGTTATATCCATATAGTGTCTCAGTCCTTGTTAGGGGAATTGGGCCTTATTAGAAGCCTCAACCCTATTATGAATTGTTATTACAATTTAAAAATGTATACAAGATGAGTCCACTTCCCAAACATGCAATATACAATAAAATTCTTCAATACAAAAGATTGATACAAAAACCTCTGCTAATATCTTCAATAATTGATATTTGTCTTTATTACTTTGCACAAAACTTGATCTTCACATTGCTCTAATCATACATTAGAATTCACATCACAAAACATAGCAATACTTGCTTACAATTTTGCACACTAGTTCACTTAACTTCATATCCAAAATATTTTCCTTTATACCATATTTCTTTGACTGTTGACCTTCATCTCTTTGCATGCTTTCCAAAATAAAAAATTAGATTTTTCCCACTTAGGGTTAACATATAGGATTTTTCTCCTAATTAATTAAATAATAATTTTGATAAACAAAATAATTCCTTAATACAAAATACTTGATTACATATATTTTTCCATGTTTTGTCTACTTAACATTGTCAATGAAAAACTAAAATATCTTTATACATATTATCTGTACATAGTTGCGCTCTTGTACAAGTTGTCCTCATAGTCTCTTCTAATTGTACCTAAGTGTGCATGTGTCAATATTTCTTCTGTGAACTACACTAACCAAAAAAATTCTTTTATTGATAGGAAAATTGAATGAAACTTAAACAATTTTCTAAGTCAACATCCCAAAACTTTACCCTTGAGATATTCTCACCTCATACTTAATATATGTTTCCATAAATGACAACATCATACTAAGTAACCCAGCCAAATTTCCAACAATCCCCCCCTTTGGTATTGATGGCAACATATGGGAAAATTGGCTAAGTCCCGAAAACAAAAGCTCCAAAACTTGTAACATCAGTTATATGGCCATTACAAAATTTCAAAAACTATGGATCATCATTAATAATACCATCTTTCCTTATATCTCTTAATTATAATATAACTCCCATTTAGATTGTAATTATTCTCTCTATTACAATTTTCCATATTGCTCCCTCTTATACATAGAATTTTCCTTATATCTCTCCCCCTTTGACATCAATGGAAAAAGTGTCAAAAAATATATACATGTCCAAATTTGTACTAGTGAGTTTACCTTAATGGATGCTAACTTGAAATCCACAAGATGCAATTAGTAAATTTTGCCTTCAAATTGAAGAGCTCCATATCCCACTTCTACTTTACTGCACCTAAAATGTTGAGTACTGCACATAATGCATATGATGCAATCTCTACTACATCCAAATATGTATAAGAAAACTTTAAATATAATTCCTTGGATGACAAACATTCCTCCAACTATCTTTGTACTAGGTCAATTTTTAGTGTAAGGTTCTTCCTCAACAATTAAAGTCTCTTCAATATTCTTTCCTTTTGTATCTCTAGAAGCCCAATTTCTTCATGAATCTTGCTGACTTTATTTTCCAAATCTACAATCTGCACACTAGGATTTTTTGAGTCATTTGCAAGAGTATTTAGCTCTTCCAATTTAACATTTAGTCCATCTAAAATATCATTAAAAAATTATGAGAAAGGAAGCATTTACCATACATTTCCTTAGCTCCTTGATCTTTTCTTAATGCTTTTTCAAGTCTCCTCTAATATTTTCACAAACTTTTCAATATAATTCTACATCATGTAGGGTTTGTGCCTTTATGGTTTCCACTTATGATAAATAAGTAAACTCATTATCAAAAGCCATTATACCTGTTGTTTCTTTGTATGTGGGTTTGCTTCATTGATCCTGACTAATATAGTGCTTTGCAACTTTTTAGTCACTTCTATCAAAGAATTTTGTAAAGATTTTAGCTTCTTGTTCTTCTCAATGATCTTGCTCAATGATGAGATTAAATCAACTTGATCATCATCTAACTTTTTACTTGATAAAATTGACAATGAATACTCAAGTGGTGACCTAGAGGAACTACATTCACTTGCCTTTGATTCCTTTCTAGATTTTCTTTCTCCCTCTTTCTCCTCCTCTGTTTTCTTCTCTTCTCTTTCCTCTTATTTCTTTCTTCTTCCCTCATCCTTCTCCTTTTCTTCTTCCTTCTTCTTTTCTTGTATCTTATTCTTTCTCTCTTCTTATTCGCTCTTCTTTCTTTCTTCTTCTTCTTCTTCTTTCTCTCTTCTTCTTCTTTTTTCTTTATTTCCTCTATCCTCTTTTTCTTCTCTCCTTATTTCTTTTTCTCCTCTTCTTCTTTCTTCCTCTTTTCTTTTTCTTCATTTTTTGAGCTGGTATATCTCATAAAATTCTCAACAATGGGTGGGCCAAAATCCTCGAAATAATATTTTGTAGTATCAACTATGACCTTTGTACTTTCCACTTGCATGGAGTTTGTCTTGACTATTACCTGTAGTATATATGTTGGTGGTATTGTTGCTGATTTAAATTTTTTCATCATTTTCACAATGGTTATTTATATCTCTTTAGTCACTTCCTCATAGTTTCCTCCTTTGATCAAAATAGCCCTTGTCTTGTTTTTTAGATAAGGTTCAATATTTCTTACTAAAATCTGCAAATGCTTCTCATTGTTTACTTCAGAAATCTTTCTTATCCAATTTTCTCTAATTTTTTAATGTTCCTTTGCTACTCTTTTCTTTCTATTTATTAGTATCTTATACACATATTTTGGAATAAGATTTTTTCTCTCCAAAAACTTCTTATCACTGAGTATCAAATACCTTATTACTATATTCTCAATTTCAAACTTCTCAAAATTACTATAAAAATCATAAAATTTGTTCAACTATACAAAGTTACCATTGTTTATGATTGCATTATGTTGTGGTTCCACAATGCACACCCCATTCCGAACTAGGAATGGAGACCCCCTAACATTTTTCGGGTCCCCGAACTTACAACTCGAGATTCAAAGAAATGTTAAAGAGTCAAAAATTTGAGAAAATCCAAAAAAAATCAAAAAAAAAAAAAAAATCAAAAATAGAAAAATCAAAAAAAAATTGAACAATCGAAAAAATCATTAAAAATATATATAATTTGAAAAGGACATTAAAAAAATTTTTAGATAAAAAATAAAAAAATTTAAACAGCGCACCCATGCACATCATGAGGGTCATGGAGCACATTCCCACCTATGGTGGGGTGCAATGCATGGCTATGCACTGTGCACCATAATGGGTGTGGTTGGCTATAAAGCCCCCCCCCCCCCCCCCCCCTGATGTAGATCTCTTCACCTTGTTCTTGTTTGTCATTGTGTTTTGGGAAAGCTTCAAATTTGTTTGCCACACACCCTCTGCACCTGTATTGAGGTGCATTCAAACTCCATGCAACGCAACATTGCACATGCCCCACTTTAATCATGTTGTGCACTTTTTTTTGCTTTTTTTAATGTCGAGCATACCACTAAGTGGAGCCACATCCATTCGAAGCTGCATGTGCATGACTTGGTGCCATGCACCACATCCAACACTGTGTCGTGTGCGCTTGGCACCATACTCTATGCACACATACTATTCTATGTTGTGTGTGGAAAACTCTATGCCTCTGCCATTTCACATCGCATGCGCATACTATGTCGTGCCATGCATGAAAAACTCTACCACGTGCACCTCCACCACTATGCCACACTCACCTCCACTATGCACACTAAACCTCTATAATTGGAAAACCCTAAAAAAAAATTTAAAATATAAAAAATCAAATTTTTATTTAAAAAATAAAAATAAAAAATAATATAAATAAAGGGACTAAAATTGAGCATCTTATTTTTTTATTTTTTTTAGCAAATAGTTGAATGCTTTTACATTTTAATTTTTAGGTTTTCATATTTTTATCTAATACATGCTTTTCTTGTGTCATGCAGATATAATGGCATCCACATCTGGAGAGAAAATGGCACCCAAGCCCGTTGTATTCAAGTTCTAAGGCATGCCATCGAAGTCAAGGTTCCAAGATGATTATGCAAAGATTAAGGACATTGATCTAGGACACATTGACTTGGGAGAGTTCCTCAAAATTTGCAACAAACACACTGAAAGCTCAGCTCTAGTATCTTCCTTAATCCATTCCAGTTTGGTGAGTGTAGCTTCGTATCCAATATTAGTACAGTCAATGGAATCAATCATGACATTGGTACAACATTGTGTTCCTGAAGAGAGAGTGGTTAAGAGTGTAAAAGGGCAAGTTGTATTAGACCTTCGAACTGACAACATTGAGAGGGTCTTCCACATCCTGAGGGTAGATCAATTCATTAGGATCTCTTATGAAACAGCAAAGAGATGGTACAAGGAGCACTTGAAAGAATCATCTAAAATCATCCAATCCTCCTATCTCATTGAGAAGAATCCTTTAGGCAGGGTCATAGGAAAGGTGGACATGACTAGGGGATACATGAAGGAGGATATTGGTTATTCTATCATTCTTATGAGTAGAGTCATGGGTCTACCAACAACTAGCCACCTTAGCACTTTCATGGTCAACTTTATTGAGACAATTAAGATGGCAAGGATGCCACTGGACTGGGCCACCACACTAAGTGAAAACTTGTGTGAGCAATTGGGGGTAGTTAAAGATAAGAAGAAGGTCTATATGACTTCTTACATGGTATATCTACTTGCAATAAGGGTGATAAACTACCTTGGTTTGTACAAAAGAGGCAACATGCAGGATCCTAATGCCTGGCCCTACATTTTCTACCCTCAATTGGTGAGGAAGAAGCTCTCAGCATAGAGCAAGGAATACAAAATTGTGAATGATACATTCATCTTTGCGATCATCTAATTCATAGAAGGTGATTATGCAAAGAGGCTATCTGATGAGGCAAAGCATAGATAATAGCTCTCAGGACCTATTACATCTAATTTAAGACATACACATATCTACAAGTAGTTGGTGCTTCGTTTAACCCCAAGAAGCTCCCCAGATATCCAAGTGACAAACTAGTGTTATTGGAGATTGTGTGGTAGATTAAATATGTGTATGAGAGGGTGAAGAGACAACGAAGACCTTGTTGGACATGGCCCTTGGTCATAGGACTATACTAGGTGAAATGAAAGCAAGATATTTCATCCTTTTAGTGGGAATGGGAGAATTATCCCCTTGAGGAGTACAATTCCCTTAGGCTCTATTTTGATAATATCAGGAAAGTGGAGAGTCTAGCTAGCAAGGAGTTCCACCATGAAGATACCATTGAAGACCATTATATGAATGCTACAAATGACTATGATGTTCATATAAGGGACTATTGTAGGATGACTTTGTATTTGGCAATGAAGGCTCTTAAACTAAATATCCCAAAGGAAATAAGGCAACAAGATTCACAGGATCTAATGGACCCACTGTTCAACTCAGACAAAATAGGAGAGAGACCCATCATGAATGCCAAGGTTGACAAGGAGGATGGTGATGATATTAATCATTGAGCAAGGCATGTCATCAGAATGATGAAGGATTGGATCAAGAAGTCTTTTCAACTTCATCTAATACCTAACACCGTGATCTTTCATGAACAAGTTCGCCTAGAGAAAGGTAGAGGGAAGAAAGTTACAATTCCTACCTTTGCAACCTAGTCTCCTATCAGGCTAGAGAAAATATATCAACTTGACCACTTGGTTGGATACTATCATCCTCCAGAGAGGAAGGGAAAGAACAAAAGGAAGAAGACCTCCCCTCAAAGAATTAAAACAAAATAGGGTGAAGTGCAAGCACCTTACCAATAGTAGGAAGAGAGTGTGCAAGGGTCTGAGGATATTGGAGCTACTCAAGTCCAAGATGACCCTCAATTGCCTCCCTTTGTGCCTAGCTATTCAAAAGAGGGAGAGATTCAATAGGTTTCTATTCCTCCACAAGAAGAGCTAGCATCCCCTTCTACCTCTATGAAACAAAAGAGGATTAAGATTCAGATGAAGAAGAGGCAAATGGTGACTAGGAGAATGGTGCCTTTTCTGTCTATTCTCAAGACCATTCTAGAAGGAGAATAGGAGGAAGAAGAGGAGATAGATGAAGAAGAATAAATGCCTCTATAGAGAAGAAACTAGCTAGAGCCATAGAGAAGGAAAGGAGGAGTACCACAGGTACATCACCATCCACCCCAGCAGGACCCTTGGAAGTCTCTTCTTTGGATGATGAAGTACAAAAATGGGTGGATGAGTAAAGTGAAGAGGGCAATGGCATTTTCAAAATGTCAAATTTTTATTTTATGCCCATGGGAATAGAGCTAGTTGGGGATAAGATCAGGGATACCCCTACAAGTGAACCTCAACAAGAAGACTGGGCGTAGATTCTGCCAAACTCACAAGGTCCTGATCTTACTCCACCATCTCCACCACAAGTCATAGTGGTAGATGAAGGCTTAGTTACTCCTCCATCCCAAAGCTCGAAAGAGGAACAAGTGTAGGAACCATCACAAGGGGATGAACTAGAACAAATGGTGATCGATGAAGTGTCAAAGGAGGGACAAATGATGGAATATTCTCAACCACCTTCCCAAGATACTAAGGTGTAAGCTGCAAGGTCTACTGAAATAGAGGCCACAAAAGAAGAGCCCTCGTAGAGGGAAAGTACTTTGAAGAGGAGGGAGAAGGGGAAGGATGTAGTAGAACATACTCCTTCATCCTTGAGAGGCAAGTCTTTAGCTGAGCACATCCCAAGATGGCTCTAGAAAGAAGTAATGAGGAGTATTAAACCTCAATTTTGTGCTACTAAAGAAGACATTTTTGAGATTGTAGAGATTTTTAATAAGCATGAGTCCCCATTGCATGAGGCAAGACCATTAGCCTTTGTTAACAATACATAGAACCAGGAATTGTTTGCTCAAGTGGTTGTCCCTCTTGAAGATATAGATGGAGAAAGCCTCGGCCCCCAAGACTATCAAATCAAAGAGGTCATGCTTGAGAGACCCACATGGGATATAGTTTGATTGATGGTGACTATGGGAATCAAAGAAGTCTTCAGGAGCATGGAGTAGGAAGAGGTTAAACTCCAAACACTTCGAAGGCAAAATGAGATCCTGAAAGTATATTTAGCCGAAGTAGTTGGTCCTCTTAATCCTGATAACCTCAAGGATACATTGAACACCATTCTTAGGGAAGGGGGGAGTGTACAGTCAGATCCATTTTTGAAATCCTGTCAGCAATGGTAGGAAAGTTTTGAAGAGAAGGGAATTTTGATAATTTAGGGGAACCTAAAGTTACTGCATGTTACATAGGAAAACGTGAATAAAATGCTAGCAATTTTGAAGTAGGACTTTAGTATTATGGATGAGGTAAGGGCTTAGAGTAAGGACTTACAAATTTTGCAGGCAGTAAAGGGGAAAAGGTACAGAGTTTTGGTAGATGTATATATAGGGGAAGAGTTGGACATGATTGATGATTAGATAGAGAAAACTGTAGATAGTAATAAAGTAATGGAAACATTAAATGCAGAGATTCATCGGCTCAAGGACCAAGCCCAAGAGCAAACTTTGGAAGCAGAGAATCATTATAGTGATGATTGTTTGGATATTTTTGAAGATGAGGAATGGGAGAATTTGTTGCCTATAGAGGCAGTGGTAGAGAATTTTAAGAAGATTTTTGTGAAAGTTGCTAATGACAAAGATATCTAGCAGGCCTTCAGGACTAAGGAAGCTTTGTTAGAGTTGGATACCAAACTCAAGGATTTTGCTGACACCCAAATTGAGGTATTAAATTATAGGCAAAAGGTCAAGGAAAAGTATGAGGCTTTAAATTTATTAGGATGCTGCGAAAATCACTGAGATTATAGATATATTCAAGGGTAAACATCGAAACATACCTTTGGGGTGAAGGGGAACAAAACCCAAAAGCCAAAATTTCAATTTTTAAACTCAGTAAAATATTGAGATTTTGGACCATTTTGAGGTGTGTAGGTCCATAGGTGTGCAGGTCCACAGGTCCGCAGCTCTACAGGTGCACATTTTTGAAAGTTTCACTGACAATTAACTGCCAGTTCCAAAAATAGAGCTTTCCATGCATCAGAAATGCATTCTAACATAAATTTAACTCTAACAAATGCCCAGTGAAGGATCAACTTCCATTTTTGGCACTTCTAGACACTTCTACTTTGACTCAAAGATTTCTTATTCTTTCCCCTCTCATAAATTCTTTGTTTTTTGTAAAGGCTCATGCATCCAATTAATGAATATAAAATGGATGGAGTCCTACTAAGCACTAGTTAGATGATTACTTTGTATATGATTAGTTTGTTTTATCATTTAAAAGCATTTTATTGCATGCAGATATCTCTCACTCTTAACACAAATTGAGGAGATGACTTCTTATAAATATTCCATTATAACATGTAATTGGGGGACGTCGTAATTTTGCAATAAAATTGTGCTTTTGGTGCTCGCATTTGGAGTGTAATAGTTCTTGCTTGAATGTGTCATATTTTTGTGAATTTTGTTCATGGAATTGTGATTTAGCCAAAGGTTTATAGCTTTGTTTTTGGTTGTGTGATTTATTAGTTCTGGTGTTTGCGATGGTGTTAATGAATTCTATCGACATAACTAGCTCAAAAAGAAATCATCGAATTGTGCCTGCATAACTCTCTATCTCGCATAAGCGCACTTTCCATGGCCTTGCAATTTGATGAAGAGTGAAATATCATATGATCATTAAATTTTCTCATTGATGATTGCATAAGTGGAATTGAGGAAGCCCTGCTCCTACTTTCGTTGGTTACCTATCGATTTCTTTGAAAGCTTAACTTGCAGACATGTTGTTTTCTATAGCTTATGTCCATTAGGATTTCAATTTCATGTTATTTTCTTCAAATTTCATGTTATTTGCTTTAAATTTCTTGTTATTTGTTTTATTAACCCCCTTGTTAGAATAGGATTTCATACTAGCTACATAGCTAGATTACATTCATAATAAACATAAAAATACAAAAACATAGTTCTTTTCAGTGTTATTTTGGAAATTGTGTATAGATTCTTCATCTTATCTGAAACCAAAATGAACCAGCATAGGCCTTCTCATGAACATTAACATTTATCTTCAATTGAGTGGATTCTAGTAGGTTGCAAGATTTCCTGGAACCTTGAAGTTGATTCACAAAATTAGCTTTTCAAGAGAGGAGTTTGCAAGAATTCCTACCATTTAGCATCGTGTAAAATGATAGCTCAATAGAAGTGGCACTAGAAGGAGGTTCGCAATTTTGATTCTCAAAAAAGGAAGAAAAAAATTGTCAAAGTTTCAAAATTCTACACTTTTTGCAAAAATATGCATTTCACACAAGTTCATAAAAAATTTCTAAGTTTTGAGAGATTCAAGTGCATATGTGTGTAGGTGCATAGGTTTGCAAGTACATAGGTATGCAGATTTGCAACTACGGAAGTTCACAAGTGCACAAAACTTTGTGGTGTACAAAATTCAATGGTGTGAGAAAGTGTACTTTTACAAAGGTGCATTTTTTCTAGAATTGATGCAAACTAGAGGGTTCTGATACAGAATCCCCATTTTAGTGAGTGTTAAGGTCTTTTCCAAGTGCAAATGAGTTCCTTGAGCTTACCCACTTCTACAAACCATGCAGTGATAAAGGAATACCTTAAATTCAACCACTTTCATTCAAACTTTCATCATCTTCTTCAACTCCACCTCCACTCCAACCCCCTAGTGAACCACCACATATTCTAATAGCTACACCTCAGCAACCACCATTAGGTCTGCCAAACCCTCTGATGGCCTTTTTCACAAATGTTGTAGATTCACCAATAAACTTGAGAGGTGCACTCCACGACCTCCCCAAGAATTCCAAGAAGTTTTTCCAAAGGTTTATCTATGGTGAGACATGAACATCAGAAGATCACATCAAGTTATTCAAAGAAATTTGCAACCAAAAGCAGGTTGCTAATGAGGATCTGGTCCTTCATTTACTCCCCTATTCTTTGGGAGAAATTGCCTTTAATTGGTACATTAATTTGTCACCTGGATGTATTGGAGATTGGAATACTTTCAAAAAATTGTTCCTAAAACAATTCAAAACATTCATTAACCCAGCTATGATACATCAATAATTCATATCAGTCAAAAGGGACCCAGCTGAGATAATTTCTTGCTTTAACCATTACTTTAATATCACATATCGCAAGCAAGAGGTGTCATACGCTATACCAGTTGAAGCCACTATTCAGATTTATCTAAATGCTATGGACCATCTTACTACTATCTTTCTAAGAAGACTTCTTGCAGTGAATATCGACACTTTGGATAAAGTATTTCTAGAGGTAATTATCTTCACTAAGCAAGCTAATCCTAACAGAGGAGGATTAATGCTTCCAACTCTAGCTATCACAACAATGCCAACATACCCTATCGGAGTACCCACAATGCCTAGTCAATTCATTCCTATGAATCTAGTTCCATTACAATAGGCATCCGCTCTACAAAATCCTGCTCTAATGTATCTAGGGTTTGAACCTTCAAAAGCTACCTTCTTTGAGCAAAAGGCAGCAGTCCCCACTGAAATAGACAATGGCTTTGTTTCTGAATTTGGTTAGATGAAAAAGACTATGTCCCAAATGAATAACAAATTGACTTGTCTAAGGTTGTCACAAGGATAGAACAAAAAATTCCAAAGAAACAATGCTAGTCCTTATAACAACAATTATGGCCAAAATTATAATAGGAACTTCAATGGAAACAAAAACAATAATGCAAGAAACAACAATGAGGGGAAAATTTTCAATCCTCCTAATCGTAATAATGGCTTCCAAAGATAGAACCAATAGGGGAACACTTGGCCAAATAATGGAAGCATTCCTACTGACAACAACAATAACAATGTTCAGTATGTAGATGTTAATCAGTATGACGATAGTTAGAATACACCCAACAATGATGGTTTTTATTATAATGGGAATCAAGAGATGACTCAAAGCTCATAGGAAAATGACAATGCTCCTCCTATACAATTTAATTCTATGCTACTAGAATCCTATGATTCTACACAGAATGTGCAGGTAGAACAACCAGCTGGCGAAGACTTCTCTTTTCCATTCTGTCAGGAACCTAACCTTCAGCATGATGAGGTGTTTCATTTTCACAATGACAATCAAAATACATATAATCTGAGGAATAGAAAGGAACCTTTTATAGATGGAATTCCTCCAACTTTACAACCAAATCCTCCTAATTTGAGAGTGAGTAACAATCTAGCACCAATTAGGCCACTATATGGAGGACAATAGAATCAAAATCAAGTGAACATACCAATGATATTGAAAAATCCCCCTTGGTCTACTGAAAAGTATAGTACCATTGAAGACTTGAAATGAACCAAAGCAAATATGTCCATGTTTGACATGTTCCAAAATTTTCCACAATAGCGAGAAGTGCTCATGAAGAATTTGGATCATACAAAGGTACCCCATAATACGATTATTATTCCTCAAAAGGAAATATCTCAACAAGTCAATGTTGCAGAAGTGATGCCCACTATGTTTAAATACAAGGTTGAAGTACCCCATTTTTTCTCAGCATCAAGATATATGGAAAGAATCTCCACAATTAATTGATTATTTGGGAGCCTCATGTAATGTCTTGTCATTATCAATAGCGCAAAGGTTAGGGGTAAATCCTCAACCCTCCAATCAGATAGTGATACAGTTGGATAAAATAGAGGTGAAAGTCATCAGTGTATTAAAAGACATTTGAATATAGTTGATAGCCAATCCCTAGATTCAAGATTTCATTGATATACATTGGTTAAAATTCCAAAAATGTATGGGTTGCTCCTGAGTAGAGAATGGAAAAAATGCCTAAGAGGGTAGTTTTCTATAGATTTCACTCAACTATGGTTACCACAGAAGGGATTGAACAATCAAATCAAGATAGATGCAGAACCCAAACTAAAAATGATGGTAATTGAATACAATGATCTGAATGAGGTGGCATTCCTCCAATCAGATTTGGGCTCATACAAAGTGATGGCATTTGATACGATTTCCACCAAAACATTAGGTAATCAGGATAAAGAACTCAATATATCAATCCGAAAGGATGATATTGTGACACAAATCATAGATAACATGGTGATTAATTTTTAGTGCTTGGGAGAAGACACTGATCCTAGTATCTGACTCCTCCCAGGATTTTGTTCACTGCACAAAGTTAGTCACTCTAAATTTTAATGCTCATCATGTCAAGAAGTAGTCACAAAGGTGTTAACACATGATGTCAGGAAAGGATGGCCAAATTCCATAAAATGGACCCATAGAAGATCAAAGTTATATGAACTCAACTAAGTTGACAGAGAAGATTGAACAAGAAATTCAAGATCTAAATCTATCATATAGTGATACCTCTTCAGATGGTGGAGGTTTTTCTTCTCCTCCCCTGAGGATGATCAAGATTTAGAGAAGAAGATGGTACATGAAAGGCAGAGGGTGGACTTCATTTTTCATTCATCCTAAACCCAAAATAGATGAAATTAAAGAATTGATAGAGGAAATTCAAGACAAACAAGAAAAACATACATTTCCTCTATCAACGTGTTACAAAGGGGAATCATCAAGCCCACCCCACGATAAGTTTCAATGGGTTCCCAAGAAACAATCTTTTAACTCTCAAGTAAAAGAGAAGTTAAGAATGAACAAACACAAGGTTAGAAAGCCCAAGGAGGATCCAATTTGGACACTTCTTTTCGATAGTTCCAGATGCAAATTAGGGGTTGATGTAGGTATAGAATTGGTTAACCCAAAAGGTAAGTCTTTTTACTTAACATATCAATTACAGTTTAGATGTACTAACAATGCTACAAAATATGAAGTGTTGATCCAAGGACTTCTCCTTGAACTCAAGAAAGGAGTTACAGCCCTCATAATTGAAGGAGATTCTCAGTTGGTTATTTGGCAAGTAAAATCATTATACTCTTGCAATGACAAGAGGTTACTTTCTTACAAGAAAAGAGTATGGGATTTACTAGATGATTTTAAAGCTTTAAACATAAGGTCCATTCCAAGGAGGAAGAACATGGTGGCAGATGCTCTACTATTTTAGCAAGCACATTACAACCAGTCAAAAGAACAAAGTTGAAGAGATTTTTAGTAGAGTTGGTTTGTACTCCATCTATTTCGAACAATATTACAAACTTCCAAGTCTTTTAGGATGATCAACACATGCTCAAATTTATCATGTGCAATGGTCACTTTAAAGCGCAATAAATTGATGACAATCTAGATGACAAACCTGAGGACGGTGAACTTGAAGATGAAAATGAGATCCTAAATTTAAAGACTAACACTATTCCCAAGGGGATGGTTGAGTTAGAACACATTTTTTATCATGATGAATCAACACTTAACAAAAGAATGACCCAAGAAAAGGGGATCGAGGCGTTTGATGAATACAACTTAGGAATTGAAAATGATCTGAGAATGGTCTAGATAGGGAAAGCATACAATGCACGAGAAAGGGAAGAAATTCTCAATTTACTTACTGAGTATAAAGATGTTATTACTTGGAGCTACAAAGAATTAAAGACATATGATCCTAAGATTATAACCCATGACATCCATTTGAAACCAGATGCCAAGCCTTCTTGGCAAAGACAAAGGCCTATTAATCCTATCATCAAACCACTCATAATAAAAGAAATTAAGAAATTACTAGATGCCAAGATCATATTCTCCATCTACCATTCTACATGGGTGGCTAATTTGGTTCTTGTGTAGAAGAAGACTAGGGAGATTTTCCTTTGTGTTGATTTTTGTAACTTGAACATGGCATCTCAAAAGGACAATTATCCTTTACCCTCACTTGATGAGGTTCTAAAAATTGTAAATGATTCAAAAATGATGCCTTTCTTAGATGGATATTTAGGGTACAATCAAGTGATGGTTGATGAAGGAGATTGACTAAAGACAACTTTCACAACTAAATGGGGTACTTTTGCTTATAGGAGAATGCCTTTTAGACTGATTAATGTAGGGGCTACATTTCAACGAGTCATGGATGAAGCTTTTAAGGGATTGGTAAATAAGTGTATAGTCATTTATATGGATTATTTAATCATCTTTTCAAAAGATCAAAGCACTTACATTTTTTATTTAAGGTGGGTATTCAATAGATGTCACAGGTATGACATATCCCTCAATCCCAAGAAATGTTTGTTTGGGGTCACTAGAGGGAAGCTCGTCAGTCATATCATTTCTGAAGTTGAGATCTCTATCGATCCTAATAGAATCAAAGCTATTCTAAAGTTGTCACCTCCCCATAGTAAAAAAAGAACTCAAATCTTTGTTTGGGAAGATAAATTTTGTGCGGAAATTAATAAGTAGATTAGTAGAAATAGTTCATCCCCTTAATGATTTACTCAAAAAGAGGGCGAAGATGGAATGGGTTCTAGAGATTAAGAAATCATTCAAAGATATCAAAGTGGCCATTTCTATGGCTCTGATCTTAGTAAGTCTTGATAATGAGTTACCTTTAAAGATATATTCCTTTGCTTTAGAACACTCTTGTGCTAGGATCCTGATGCAGAAAAAGAAAAAGGAAGATGAAAGAATAATTGATTTCATGAATTGCCCTCTAAAGAATGCCAAGTTGAATTACACAAACCTTGATAAGCATTATTTTGCATTGCTCAAGGTGGTGACAAAGTTTTGTCATTACATACTAAGAAGTAAGGTGTATGCAATTGTACCTGATCCAGTAGTAAAGATGCTTTTGATGCAGAATGAACTCAATAAAATACGAGAAAAATGAATGGCCATACTTCAAGAATTCGATCCAAAAATTCAACCTATGAGATTAGTCAGAGGTCAAGGGTTGTCAAGAATAATACTTGATAACCAGGATAGAAATGAAAAGGAATTCAAGTTTGATAGTGAAACAAATGAGGATGATCAGAATAAAAGGCTTACATTTAAAGTTGATATTGGTCAAGGTGTGGTGATAGACATTTGGTATCAGGGTATTGTTTATTATCTGCTATAGGACCAATGCCCTAGTTGGATGAATAGTTCACAATGTAGGGGACTCAAAATGAAGCGTGAGTCGTATATGCTACATGATAGAAAGTTATACAAGAGAAATTATGAAGGGAT
This sequence comes from Cupressus sempervirens, assembly GCA_028749045.1. Taxonomy (NCBI): domain Eukaryota; kingdom Viridiplantae; phylum Streptophyta; class Pinopsida; order Cupressales; family Cupressaceae; genus Cupressus; species Cupressus sempervirens. The sequence goes on along the minus strand of CM053786.1, from coordinate 552,264,405 downwards.
CTATCTAAAGTGCTTAGGCCATGAAGAAGAAAAGGAAGTCTTAGAACATTTTCATGACAAGAATGGTATAGGACATGGTTTAGCAGAAGCAAAGACTCACACGATTTTAAGATCTGGTTATTTTTGGCCTTCAATATTCAAAGACACTTTCAAGCATGTATGTTCTTGTCATATTTTTTAGACTAGTGCCAATAGAGAAAGGCACTTGGTAATGCCATTACAACTAGTGTACAAGGTGTGCCCCTTCACAAAGTCAGGGTTGGACTTTATTAGTCTGGTAAATCTGCCATCATCAACTGGGCACACATTTATCCTCACAGCTATAGATTACTGTACACAGTGGACAAAAGAAGAAACATTCAAAAATTGCACTACTAAGGTGATAACAGAATTCTTGGAAGAACATATTGTTACCAAATTTAGAATGCCATTTGCCCTTGTGTGCAAAATTGCAATGCTAAGGTGGTAACAAACTTCTTGGAAGAACATATTATTACCAAATTTAGAATGCCATTCACCCTTGTGTGCGATAATGAGTCAACTTTTGCATCAGTTTTCTTGACCCAATGGGCACTTGAAAATCAAGTCATCATCAAGTTCTCTTCAAATTATTACCCACAAGAAAATGGGGTAGCAGAATCTATGAACAAGAACTTGATTACGGTAATAAAGAGATTGTTGAAAGAGAACCCTAGAGATTGGCATACGCAGTTGAAATATGCCTTATGGACAGATCAAGTAAGGGTTAAGAATGCTTTAGGAACTTCTCCTTATTTACTTGTCTATGGAAAAAAGCTAGTATTTCCACTCAACCTCAAGATTCCTATTTTGAAATTCATGAGTGGGTATGCTAAATATGCTGACAAAGTACAAATTAGATTGCTAAATCTTTTAGAGATGGATGAGAAACAAATAGCTGCATTGGAGCACATGGCTAAACATCAATTTGTTGTAAAAAGATGGTTCGATAAGAGAGCCACGATAAAATCATTCAAGATTTCTAACCTTCTTCTACTATGGGATAAGGTGAAAGAAAAGTTAGGCAGCCATACCAAGTTTCAATGCTTGTGCATAGGTTCTTATTAGATTGTAAAAAATTTCAGAGAAAACACTTTTAGGCTCAGTTCCTTACAGGGGGAATTTTTTCCTTTGCCAGTAAATGGGCAATTTCTAAAACATTATTTTGAAGCCTAAAAGAAACAAAAATTAGTTAGATTGTATTTCTACAATTAGTTATATTTTACTTCCACAAGTGTGTTTATTTTCTGCAGGAGTGTTTGCTTCCAGTTATGTGTTTGCTTCCAGTAGTGTGTTTTTTTTCAAAGTCACATCAGTCCTAGGGGCTAAAGGTGCACTTGAGATTTTATCTTGAGATATTTTGCTAACTACTCTTTTGGTTCTAATTTTAGGAAGAGGTATTTCTTTGTCAAAACATTGGACAATTGTTTGTCTTTTACCAACTGAGCAACGAACATTGCTTGCATAAATGGAGAGATTTTCAATCTAAAAATTAATATTCTAGGCCAACAAGTTCTCAAAAATTTATAAATCTTAAAAAATTGATTATTTTAGGTGTTTTCAAATTAAACTCAAAGATGGCAAGGGACGATCCAAACTTCAATTGGTTCAAGCAAGAGGGGTCGTCTCGAAAGGTTGTTAAGATCATTGTTTGGCATGAGAGTTTATAAAAGTTCTAAAAGAGGAATGCAAGGGATGTTCACTGAAGATCAAATCCAAGAAATGACACTGATGTCTTGGCTACACATTCTAAGCATAGTTAGGATACAAAAAATTTAAAAAAAAAGAAAAGAGCGGTGTTAAGACTGAAGGATTCTAAAATATCTGACACAGAAAAAGATATGTTTTCAAAACAAAGTATATTGTATCCAAAACATTACTTCATTAAATAGTAACACTATGAACTACATGGAGCGATTATTCAAAATTTGTGAAAAAGCTAAGAGAATGTGACATCCCGCCAAGAGCCCTCAAACTAATTCTCTCATCTAGTTAAGAAATTCATTAATGAATAACCTTCATAAAAATTCTTAATGAATGAGCCAAGAGGAGTGGAAGATTGTTTCTATGTTTTCAGAAAACTTTGATAGACTGCATCCTGAGATGTCGAAGGGAATAAACACACAAATCACACACTGAGCTTGAAGGTTTTGAATTATGGAGTTTTGATTGTAAATTCATCTGAAATATGCTTGAGGTGTTCAAAGTTCAGTTGGTGTTGGACACACATTGAAAGGGTGTTTCCTGATGAAGAAATGCCTTAGTCATTTCTTCCTATTTTCAGGGCTATTTGTTGTGGTTCCACAATGCACACCCCATTCCCTACTAGGAATAGGGACCCCCTAACTTTTTTTGGGTCCCCAAACTTACAATTCGAGATCCAAAGAAATGTTAAAGAGTAAAAATTTTGAAAAAACCCAAAAAAAGTTATTGAAAAATCTAAAAAATAAAAAAAAATTGAAAAAATTGAAAAATTGAAAAAATCATAAAAATATATGTAATTTGAAAAGGACACTAAAAAAATTATAAATTTAAAAATTAAAAAATTAAAAAAAAATCAAACCGTGCACCCACACACCTCATGAGGGTCATGGAGCGCATTCCCACCCACGATGGGGTGCAATGCGAGGCTGTGCACTTGCGCGCTGCACATTGCGCACCACAATGGGTGGGCTTGGCTATAAAGCCCCCCTCCCCCCAATGCAAACCTCTTCATCTTATTCTTGTTTGTCATTGTGTTTAGGGAAAGCTTCAAACTTGTTTTCTACGTGTCCTCTACACCTATATTGAGGTGCATTCAAACCCCATGCAATGTGGTACTGTGCATGCCCCATTTTCATTGCACTGGGCACATTTTTTTTGTTTACTTTTTGTGCCGAGCACACCACTAAGTGGTGCCATGTGCATTCAAAGTCACACACACACTTGGCATCACGTGCCACATTCAACACTGCATCAAACTCATGCTTGGTGCCACACTCTGTGCACACATACTACTCCGCAGCACACATGACAAACTCTGTGCCTCCACTATTTTGTGCTACACACATAGTACACTACACCACACATGACAAACATTGCACCTCTACCATTTTGTGTTGTGCATGAAAAACTCTGTTGCATATGCCTCTACCACTGTGCTACACACACTAAGCCTCTATAATTGGAAAACCCTTAAAAATATATTTTAAAAATATAAATAAAGGCACTAAAATTGAGCATCTTATTTTTATTTTTATTTTAGTAAATAGTTGAATGCTTTTGCATTTTAATTTTTAGGTTTTCATATTTTTATCTAATACATGTTTTTCTTGTGTCGTACAGATATAATGGCATTCACATATGGAGAGAAAATGGCACCCAAGCCCTTTGTATTCAAGTTCCAAGGCATGCCATCAAAGTTGAGGTTCCAAGATGATTATGTAGAGATTAAGGACACTAATCTAGGACACACTGACTTGGGAGAGTTCCTCAAAATCTACAACAAACCCACTGAAAGGTTAGCTCTAGTATCCACCTTAATCCATTTTGGGTTGGTGAGTGTAGCTTCGCATCCACTATTAGTATAGTCAATAGAATTGATCATGACACCGATGCAATAGTTTGTTCCTGAAGAGAGAATGGTTAAGAGTTTTATAGGAAAAGTTTTATTAGACCTCCGACCTGACAACATTGAGGGGGTCTTCCACCTCCTAAGGGCAGATCAATTCATCAAGCTCTCTTATGAAGCAGCAGAGAGATGGTATAGGGAGCACTTGAAAGAAGCATCTAAAATCATCCAATCCTCCTATCTCATTGAGAAAACTCCTTTGGGCAGGGTCACAGGAAAGGTGGACATGACTAGGGGATACATGAAGGAGGATATTGGTCATTCTATCATTCTTCTAAGTAGAGTCATGAGTCTACTAGCAATTGGCCACCTTAGCACTTTCATGGTCAACTTTATTGAGACAATCAAGATGGAAAGGATGCCACTGGACTGGGCCACAACACTAACTAAAAATTTTTGTTAGAAATTGTTGTCATAAAGGTTTGCACCATTGTCCAAAGTTTTTACCTAAGGACAATCTTGTGAAACAAGGAAACAACCTCCAAGCTGTAGGACTTGAACTATGAGGTTGAGTCTCTAGAGAAGGTTGGCTTCCTTTACTATCAAGATGTGCCTAAATACTCTTGGAGAGGAAAAGGGAGAAGAAATGCATAGAAGAAAATCTACCTATTCTAACCTAAGGGGGTGATGCACCAAAATAGAGTGTTCAAACCAATCTATGCACATACATGCACTATTGAACCATCATGACACCAAAGATATACACATCATGACTTTCTTTAATCTAACAATCACATGTAGATCAGAAAACCCAAATGAATGACACAAGGAAAGAGAGGATTCACTTATATACCATTCATAGGCCAAAAGAGATACAGTCATGCAAGATTGTAGATCTCTACGATACACCAATGAGAGGCAAATAGTTCTTGCACTTTACATCAATGGCTGAAGGAGATAAGTTAGAATGTCATACGGTTCAGAGACAAAGGGAACTTATAGTGAAATTGTAGGGAAATATCAAAGAAGTCAAAGAAGAGTCGACAGACCTGAAAAAATTCACAAAAAATGCCTTTATAGCTCAGGCATAACTAAAATATTTTTCTCTGAAGTTATTCCACAACCACTGCCATTAAGTCTCCATAAAGATCTAGAGAAAATCTAGTCTGGGCACAAGTTCAGATACAATGAAACCTAATATTTTGTTGAAATAGGGCTCTGACAGGAACAACACCATTAAACCATTCTGACCAAGTAGATAGATAAACTGGGGTGGTGGAGTGTTCTCCTTCATTCACTGAGTTTAGCATTCATTCGGGAGTGGTTGGCATTGATCACAAGGATTAGATCGCACAAGAAAATTTGATCTCCTTCATTTTTGGCTCATCAGTCAGCAAAAAATTAGTAGGTCAAATAGAATACAGCAACTAGAATGGGCCATGTGGATCAATTATTTTATTTCATTTTGACACCCACAGGGTCTTCCTGAGTTTGACCACATCTAACTGACTAACTATGCCACCTCCAAAACCCTAACTATGATATCACATAACAGCCAGCCCTATCAACCAATGCTAACTGTAGCATTATCTCATCGGGCCCGCAAGGACACATGTGACTGAATCGCTATCTCACTATACATAAAAAGTGAGCACCTTGCCATAGCAAGATAGCGACCATCGTAGATTCTCATTGATCATGTGGAAGACATTTGATGCATTACTAAAGAGAAATATGGTGGGCCCCTTGTCGCTATGTTTCTATTCGTAACCTTTGTGTAACTCACCATAGCGAGATAACGACGATCGTAGATTTGAGATTGATCTGACAATTAGAATCATTGACATGTTCTATGCATGGGGGTGTGGGTCTAGTTATTGATGATGTCAGAAAACCCTACACCGCTGGCATATAAATTCATATTTTTAAAAAAATTGGCCATATTACCATGTTGCTTGGGTCACACCGCATGTTTATTTCTCGACTAGGCATTATGTCGCTAACAATGAGATGAACAAGTTTTGCGATAGCGATATAGTGACCTCTGGTGCTGTCACTTTTCCCAGTGTATATGTGTATTCCACTAGATGCCATCATGTGTGAAAAATTTAAAACTGATATCTAATGAAGCATTGTTTAGGACCCATCTTCTGAAAAATTTTCCACAAGATTACTTTATGTCAAGGTGCTATGTCGTAAACGGCAAGAAACACAAATTTCCTGATTGTGATATAGTGAGCTCCAACAGGTTACCAAAAATTGGCACCGGACTTCATCTTTAGTACTGCAAAAAAAATTTGATGGTCGCTATCTTGCTATAGGAAACAACCTTGCAACTTTTCATAGCGAGTATGCAACATCTGTAGATCTTAACAAGATCCAATGGTGGGGAAAGTTACAGGCCAACGAAAAAAAAATAGGAGAGAAAAGAAATACAATAAAGTTTTAATCATTTTATTTTTTGTATTTTTTGAGCATTAAAATAATATTAAATATGGGAATTGGCCATTGACTAGGTCAAGTATTTGAATTCAAATTTTGGTGGGGGGAAAAAATAGGTAATATTTCTGGCAACTCAGAGGGGACGCAAGCCAGCTATGCATGTGACTAGTTAACTTATGCATCCGTTGGGCTATAGTCGCAAAAGATTTGGATCAATGCACTGTAAAACCCCAACCCTACCTCTATGGGAACAAAAACCTAAAAACTTGCCCTCTGTCTCTGCAACTAGAACCAGAGACCAAAAAACCTTTTGCAACCTTCAAAACTTTGAAAAAAAATTGGCTATATCACAAGGAGAAACTTGTGCTTGTGCACTTCTTGGAAAGTAGGAAACCAATAGAAAGAAAACTAAGCTACGTATGTACATGAAACCTCAAGCCCTGTCAAAGAAATGGTTTGAGATAGATCCCATTGACTGGGATAGGCAAAACTTCACCATTAGGCATGCTTAATTGAAAAGCATTGGCCTACTTGCAATTGACAATCAGATAGGGACCACTCCATAGCGCATCAAATTTTGAGCGTCTCCCTGGTTTTGCCCTGTCTGCATCCCATTTCAAAACTAAATCACCCTCTCTGAAGGTTCTAACCCTAGCCTTCTTGTCAAAGCTCCTTTTCACCTATTGTTGATGTGTTTCTAGGGTCTACATGGCCTGACTTCTTTTCTCTTCTAGCTCCATCAGCTCTGCCATTCTTACTATCATGGCATCATCTTCAATTAGCTCCAGCTGATGAGCTAGTTCTGGGGATGGGAATTCTAATGAAATTGAAAGCCTTGCTTCTTTACCATATACCAACATAAATGGTGAATTTCCTATTGACCTCTTAGGTGTTATTCTGTCAGCCCATAGTGCAATCCTCAAATTTTGATGCCAACACCTATGGTTATCCTCTATAGTTATTTTCATAATCCTAATTAGGTTTTTGTTGGATGACTCAGCCAAACCATTACCCTAAGGATAGTAGTTTGAGGATGTGCTTAAGTAGATATTATAGTCAACTACCCACACACAAATCTAAGCTCCTACAAAAGATTTTGTATTATCTGAAATAATGGTTGAAGGGGCACCAAACCTGGTCACAATTTCATCAAGGAACTCAACAACTAAAGATTATGTGGTGTCATTCAATGCAACTCCCTCTATCCATCTAGTGAAGTAATCTGTAGCAGTTAAAATCCATTTGTGACCAGAACTGGAAGAAGGATTGATAGGGCCTATGAAATCCAGTCCCCATTGAGCAAAAGGTTGGTCCACTTGAATGGGATGAAGAGGACAAGCTGTAAGATTTTTCTTACCAAAAAAGAAGGCACATTTTTCACACTTCCTCACATACCTATGCCAATCATAGAACAGGGATGGCCAGTAGTAACTAGCCCTCATGATCTTCATTGTATTAGTCCTTATTGAGAAGTTACCACCATCAGGACCATCATGAAGCTCTTTGATCATTCTTTCAGCTTGGTCTATGTAAATGCATCTTAATAGGGCTCCATTAAAATCTTTCATGAAAATGATGCCATCAACTATGACATAAGGAATTGACTTTAATCTATACTATCTCCTTGTTCTATCTAATCCTTGAGGATAACCATTGCCTAATAAGAAATTCCTCATATCATCCATCCAATTACTTGGGTTATCAAATCTTGTCTCTTGTTGCTCTTTTAGTATCATAGAAACTTCCTCATCTGATTCTTGAGATGATATCATCTATTTACACAACCCCTTCCTCTTACCAGCTTGGTGATCTGGATGTCAACATCATATTCCATTACTTTAGTAATCCAACTAGCTCTCTTCTCACTAATATCTTTTATCAAAAGGAAATCCTTCACACTGGCATGGGGTACTAACAAATGAATTTTATTATGAGATAGGAGGTGTCTAAATTTCTTTAAAGCTTTGATGACTGCAAGGGCTTGATTCTCTACATAGTTGTATTTATCTTCATACTCTTTAAGCCCTTCACTAAAGAAGGCTATGGGCTACTCTTCATCTTTATCATTTGTTTGAGTCAAGATAGTAGAAATACTTGACTCACCACCTAGGGTATAAAGGATAAAATCCATTTCAAATTTTGGATTAATGAGAGTGGGGGCCGAGGCTATGGCTACCTTGATCTCTTCAAAACTTTCCTTCCCTTCCTTGGTCCATGCAAAGACCATACTTTGCTTGAGAATAGTTGTAAGGGGTTTTACCATGGTAGCAAGATTAGGGATAAATCTTCTCACAAAATTTATCCTACCAAGGAAACTTTGCAACCCTTTCTTATGCTTAGGAAGAGGGAGAGAAAGTATTGCTTTTGTTCTTTCTGGATCAATGGTTAGACCATCCTCAGATACAATGTGTCCTAATAGTTTTCCTTGATTGGTAGCAAAGACACACTTGCTTGGGTTAATGAATATCCCAAACTCTCTACACCTTGAGAACACCTATCTCAAATGATTAAAATGATCTTCTACACTCTTTGAATACACTGTGATATCATCAAGGTAAACTAATAAAAACCTTTCAATCACATTTTTGAAGGCCATCTCCATTGCCTTCTAAAATGTAGCACCTACATTGGTTAGCCCAAATGGCATCTTACAATAAGCATAGGTACCCCATTTGGTGGTAAATGCAATCTTGTACCTATCAGACTCTTTGACCAGCACTTGATTGTAGCAAGAAAATCCATTGAGAAATGAAAACCTCTTTGAACCACTAACCTTGGACAAAATCTGCTCCATGGAAGGGAGAGGATGGTGATCTTTAAGGGAAGCTTGGTTAAGGTCCCTAAAGTCCACACACAATCTAATTTCTCCATTCTTCTTCCTAACATGGACAAGGTTTTCTACCCATGATGAGAGCTTGATGGGGAAAATTATATTAGCCTCAATCAATTTGGAAAGCTCTTTTCTCATTAAGGGTTCAATTTTGGGATTCACTAGCCTCTATTTTTTTCTTACTGGTTTGACATTATCAATTAAATCTATGGTATGCTGAAAAAACCTTGGGTCAAAACCCTTTAAATCATCATACAACTAGGTAAATACATCATTAAATTCTTGACATATATGAATAAAAATTTCTTGCTCAATCTCAGTACATACCTTCCCCATGTTTAAGGACTTTCCATTAGTAACCATGACTAGGGTGCAATCATCTTCATCAATAGCTAAGTTTAGGACTCTGCCTCTTGCTTGGTCATCAGGATTAAAAAAACTCTCTAAGGTAATGAGACCCTTAGGCAATTTGTTGGAACTAAGATTAATGATTTGATCACCATACTGATCCTGAAGTCTTGACTTGTTTCTATCTAAAAATTCTAATTCATTCTACAAGAAGCTTACAATTTGTTCATTAGATTCAAACACTTGCCAATGGATGTTGTTGTCAAGGATGGCAAGCTTTGCTACCATTTTGATTTGCTGCTTCTTTTTCTTTTCAAGATTCCCTAGCACATCATGAGATGCACCTATTGTTGCAAGTCTATCAGCATGTCTATTTTCTTTTCTAGGGATACTTTGAATATTAAATGCATTGAAACCCTCAAGAAAATCCCATACCCTATGTTTATAAGACTTGAGCAAACCATTCTTGATGGTATTCTAATTTCTCACTCGATTAACTACCAACTCACTATCTCCATATACACTTAAGGCTTGAATTCCTCTTTTTTGAGCAAGTTGGAGACCCTGAATCAAGGATTCATACTCAGCCACATTTTTAGTGCAATTGAACTGGAGCCTAAATGAGAAGTATTAACTTACTTGTGCAGGAGAAATCAACATCACACCAGCCCCTAATCCATTCTTATTCCTTGAGCCATCAAAGTACATACTCCATATCCCACTCACATCTTCTCTAGTCTCCACAAGATTGGGAACTAGAGCATCCTTCTCTAATATACAATATGTACTAAGGCTTATCTCAAAGGTTTATAACGTAAGATCAAATTGATATGCATTAGCCCATTCATCTAAGAGAAAATTAGGTATCTCTGCTAGGGAAGTAGTAGGCTCATTCATTATGTCTTTCTCATCCATTACTAGGATAGTGCAATTCATGTTGATGAGATTAGGGGTGTAGGGTTTAGTATGATGGAGGGCTAGAGGCTTTGATCTAATTGAAGCTTTGGTCCCATATCTTGTCATAAAAGACATATATGACCAATCAAAAGATATGTAACCACATATTTGGGCAGTGAAGTCTCTTGACAGACAAATTGCAAAATGTGGCTTGACTTCAGCAACGGATATATCTTGAGTTATAGTACAACCAGGGCATGCATGTAGGGCCATTTCCACATTCCTAAGGATCCCTATAGTCTTGACAGTACTACCATCCAACTATAATAGATCCTTAACAATGGGCTCATATTTCATTTCCAAAGCATCTGCAACACACCTAGGCATCACTAAACTACTAGCCCCTAAATCAATCATGCAATTGTGAATTAATTTACCCCCTATAATTAGAGAAACATAAAATGGAGGGGGTCTAACCTTTTTTCTTGTTTCTTCCTCCCTTGATTGTTGTACTAGGCTTGTGGCACTTTCCATGCTAGGTGGCTTACCCCTTGGTTCAATGCTTTCCAGTTCTTGCTGCAGCAATCTCTTTTGCATGGGTATAGTAGCAAGAGCATCCCACATGGAAATATTCACATTTGTCTTCTTCATTTTTCTACCACATTGAATGGCACAATAGGTACCTTCGTAGAAGCCTTGGGAGATGCATTTGCAGGAGGTTGAGATGGGACAACCTGAGGATTACTTACATCCTTTTTGCCATTATTTTTCCTCTATTGCTGAAAGGTATTTGATTGATCATTTACTACTTGCTCATGAGGTATTTTATTTGAAGTTGAGGCCTAATTGAGAGGAGGAGGGGTATCATCTTAAATAGCTCTTCTTTTTCTCCTAGTGTTGTGAGCAATGGAATCTTGGTTTACATTACAATTCTCTTCCACCTGATGATTCATAAAGGAGAAATCAACTTGTAATTGCATATATGAGGCATCTTTCAATTGGTCCTCCCTATATGATTTTACTATTGTAGGCTCTTAGATGGTCAAAACCAAATAAGATTCAGCCTTCTGACAGATTCAACGAGCATGGGAGTAGTTATAGGAGGGATGAAAATCCTGATCTTGGGCCATGTTGTTTTAAGGAACTAAGGCCTTGCTTTGGTTTATATTTGAGGTTGAAGCATGGCTATTCTGCCTATTTTGATCAAAAGAAACATTCCCATGATTATAATTTGAAGGCCTACCACTGTTCAGAGTTTGATATTTCAATTTATGAGCCTTACTACCTTGAGCTTGATGTCTCTCTAAAGTCACCACCTTATTGCTCACTTTTTGCATGATAGAGAAGCTATCCTCCAACTTCTTCTCTTGGCCCTGCAATCTTTTATCTATGTTTAGCATCATAGATTGCATCATCTCCTTGATTTCATCTATTCCATTTGAAGATGTGAAAACTTGAGGGAATAGAGCAAGGGATTGTGATGTGGAAGTTGTGGGAAGAGGAGCTATTGCTGGTTGGTGATTTGGAACATCAAGAAAGAAAGGCATAAGAGGCCTTGGAGCTAGCTTACCTCCTTGTATTAGGATGTTTTTTGACTTTATTACTATGTCATAAGCATTAGGCAAGGTATCTCCTCCCATAGTTTGGATTGTAGTGGCAATGTCACTGTTAAAAGCTCTGAGGTAATGCAAGAAGGCATTACCAAGGGTAGGCTTTACTGAAGTAGGTATTCTATCCCATGTCTTTTGAAATCTATAGTTGAAATCAGTCATACATTCATGGCGGGCTCTTTTTATAGTAGTCAATTTTTCTAAAAGTGACAAATGGTCACTTTTGTTCTCAAAGTGTTTACATAGTCCTACTCCTAATCCATCTCAATCTGCTATAGAACCATGAGCCAAACCTCTATACCATTGTAATGCTTTTCCTTTCAAGGATGAGGCTAGAATCCTAACTGCAACATCATCCTCTATAATACCATGGATATTATAGACATTTGCAACTTCTTGAATGTGTTCTGAGGGAGAGATAGAAGTTTCACCAGAAAATTTTGGTATACTTTTGAGTGCAACTATTGGTATGTCATGTCTTTGGGCCAATAAAAGAGGACTTCCACCATTAAAGGTGGCAAAAGTATGGACTCTAGGTTGTTCCATATAGACAAGTGATCTATAGATATGTGTTGATGGCAATCTAGGCTGAGATCTAATAGTAGGAGGAGTAGAGATAGATCTTGCAAGTGTATTTGTTGCTATTGCACTCCTAACTGGTGATAAAGATACTCTAGTCTTCCTTCTTCTAAGATTTGAAAATGAAAGCTCTTGGTACTAAAATTTACCTCTAAAAGATGCCCTTGTTTTAGCTTTGGGCATGAATTGCTGCAACTTTGGTCTGGAACTAGATGTATTTGAAGCTCAGAGTTGCCAAGTACTTGAAGAATGAGCCTCTTGAAGGCTTGGACACTAAAGCCAGTACTCTCTCCTCAGTATTAATCTTGAAATCTTCCTTTTGACACCAATAGACTTGAAATTTTTTGAATAAAGTCCCACTGGGCATACCAAAAAAATTTGTCACAAAGGTTTGCACCCTTGTCCAAAGTTTTTATCTAAGGACAACCTTGTGAAATCCAAGCTATGGGACTTTAACTATGAGGTTGAGTCTCCAGAGAAGGTTGGCTTCCTTTACTATCAGGGTGCGCCTAACTACTCTTGGAGAGGAAAAGGGAGAAGGAATGCATAGAAGAAAAAATACCTATTCTAACCTAAGGGGGTGATGCACCAAAATAGAGTGTTCAAACCAATCTCTTCCCATACATGCACTATTGAACCATCATGACACCAAAGATATACACATCATGACTTGCTTTAATGTAACAATCACATGCAAGTTAGAAAACCCAAATGAATGACACAAGGAAAGAGAGGATTCACTTATATACCATTCATAGGCCAAAAGAGATACAGTCATGCAAGATTGTAGATCTCTACAATACACCAATGAGAGGCAAATAGTTCTTCCACTTTACATCAATGGCTGAAGGAGATAAGGTAGAGTGTCATACATTTAGAGACAAAGGGAATTTACAGTGAAATTATAGGGCAATATTAGAGAAGTCAGAGAAGAGTCGACAAACTTGAAAAAATTCACAAAAAATGCCTTTATAGCTCAAGCATAACTGAGATATTTTTCTTTGAATTTATTCCACAACCACTGTCATTAAGTCTTGATAAAGATTTGGAGAAAATCTGATCTGGGCACAAGTTTAGATACAATGAAACCTGATATTTTGTTGAAACAGGGCTCTGACAAGAATAGTACCATTAAACCATTATGACCAAGTAGATAGATAAACTGGGATGGTGGAGTGTTCTCCTTCATTCAATGAGTTTAGCATTCATTCAAGAGTGGTTGGCATTTATCACAAGGATCAATTCATGCAAGAAAATTTGATCTCCTTTGTTTCTAGCTCAATAGTTGGCAAAAAATTAGTAGGTCAAATAGAATACTCCAACTAGAATCGGCCACATGGACCAATTATTTTATTTCATTTTTCTACCCACAAGGTCTTCCCAAGTTTGACCACATCTAATTGACTAACTATGCCACCTCCAAAACCCTGACCATGATATCACATAAGTGCCAGCCTTAACTACCAATGCTAACTATAGCATTATCCCCCTCGAGCCTACAAGGACATGTGTCACTGAATTGCTATCTCGCTATACATGAAAAGTGAGCACCTTGCCATAGTGAGATAGCAACCATTGTAGATTCTCATTGATCATGTGGAAGAAATTTGATGCATTACTAAAGAGAAATATGGTGGACTCCTTGTTGCTATGTTGCTATTTGTAACCTTCATGCAACTCACCATAGCGAGATAATGACAATCGTAGATTTGATATCAATCTGATGATCAGAATCATTGACATGTTCTATGCATGGGGGTGTGGGTCTAGTTATTGATGAAATGAGAAAACCCTACACTGCTAGCATATAAATTCATATTTTTGAAAAAACCTGGGCATATTACCAAACTGCTTAGGTCCCACTGCATGTTTATTTCTTGACTAGGTGCTATGTCGCTAACGGCAAGATGAACAAGTTTCCCGATAGCGATATAGCGACCTCCAATGCCATCACTTTTCCTGGTGTATATGTGTATCCCACTAGATGCCATCGCATCCGAAAACTTTATAACTGATAACTAATGGAGCATTGTCTAGGACCCATCTTCTTAAAAAGTTGTTGTAGGATTACTTTCTATCAAGGTGCTATGTCTCTAACGGCGAGAAACACAAATTTCCCAATAGCGATATAGCGAGCTTCGATGGGTTACCAAAAATTAGTGCCAGACTTTATCTTTAATACTACAAAAAAATTCCAATGGTCACTATCTCACTATAGGAAACAACCTCGCAACTTTTCATAGTGAGTACACGACATCCATAGATCTTAACAAGATCCAACGGTGGGGAAAGTTGCAGGCCAGCGGAAACAAAATAGGAGAGAAAATAAATACAATAAAGTTTTAATCATTTTATTTTTTGTATTTCCTAGGCATTAGAATAATATTAAAGATGGGAAGTGGTCATTTGGTGGGTCAAGTATTTGAATTCAAATTTTGGCGGGGGCCAAAACTAGGTAATAGCAATTAGGGGCAGTTAAAGACAAGAGGAATTTCTATATGACTTCTTACATAGTATATCTGCTTGCAACAAGGGCAAAAAACTACCCCAATTTGTACAAAAGAGGCAACATGTAGGATTCTAATGCCTGGCCCTACATTGTCTACCCTTAATTGGTGAAGAAGAAGCTCTCAACATAGAGCAAGGAATATAGAAGCATGAATGACGCATTCATCTTTGCAGTCATCTGATTCATAGAACATGATTATGGAAAGAGGCTTTCTAATGAGGCAATAACATAGATAACAGCTCTCAGGGCCTATTACATCCAATTTAAGACATTCACATATCTATGAGTAGCTGGTGCTTCTGTCAACCCCAAGAAGCTCCCCAAATATCCAAGTAACAAACTAGTGTTAATAGAGATTGCACGGCAGATTGAATATGTGTATGCGATGGTGAAGAGACAACAAAGACCTTGTTGGACATGGCCCCTAGTCATAAGACTATACTAGGTGAAACAGAAGCAAGATATTCCATCCTTTGAGTGGGAATGAGAGAATTATCCCCTCAAGGAGTACAATTCCCCTAGGATTTGTTTTGATAATATCGGGAAAGTGGAGAGTATGGCTAGCAAGGAGTTCCACCATGAAGATGCCATTGAAGACCACTGAATGAACACTACAAATGACTATGATGTTCGTATAAGGGATTATTGTAGGATAACTTTGTATTTGGTAGAGAAGGCTCTCAAATTGAACATCCTAGAGGAAATATGGCAACAAGATTCATGAGAGCTACTGGACCCCCTGTTCAACTCAAACAAAATAGGAGAGAGACCTATCATGAATGCCAAGGTTGACAAGGAGGAGGGTTATGATATTAATCATCAAGTGAGGCATGTCATTAGAATGATGAATGATTAGATCAAGTAGCCTTTTCAACTTGATCCAATACTTGACATTGTGATCTTTCATGCACAAGCTCGCCCAGAGAAAGGTAGAGGGAAGAAAGTTACAATTCCTACCTTTGCGGCCCAATCTCTTATCAAGTTAGATATTGTATATCAAATTGACTGCCTGGTTGGATACTATCATCCTCAAGAAAGGAAGGGAAAGAATAAAAGGAAGAGGACCTCCCCTCAAAGGATTGAAATAGAATAGGGTGAAGTGAAAGCACCTTACCAGTAGTAGGAAGAGAGTGTGCAAGGGTCTGAGGATACTAGAGCTACTCAAGTCTAGGATGACCCTCAATTGTCTCCCTTTGTACCTAGCAAGTTGGAAGAGGGAGAGAGTTAGAAAGTTTCCATTCCTTGACAAGAAGAGCTAGCATCCCCTTCTACCTTGAAAAAAAAAAAAAAGAGGATTAAGATTTAGATTAAGAAGAGGCAAAGGGTGACTAGGAGAATGGTGCCTTTTCTGTCTATGCCTGAGACCATTCTAGAAGGAGAAGATGAGGAAGAAGAGGAGCCAGATGAAGAAGAACATATGCCACTACAAAGAAGAACTCAACTAGCTAGAGCCACAAAGAAAGAAAGGAGAAGGAGCACCACAGGTACATCACCATCCACCCCAACAGGACCCTTGGAAGTCTCTTCTTTAGATGATTAAGTACAATAGTAGGTCAATGAGAAAAGTGAAGAGGGAGATGACATTTTCAAATTGTAAGATTTTGATTTTATGCTTGTGGGAACAAACCTAGTTGGGGATAAGATTAGGGATACCCCTATAGGTAAACCTCAACAAGAAGATTAGATGCAAATGCCACCAGACTCACAGGGTCCTAATCTTACTCCCCCATCTCTACCACAAGTCATAGTGGTAGATCAAGGCTCAGTTACTCCTCCAGCCCAAAGCTCAGAAGAGGAATAGGTTCAAGAACCATCACAAGGAGAGGAACCAAAAAAAATGGCAACTAATGAAGTTTCAAAGGAGGGACAAATGGTGGAATATTCCCAACCACCTTCCCAAGACACTAAGGTGCAAGCTGCAGGGCCTACTGAAATAGAGGCCATAGAAGAAGAGCCCTCGTAGAGAAAAAGTACTTTGAGGAGGAGCGATAAGGGGAAGGAGGTAGTAGAACATACTCCTTCATCCTCAAGAGGCAAGTCTTTAGTTGACCACATCCCAAGATGGCTCCGAAAAGAAGTAGTGAGGAGTACCAAACCTCATTTATGTGGTATTGAGGAAGACATTTTTGAGATTACAGAGATTTTGAATAAGCCTAAGTCCCCATTGCATGAGGCAAGATTGCTGGCCTTCCTTAAAAATACACAGAACCAATAATTGTTCACCCCTAATCCCGATCACCCCAAGGATACATTAAACACTATTCTTAAGGAAGGGGGGAATGTACAGTCAAATCTATTTTTAAAAGCCTATCAACAATGGCATGAAAGTTTTGAAGAGAAGAGAATTTTGATAATTTAGGGGAACCTAAAGTTAATGCACACTACACAAGAGAACATGAATAAAATCGTAGTGATTTTGAAGCAGGACTTTAGTATTATGGATGAGGTGAGGGCCTGGAGTAAGGACTTACGAATTTTGCAGGCAATAAAAGGGCAAAGGTACAAACTTTTGATAGATGTATATATAAGGGAAGAGTTGGACATGATTAATGATTGGATAGAGAAAATTGTGGATAGTAATAAAGTAATGGAAACATTACACGCAGAGATTCATCTGCTCAAGGACCAAGCCCAAGAGCAAATTTTGGAAGTAGAGAAGCATTACAGCAATGCTTGTTTGGATATTTTTGAAGCTGGGGAATGGGAGAAGTTATTACCTATAGAGCTAGTGATAGATAATTTGAAGAATATTTTTGTGGAAGTTACTAATGACAAAGATGTCTGACAGGCCTTCAGGACTGAGGAAGCTTTGTTAGAATTGGATACCAAACTTGAGAATTTTGCTGACACCTGAATTGAGGTAGAAAATTATAGGAAAAAGGTCAAGGATAGGTATGAGGCTATAAATTTACCAAATGTGGAAAAAATCACTAAGATTATAGAAAAATTCAAGGGCAAACATCCAAACATAGCTTTGGGATGAAGGGGAACAAAACCCAAAAGCCAGAATTTCAATTTTGACACTCAAATTTTTTTTGAGATTTTGGACCATTTTGAGGTGTGCAACTTTGTAGGTCTATAGGTGCATAGGTCCGCAACTCTATAGCTTTGTAGGTTTTCATTTTCAAAAAAAAAATTGACAGTTAACTGCCAGTTCCAAAAATAGAGCTTTCCATGCATCAGAAACGCATTCTAACGGCAATTTAACTCTAACAAATGCCTAGTGAAGAATTAGCTTCCATTTTTGGCACTTCCAGACACTTCCACTTTGACTCAAAGCTTTCTTATTCTTCCCCTCTCTTAAATTCTTTGTTTTTCACATGTAAAGGCTCATGCATCCAATTAATGAATATAAAATGGATGGAGTCCTACTAAGCACTAGTGAGATTATTACTTTGTATGTAATTAGTTTTTTTAATTGTTTAATCGCATTTTATTGCATGAAGATATCTCTCACTCTCAACAAAAATTGAGGAGATGATTTATTATGAATACTCCATTGTAACATGTAATTAGGGTTTTCGTTATTTTGCAATAAAATTGTGCTTTTGGTGCTCGCATTTGAAGTGTAGTAATTCTTGCCTAAATGTGTCATATTTTTATGAATTTTCTTCATGAAATTGTGATTGATAAAAAATTTTATTACTTTGTTTCTAGCTGTACAATTTATTAGTTCTAGTGTTTGCTATGGTATTGACAAATTTTGCTGACATAACTAGCTCGAGAAGAAATCATTGAATTGTGCATGCATAACTCTCTGTCTTGCATGAGTGCACTTTCCATGTCCTTGTAATTTGATGAAGAGTGAAATATCATATGATCATTAAAGTTTCTCACTGATGATTGCATCATTGGAATTGAGGAAGTGTTGCTCCTACTTTCATTGGTTACCTATTGATTTCTTTGAAAGCTTAACTCACAGATGTGTTGTTTTCTATTGCTTATGCTTGTTAGGATTTCAATTTCACATTTTTTTCTTTGAATTCCATGTTATTTTCTTTAAATTTCTTGTTATTTTTTTAATTAACCCCCTCGTTAGAATAGGATTTCATACTAGCTGGACAATTAGATTGCATTCATAATAAACATAAAAGTACAAAAACATAGTTCTTTTCAGTGTTATTTTTGAAATAATGTGCAGATTCTTTGTCTTACCAAAATCAAAATGAATGAGCAAAGGCCTCCTCTTGAACATTCACGTTTATCTTCAATTGAGCAAATTCCAAGAGGTCGCAAGATTGCCTAAAACCTTGGAGTTGATTCATAAAATCAGCTTTTCAAGAGAGGAGTTTGCAGGAATTCCTACCATTTAGCATCATGTAAAATGACAAATCAACACATTTTTTAGTGTCTCAACCTTTGGCTTGCATGGTTTTTTTTTCCTTGCTTGCACTTACTTCTTTTCTCTTCTCTCGCTCTTCATGTGTTGCGGCCTCAGGGGTGTCAATGTGTCCTCTCATTCTTTTCTTTATTTCAGGTGTCATCAACACTTTAGGTCTCTTTCCTAGTCCAACTACCATTTCTTTCATTATTTTCTACCTTGGGACTACTATAGGTTCTTGTTTCACTTTAGCTAGTCTTGTTGATTTCCTTTTCACCTCAACTAGCTTTATCTCTTCTTTTTCTTCCTCACTAGACTAGGAAGTTTGAATTACTAGTGTAGCCTATGTTTTCACTATTGCAATTGGATTCATAAGGTGTTATGGGAGTTTGCACAAATGGTATTGCTACTATTACTCACTCTGCTAATATTGGGGTCGAAGCTGATCGTCCTACTACTGCTAGTGGTGGTACAAACATGATTCCTTCTTGTCTAATTTTATTCATCCCATACACTATTTTCTTTACTACACTTATTTCTTTTGGTACACTCATTAAAGGTGCCAAATGTATTAAACTCTTCATCTTTATCAAACTCAAGAATAAACTTAACATAACCTACAATCTCTAATTCTACAATTTCATAACCAAGTGGCTCAACATACAACATCCTTGGTTCAACTAATTCTATGTATGTGAAATCATTGTCTACCATTAAAAAAAAAATCATCTTTGTGTTTCTCAACCAATGATGGAAGGATTTTGTATCTTTGCTTCATTTTTTTATTGAAAGGTCTTCATTATTAGATCAATTTTGTTCTTAATTTTGTCAATAGGATGCCTCTTTCAAAAAAAAATTATCTTTTGCATAGTATGCTTTTCACTGCTCAAAAATTCAGATACTAACATGAATGGAAATATTTTTAGTAGGTGAAAGAATAAGTGAGTGATCAAAGATTGAAATCTGAATTGTTTGTTCCTTACTTTCTTTATTCTCTCCAAGTTCTCAACTAATTGTGCTCCTAGAATTTCACACAAATTAAGCTTAGAGCTCTCTACATATATCTTATAGGGTGCATGGATGAATCCTACTTCCATATCATCCTCTCTAGAACTTGAAAATATCTCGGATGCTTTGATCCTACTTATAAACCTAACATCATGTTTTTTGATCTTACTTATCACAATATCTCTCCCACTATACTCAATTTTGGTATTTTTCAACACATGTTTCTTTACATTCTTCTAATTAATGGGTATATCTCATTCATTACTCAAACTTTTGGCTTCATGAATAAGGTTAGCTGAAATCTTTATCACATTGTCTCCTAACTAGAACATTCCATTAGGAATCCTACTCAGTATAATCTTGGTCCATTATTCTTCATCAAACTCATAGAAAAATAGGAACTTAACTAGGTCAATGTATTCTAGGTTCTCGTATCCATTTTTTAAACTCATGTCTTGGTTGAATATGAAATCAAATTCCTTAGATACATTTTCTTCTCCGATAGACTCAAATTTACTTTTGATATAGTTTTCATTGTCTTCCAAATATAAAAATCTATCTAGTATCTTTGAAAATGTGATTACAAGGTCATGTTCTAAGGGCCTAATAGGGTTTACTTTTATTTTAGACATGGGTTCATCTTCCACATTATGAATCAATGCATTGTCCAACTTTACTTGTAAATTCTAAATAATTCACAAATTTAACCTTTGCAAAATTCTAAAATACCTCAATTGACTCAAAAATAGGGTTTTTTGATAAACACTCTTCAATTGTTTCTTTCAAGCCTTCAAATCTCTCTTAGTTTTATCCTTAACTTTCCACATGTTCAAATGGTACACTTAACTTATATTTTAATCCTAAAATTCTCTTATGTTACCTACTTCATTAATTGCACAAATACACAATAAACATAAAAGTTGTTGTAATCAACTAGTGAAATTATTTTTCTTCACACACTCATATGTGAACTCCAAATCTTATGTGTGCTTAACCATAGCTTCTTCACATCATTCTCTACCTCATACTAACTGCACAAGTCTCAATTCATCTGCTAGGTTTCTAACTAAGTTTTAGATCCTAAATACCTAATGTTTTACTTGTAAAATAAGTTGCTCAATCATTTAATGATTGGTTACCAATTGAATTCAATCTATTATCACATGTTTTACTTGACTAAATTTCCAATAAAACATATGAACTTGATGTTTCCATAGCTTTAACAAATGATTCATCAAGGTTTCCTACAAGATCTTTTACATTTTCTTCTTGACTATTATTTTTATCCTTGTTCCTTCCATTTTTGTTCATATTCCTTCTAGAGTTAGGGTTCCTCATATTGATCCTTATGTTAATTCTACAAAATCTTTTCATGTGTCCTGTGTTATTGTAAATCTAACAAACTATAACAATGTTTCCATATCTAGGTCTTGACTATCCAATTTTTGTTTTGCAATCTCTAGCAATATGTCCAAGGTTGTTACACTTCTAACACATAATACCATTCCTTATAACATTGGCTCCTCCAATAGGTCTATTTTTTGCAAGGTTAGTGCCTCTAAACATTCTACTACTATTATGATTATTATCCAATAAATGATTTTTATAATTTACTGCTCCATGACCATAACCATGACAATTATAACAATAACCAGAGATAGGTTTAAATGACTTACCTATACATTTCCTTTTCATATGACCAAATTAATTGCATGCATAACATCTACCTTTGTATGCATTCCTTAGTTCTTTAGGTGATTTAGCTTTCTCAAGTTATTTTTCTTTCTCAACTTTCCTAGTTACTTCTTTAGGTTGACTTGACTCAATCTTGTTCTAATTATCTTCTTTATGTTCAAGATGACAGATCACAAGATCTAGTTCTTTTCTAGCTTCAAAGTTCTTAGCTGACTTTTCTCCAAGGTATCCAAGACATATCTTATCATAAGAGGTCTTTGTATAAATATTTTCTCATCAATCTTTTTACTACTAGAATATAACTTTTAAAGTTGGAGCTTAGGTTGAGTTATCTCTCCCTTTACAATAGCATTGTACTTCTCAAGTTTCACATATTGCAACTTTGTAGACTTAAACTCAGATTTCAAATTGGTAAGGTTGGATCTCATATCTATTTTTTTAGCTTTCAAACCTGACTCAACTTTATTGTCATCATCTTTCAAGCTCAACATCAGATTATTAATCTTTAATTTATGCTTCAGGATCTCATTTTCTTTCTTCAATCTTGAAACTTTATCATTGTCCTTGATTTTATCTTTAGGATATTTCTTGGACTTAAGATAATCTATCTTATATTTTCTCTTTCTAATGTAATCTTTAGCATCTTCATACATGTCTTTTAAATTATCTCTTTCTTTAGTAAGAACATCAATCTTCTCAAGACCTTCTTCTAGATTCTTTTGTAACTGTTCCATATCCATAGGGATCTTAATCAAGCTACTAGGTCTTCTCTGACTAACTGTGCCCTAATAAAAATTGTCAAAAATAGGAAATACTGAGAGGGGGGTGAACCAATATTTCATAAACTTTTTCCCAAAACTAGATATCTTTAATAACTTTATAACTTGCATAAGAAAGTAAACAAACTATGTTGAACAGTCAAAACAACCATAGAATAAAGTGACTCATAACACCATATTTGTTAACTAGGGAAATCCTAGCCAAGGGAAAACCCTATGGGGATGGTACCGAAGAGATGATCCACTAATCAAAACAATATTGTTAAAGACATTGACCATGTTAGGAGTTTATTACATTTTTATAGTGTCTCAATCCTTGTTAGAAGACTTAGGCCTTCTTAGAAGCCTCAAACCTATTAGGAGTTATTATAATTTACAAATGTATACAAGATGATCCCACTGCCCAAAAACACAATATACAATGGAATTATTCAATACAAAAGATAGATACAAAAACCTCTGTTGATATCTTCAATATCTGATATTTTCCTTTGTTGTGTTGTGGTTTCACAGTGCATGCCCATTTCACCTAAAAATGGGGACCCCCTAATATAATTTTTTTTTCTAGACCCGTACTCTAGGTTCAAAGTCTTTTTTATTGCTCTACCTAGTGTCTAAATCTAGTTTATCCCTTTCCTAGAAAAACCCAGTTGCTAGAAACTGGAGTTCTTTTAGAAAAAAGTGAGTTTTGGTAGTTAAGGTTGCACTCTAGCACACCCTTTAAGATGCTCTAGTGTGCTAAATACATTAGTGTAGGAACACTTCCCTTTGGAAGTGTACACCTACACACATGTGTAGATGTGCACCTCCAAAGGCTCTCTACATCTTGGGCTTATAAAATCTTAGGACCCTTCCTTCCATCTAACTCATTTCCCCTTTGAAGTCTTTGGCAAGCGCACCTCCACACTATAGAGGTGGCAACCTGCACACACAAACACATTAAAACACTAAGTTAGAAGGTGTACACCTATCCAAGGTGCATAAGGTGCGCACCTTTTCTCATAAAACTTGGAAAAAACTTTTTTTTTTAAAGCAACTCAATCACCTAAAGTCAAAAGTGTGCATGTGCACACCTATCAAAGGTGTGCATGTATGCACCTATCAAAGGTGCACACATGCACACCTTTCAAAAGGAAAAAAATCCCCAAAGTATTATAAGGGTGCACACATAGCACACCACATAAGGTGCACTACCCTTTTTTCAATACTTTGCACATTGAGGGGTGCACTATGTCTATATCCTTGGTTTTTAAGGTTCACCAAAGTTTTTCTATTAGAGGTGTAAAGTGGGTTTTTAAGTGTTTTAATAGTTTTTAAAGTTATGGGTTTTAATTTTTGGTAATTAGGGTTTATTTAAATTAATATTTTCAACCTTCCAGACTAATAGATGTCTATTTTGGGTAGATAAAATGGCTTCCTCCTTGTCCTCCCTTGCTGCAAAGATGGCTCCAAAATTGGTGGTCTTCACATTTTGAGGTGTTCAATCGAAATCATGCTTCTAAGATACTCATTCGGAGATCTGAGACATTGAGCTAGGCCATATTGACTAGAATGCATTCATGGTCCTATGCAAACCAAATGAGAGCCCCCCTATGGTGTCTACACTTATAAGATTAGGGTTAGTAAATGCAGCTTCACACCAGATTTTAGTACAATCTTTTGAGTTGGTTATGGCATTGGCTGAAAATTATGTTTTAGAGGAAAGGGTGGTAAAAAGCATAAATGGAGAGATTTTCATGGATGTAAGGCCCAAGAATATAGAGAAATTATTTCATCTTTTGATGGAAAACTAGTATATTAGGTTGACCTACCATTAAGCAAAAAGGTGGTATAGAGAGCATAAATCAGAATCCACAAAAATCATTCAATCCTCTTATCTCATTGATAGGACTCCTCTTGGGAAAAAAGCTAGGAAAGTAGATATGACAAGAGATTATATGAAAGATGATATTAGACATTCTATAGTAGTTATGAGAAGAATTATGGGATTACCAGTAGTGGGAAACTTGAATATATGGATGGTACACTTTATTGAAACCATTAGAATGAAAAAGATGCGAATTGACTGGCCTCAATTCTTAGTGAGAATTTGGATGAATAGTTGGTGGCAGTCAAAAGTGATCAAAGGTTCTATATGACATCGTATTTGGTGTATCTATTAGCTACAAGAGCAATATATTATCTGGGGTTGTTCAAAAGGGGTAACTTGTGAGATGTTGATGCATGGCCTTATGTGGTATACCCCTAGTTGGTGAGGAAAAATCTATCAAATCATAGCAAGGAATACAGAATAGTGAATGATGCTTTCATTTATGTAGTCATCCAATTCATTGAGGGAGATTATGCAAAAAGGATGTCAGAAGAGGTAGCAACAAAGATACAGATATAGGTGCCTATTACATCTAATTCAAGACATTCACCTATTTAAGGGTAGCAGGTACAACTATAAATCCAAAGAAGCTCCCTAGGTATCTATGCGATAGACTCATATTGCTATAGATTGCACAACAACTCTTGTCTGCATATGAGAGAGTCAGGAAGAAACACAAGAAGACCTAGGTATGGCCCATCACTATAGGTTTGTTTGGTGTTAAACAAAAGTAGGATATCGCAACTTTTGAGTCAGAATGGGATCAATATCCCTTGGAGGATTATAACTCTCCTCATCCCTATTTTGATAACATTGGCAGAGTTTAGTACTTGGTAGGAAAACAATTCCAACATGAAGATGCCATAGAGGATCATTGGATGAATGTAGTAGACAATAACAAGATCTAAATAAGGGATTATTGTAGGATGACTCTTTATTTGGTAGGAAGTGCCTTGAGAATAAATGTCCCATTGAAGATTGTATAGCGATACACTAAAGAGGTCTTAGATCCCTTATATAACTATGATAAGATATATGATCAACCTATCATGAATGTAGAGATTGATAGAGAAGAAAATGTAGATATCAATCATAGGGTGAGGTATATCATCCAATTAACCAAGGAATGGATTAAGAGACCATTTAAGTTGGATCCAATTCCACAAATAATAGTTTTCCAAGCTACAACCTTCCTAGTGAAAAGTAGAGGAGAAAAAGTGACAGTTCCAAGATTCATAGCTCAATCTCCAATAAGATTGGAAATGGTACATCAGCTTGGTAGAGAAGATGGATACTTTAGGGCATAGAAAGGTAAAAGGAAAAGAACTTCCCCTCAACAAGTTGAGCCTAAAGAAGAGGCTACTCAAGCACCTAAGAGCCAAGGGGAAGTGAATGTAGAGGCCACCCAGACTCAGGATAACATACCAGTGCCATTGCCAAAACAAGGGTAAGAAGTTGAAGGAAAAGCACAGGAAGTGTCTCTGCCTGCCCAAGAGGAAGAAGCCTCTCCATCAGCTCCCAAGAAAAGAAAGATGAAAAATTTGGTTAAAAGGACAAGGAGACAAAAGGTGATAAGGAAGGTTATTCCTTTTCCATCAATCCCAAAAGTTATTTTGGAGGAAGAAGAATAGGATGGTGAAGATGAAGAGGATAACCTGCCATTGAGTCAAAGGACTCATCTTGCTAGGGCTATTGAGGTAGAATAGAGAAGGATCTCCACTATAACACCACCATCCATTCCTACACAACCTATTTAAGCTACAACTTCAAAGGATGAGTTACAAAAATGGATTAATGAGCAAGAGGACTAAGGGGTTGGTGTCTTTAAGATGTTAGATTTTGATTTCATGCCTGTAGGCACTCAACTTGTAGGAGATTGGATAAGGGATACATCAAGAAATCAACCTCCACAAGAGGATTGGAGTCAGTTGCTACCTCAGCCACAAGGACCTTTAATTTCTCCACAATGACCAAGTCAAGATTTATCTTGCTTGGATAAAATTTTAGTTACTTCCTTTCCCTCTAAGTAATGAAGAACAAGTACAAGCTAAACAAGAAGAAGAGCCACAACAAAGACCTACCGATGAAGTATCAAGGGAGGGGAAAATATATGAGGAACCTCAATAGACTTCCCAAGATGCAAAAGTGAAGATTGTGGACTCAATAGACACAGAGATACATGATGTGGATCTCTCACAAAAGGAGAAGACTTCAGAGAGGAGTGATAAGGGGAAAGGCCTAGTGATACAAGGTCCCTCTTCATCTAAGGATAAATCTCCAATGGAAGATACTCCAAGATGGTTGAGAAAAGAGGTGATGGTTAGACAGAAAAGGAAATTGTATTATACCAAGGAAGAGGGAATGATAGAATTAATTGAAGCTCTCAAGAAACCTGAGCCACCCATAAGTGATGCACAAACATTGGCCTTTGTTATGAGTGATCAAAATTAGGACTTGTTTGTCCATGTTACTATCCGTCCTCTACATGTAGATATTGAGGATTTTACCCCAAAATATTATCAAATCAAAGAGGTGTTACTTGAAAAACCCACTATGGATACTGCCAAATTAATGGTCACTACGAGAATCCAAGAAGTGTTTAGGCACTTAGAACAGGACGAATCTGAATTGTTAAACCTTCAAAAGTAGAATAAAATCCTAAGAGGTTATTTGAATGAAGTAGTGAGTCTATTGGATCCTAAAAATTCCAAGGAGACTTTAGGTGTGGCACTTGATACTTGAGGGATAAGGAGAATGTCCAATTAGATCCATTTTTGAAGGCTTGTCAACAATGACAAGAAATTTTTGAAGAAAAAGGTGTGCAGATCATACAACGAAATCTTAAACTACTAGACTACATGAAAAATAATGTAGATAAGTTGGTTGCTATATTGAACCAGGACTTTGAGTTAATGGATGTACATACCTGGGGAAATGACCTTCAAGCAATGCAGTCAATAAAAGGCCAAAGGTATTGGATGTTGATGGATGTATATACGGAAGATGAGTTAGATAAGATAGATGATTGGATTGAGAATATTGCAAATGGTAATAAAGCAATGGAGACATTACATGCAGATATTCATAAGCTCAAGGATCAAACCCAAGAGTACATTTTGGAGGTAGAGAGACATTACAGTGATGCTTGCCTTGAAATTTTTTAAGATGATTCAAGGGATAAACTCATGAATGTGCAAGTAGTTGTAGAAAAATTCTAGAAGAATTTTGAAGAAACCTCCACTGATGAGGATATTAGACAAGCATTTAAGACCGAAGAGGCATTGCTAGAATTGGATGTGAAAATGGGAGATTTTGCAAAGGCTCACATAGAGGGGGGAAACTATTGACAAAAGGTAAAGGATAAATATTAAGCTTTATATTTTCTACATGAAATTCAAGTGATGGATATTATAAATAATTTCAAGAGAAAATACCCAGACATAGCTCTCTTATGAAGGGGAACAAAACCCAAAAGCTAGAATTTCATTTTTGACACTTGGTAAAAATTTTCATTTTTTTGGACTTGTCTTCCAAGGTGTGCAAGGTGAAATTCTCCAAAGATGTGCTAAATTTTTTTGAAGAAGTTAGAGGTGCATTGATAGTTAACTATCAGTTCTAAATTTAGAGCTTTCCATGCATCTGAAACACATTCTGATGGTAGTTTAACTCCTACAAACATCCAGAGAAGGTGGAGATTTTATTTTTGGCATCTTTAGAGACTCCTATATCATCTAATGGATTTATTCTTATTTTCTCATGCTTTCTTTATTTTAAGACATGTATAGGCTAATGAACCCATTAAATGATATAAACAAAAGTGGAGTCCTACTTAGCACCAATTAGAGAGTCAGTTTGTACATAAATAGAATTTTTTTATTTGTTTAGAAGCATACATTTTCATGAACAGATCTCTCACTCTCAACACAAATTGAGGAGAAGATTTCCTATTAATTCAGGAATGTAATATGTATTCTAGGCTATTGTTATTTTGATGCAACAATATATGCTACTGGTGCTCTCATTCAGAGTGTAGTTATTCTTGCCTAAGTGTGTCATATTTTATGAATGTATGTTCATAAGGTGTAATGGAGCTAATATTTTTGTTGTGTTATTTTGATTGAGTGATCTTTTAACTCTGGTGTTTGCCATGTGTTTACAAATTCCATTGACATACTAAGTTGGAGAAGAGATCACCCTATTGTTCCTACATGGCTTTTTGTCTCACATGAGCACACTTTTTGTGGCCTTGTAATCTAATGAAAAGTGAAACATATTACGGTTACTGAATTTCTATCAATGATTGCATCAATGGAATTAAGGAAGTGTTGCTCCTATTTTCATTGGTTACCTACCGATCTTTTCGAAGGCTTAACTCATAGACATGTTATTTTTGTGGCTTATGTCTATTAGGAATTTACTTTTCAAGTCATTTTTTGAACTTCTTATTACCCTATCTTTGTTATTTACTTTTACAAACACTTGGTAAATTTAGGAATTTATATAGTTGCATAGTTAAAACTACATTCATTATAAATAGAAAAATACAAAAATATATTTCTTTTTGTGTGGTTACTTTTTCTTTTTTTTGAGATAGCAAGCAGATTCAACATTTTATCCAAAATTGGTTAGAACTAGCAAAAGCCTCCTCATGAACACTCACATTTATCTTCTATTGAGAAAATTTCAATAGGTCACAAGACCACCTAGAACATTGGAGTTGATCCTAGATTAGCTTTTCAAGAGAGGAGTTTGAAAACATTCATGTCATTAAGCATTATACAAAATGAAAACTCAACATGTTTCTCTTGACAAAACTTGATCTTCACACTCTTTTGATCATACATTAGAATTTACATCACAAAACATAGCATTACATGCTTACAAGTTTGCATACTAGTTCACTCAACTTCATATCTAGAATCCTTTCCTTTATACCATATTTCTTTAATTATCAGCCTTCATCTCTTACACACTTTCCAAAATACAAAATTAGATATTTCCCACTTACGGTTAACATCTAGAATGTAGCCCTTAATTTAAAAAAATACTAGATTACATATCTTTTTTCTTGTTCTATCTTCTTAATACTTCCACTGAAACACCAAAATATCTTTTTTTGTATTGTTCATACATAGTTGCATGTTTGTACATGTCATTCTCATAGTCTCTTCTAGTTGTACCTAATTATGCACATGTCAATGTTACCTTTATGAACTGCATTGACCAAAACTATTATTCCACTGATAGGAAAACTTAATGATACTTAGACAATTTTCTAACATCTGGAAACTTTATCCTTAAGATCTACTCACTTCATACTCAATATATGTTGCCATAAATGACAACATCATGCTGAGTAACCTGGAACCAAATTTCCAATAGGACTAGGGTAGTGCCCAATAGATCCTATTCAATTCTCTTATTTTTATGGCATAAATATCAAGGTAGGATCCAACCACCTAGGTCCTTCCTTTCCTTCATTTAATATCTTAGAATCCATTGTTTGCACCATAACAACTATATCTTGAATTTTGCACCTAATTTTTGAGATTCGAGACTTGTCTTGGTATTCGAAGAGAACCCTAAGGGGTTTGAGCCCTAGTTGGTGGGGACATAGTGTGTCCCTATCCAATTATGGATTTATTGCTTCCCTACTTGTGCCCTATTTTAGGTCCTCGTTTTATTTCCTATTTCCAAGTTGAATCAAGGTGTTGATTTTTTTCTAGTCAGCCTACAAGAGAAAGTTAATTCTTGCTCCTTTATAAACCCATCCATTTGCTCCATTTTGAATCCATCATATCTAATTCACATGTGCAATAGAATTTATTTCTCTAAGGACTCAAGAATTGAAGAAATTCCTCCATTGAAAATCAAGGATTCAAGTATTCAAGTAGTTGAAGGAGTTTATCTACCATTCAATATCTCTCGCAATTCATTCAAGGTCCTTTATTGCATCTTCTACATACATTCATCATTCCTCTTAATCCAATTCAATTGGTAAATTGAGTTCATTGCATTCAATTTGAGAGATCATGCTATTGTAAGGTGAATTCCTAAACTAGAGTTTGACCAAGACAAACCCCCGCATCAACAAACTATTTTTCTTGCAAGTTATAGATCTTGGAAAGGAAAAAATGTTGCAGATACATATACCATTTTTTTAGAACTTCAAAGGTGCAAGATCAAAATAAATTTTGGACACTTTTGTTTACGGTTGTAGTTCTTCCTTTCTTAGGGAAAAGTCATCCCTCTTGAGAAAAGTTCACTACCAAACAACTAAAAAAAAATTTGGTATCAAAGATCTCATAGTTTTAGATTTGGGGCTCATATTATTCATTGATTGGAGTTGTATAGACATCAAAAAATCAACTTCAAATTTCCTTATTCCTAAGGTGAGTCTTTACTTTCATTACTTTAGCATATCCATTTCCTATGTCTAGCATCTTGTTTTCATATCTCTTGCTACATCTAGGGTTTCAAGGACTTTTGCATCCGTTCTCTAAATTCTATCACCACTAGATCTTGGCTTGCATTAGTGCTTCTTTATCAATTGGTTAACACTAATATTCCTTGACCTAGTTACCTTAGAATTGGGATTGCAAGGATCAACTTCCTTGACTTCCCCCTTTATGGATATAGGGTTATGTCATGAACTTAGGTTTACTTTCCTTGATTCACATTTTCCCCTACACAATTTACCCAATAAGATCCTTATCGCCATAACCTTATACATCACTTAACTTTTGTATACATCATCAACATTTTCCTTCTTAAAGATATGGTAACAAGTTTAATAAAAAAATTACAAATAGCTTGACATCAATGATAAATAGTATAACTAATTGTCATGTTATCAATCATGTACTTTGAATTCCTCATCAACTATACTAATTATGTCAATAAATCCCCATCAATTATGCCAACAATGTGTATTGTATAAGTCACACATCAATAGATTATGTGACATGATACACTATAATTGAGAAATAATATATTTAGTGTTTTTTTGTCAAAAACTTAGACATTATCTCCTTAAAATATTAATCTTTATGTAAGATTTGATCCTTTAAAAAACCTCTTTTCAAAAATGGATTTATCAAGATGTCTTTCTAAATGAATCATGCTCCTAATGTAGTTCGAGTTAAAGTTCATTTCTCCAAAATATATTAAAGGGAAAGCCTTAATTGATCATCTAGATGAGGCTTATTCATCTTTTTCTACACTAGAACTCGTGTAATTTTCCATAGAGTTTTCCTAAGGTATTGAGATAGATGATACTTGAGAATTATATTTTGATGGATTAGATGTTAGACTAGTTCTAGTGCTAGTGTCATATTAATACCCCTATCTAAGAATTTGATTCCTCTATCCTCTAAACTCATTTTTTCTAGGACTAATAACATAGTTGAGTACAAATCCCTAATTAGAGGATTGAAGGAAACTTTATCTCTACAAATTTAGCATATCAAAATCTTTGGTGATTCACAATTAATTGTCCAACAAATCAATGGGACTTATCAAGTGAAGAATGATAAATTGACCAAGTATTGTGACCTTTATACAAGTCTTCTTGGGAATTTTTCATCTTTCTCCATTCAAATATTACCTCAGAAAGATAACAAACATGTAGATTTTATATTAGCACGGTGTCTCTCTTTTCTTTAGATGATGGCATAGTGAATTTTTTATTTACTATTCAAACCTTGTCTAGTCCCACTATATCTTAGGATATCCTATTATATTTCACTTGTGTCAACATGCATCTTGATGAATGGTATTCACATATTTATCATTATTTGAAGGATGGTTCATTTCATGAATTAACAACTAGATAGAATCTAAAAT
Source organism: Cupressus sempervirens (assembly GCA_028749045.1). Taxonomy (NCBI): domain Eukaryota; kingdom Viridiplantae; phylum Streptophyta; class Pinopsida; order Cupressales; family Cupressaceae; genus Cupressus; species Cupressus sempervirens. Next base: position 552,232,104 of record CM053786.1, on the reverse strand, counting down.
CTTGCATCTTATTACATCATTCTTGTGGATGTTTTTTATAAGCATTCTTATGTTGGCCTTTTTCTTATATGCATTGATAAAAATGGTATCTTTGTAGCTTTTCAAGAAACTCATGTTGGATCCTATGGTGGGCATTTCAATGGAAAGTCATCAGTCAAAAAATTCCTTCACATGGGATGCTATTGGCCAACTATGGAACAAGATTCTTTTTTTTTTTCAAAAAGTTCCCATAGTAATATGATTCATGCTCCTTCTTATATACTAAATTCACAAGTTCCTCCATGTCTCTTTATTGTATGGGGTTTAGATCTCATTCCTAATATTTCTCCCCCTTCTATCAAGGACATGCATATATCCTTGCAACTATAGACTACTTTACTAAGTGGTTTGAAGTTATTCCTCTTCATTTAACTATTACATAATTTACTTGTGATTTCATTCTTCTAAACATCACTATTCCATTTGATATTCCCATGGCAACCATTTCTAAAAATGAAACTCAATCTAAGAGAAACGAAGTGAAAACTTCCTTAGAGAAGTATTGTATCAATCAGTATTGCTCTACCCCTTATTTCCCTCAATCTAATGGTCAAGAATAAGCTTCTAACAAGGTTATCAAGAAAATTCATAGGAAAATGGTCAATAAACATGCTAAGGATAAGCATATACAATTAACCTATTCTTTATGGGCATCTAGGAAAAGAGTATTTACTACTACTAGGACGTCATCTTACAATCTTGTTTATGGAGTAGATGCAATTATGCCTATTTCTAAAAAAGGAAAGATTAAATATGAATCTCAAAGATGCACAAGGATACATTAAGAAGCTCAAGGATCATATTAATAAAAAAAAATTTAAAAAGAACAAGAAGATCAAATTAAGGAACCTAAATCAGACAATGAATCAAATTTGATTTAAGAACTTGAGAATGAAATTAGGCAATCAAACATGAACTTGAAGTCACATCACTTCAATTGGATAAGGTAGTTTAAGGAGAAAAGTCTCAGAGAGAGAAACATGAAGCAAATTTGAAAGGTAAACCAATGAATGCAATATTTATGTACTCAACTTGAAATGGTAAATTCTAAGCTTGATGATTCAAAGCTTAAATACAAGGAACTTGAGAAATATACTAATATTTTCAAAGGTGAGCTTTTTTAGAATAAGTTACATCTTGAAAATTTATATTCAAGTACTAAAAAACTTGATGAGTGACTAATGTAACAAAAGCCTAAGGGAGAAATGACTGGAATTGGTTATGTGGAAGATGAGTTCTCTAAGGAATCAAAGAACATAGCTAAGTAGGATCCTAAGAAATATCCTAATCAAACAACAAATCAAAATAAAAAACCTAAGGAATAGAAGAAGGCATTAAAAGGAAAATGTTATGCTTGCAAATAATATGGACACATAAAGATAGATTGAAACTATAATACAAATCCTAAAGCATATACTACATATTGTTTCAATTATTGGCTTTATGGACATAAATCACATGAATGCAAAAGATCTAATCAGCAATATCAAACATGACTGCAATAAGACCTTTGGGAATCAATAATGGTGTCACATGCTACAAGTGTAAAAACTTTAGACACGTAGTCAAAGATTTTAGATTGCAAGTGAATCATAATGGAACAAGGTGTATAAAATTTGTTGTTACATGTTACAATTGCAATTATTTGGGACACACAACTAGACATTGTGAATTCAATGGATTTTAAATAATACTAGAAAATGTAGTATCAGAAGAAATAATTATGATGGAAGAGATAACAATAACAGTACAACTCAATGTGAGAACCTTGGTAAGACTTTTGTAAAGGAAAACAATGTTGGTAGTACAAGGTATGGAAAGAAAAAGAGAGAATTAGTGCAAAAAAAAAAGGAGAACTGTGTCAAGCATTGAGCCCTCATCATCAACCTAAATGGCCATTATTACCTTGGGGGGGAGAACTTCAATAGTAAATCATCAAACCCAAAAAATGAATTACCAAGGCATTTGAGCTTAGTATAACATATGTGGAGCATGATCATGTATTTGTGTTTGCATATATTTGATCATATACTATTAATTCATATCATCTTTTGTACTATGACCTAACACATTAATGGTAGAAGAGATTTTTAAGGATTTAAAGGGTAAAATAAAGTGTAATGCCCCACCCAAAGATCCTTGGGAATAGGGATGAAATACAAGCCAGAATATTTTTTTTTGAAACAAGTGTAAGTGCACACGATAACAACATACACGGATCACCAAGATCAAATAGAAGACTGAACCACTGTCCCAACAACCAAGAAATCTCCAAATGCCACTACTGACCAAAAGATCAAAAATGAAAGACACGTATCTAAATTCGAATCGAACACATCTCGAATTTAAAATGTGACACCATAGAATTGAAGAACACCAAAGAGGGTCTCCGAATCAACTCCCAAAAAGTTTGTATCAAGCCAAAAAGTGTATGCTTCCTACCCACGTAGGTTTTTACAAAACCTAGGCAATACTTTAATACAGCATTGGAAAGTATCATGCAACATTCCTAAAGAAGGAGGGTGACACTTTCAAGGACTAGGAAATACTTCTCTCAAAGGCGTATGATACTTTAAGGGTATCGTACGACATTTCTTACAAGGAGGTATGATACTGGAAAGTATCATATGATATTTCTCCAAGAGGCATGCGATAGAATCAGGGGGTGCACAATACAATTCCTATGGGCATACGATACATTTTTGTGTTGCACCATGTTTATAAATGGTCACCCAAGAAACTCAAGAAACACTTAAGGAAAATACAAAAGGAGAAAAACAAAGAATAAAACCTCTACACTGGGGAGTGACGGATCCACATTTTGAGGCATGAACACTTGAACACACTACTAGAAGACGTAATCTAAATCTAACCATCTAACAAGCAGTGAAAGGAAAAATATAGAAGTAAACATCGAAGTAACTGAAATAACATCGCAATGAAAAAAAAACCAAACTAAGTATGCAGTTCCTCCCAACTGTCAATGGCATCATAAGACCATCGTCGGCCCTAACCATCCCCACATGTAACATCCCAAGCCACCAATTAGATTGGAAATACTATTGTAATAGGGATGTCACTACTAAAACATGCTAATAACAAAAGCATAAGGAAATCTAACATGCTAATAGTAAAGAATAAGATAAACTTGCAAGTAGATAACATCACCTATCATATGCTAATCATCATAATAAGGAATGCATCAAAACTAAGATCATCTAACATGATAAACAACCATCCCAATGAAAGCATAAATCACATGAAGCATACTCTAAAACCTGAAGTACCAAGCGAACACATCCAGCCACGATCATGCTAAAACAATAGATTGTCTCTGTACACCGGTCCCTAGTAGTGGTAAAGGTAGCTATGCCTCCCAACCACATGGCACTCGTAGGTCCACACCCACCATGCTAATGGAGATAATGATCCAACCAAAAACACTCACAAAACAAACATCCATGGCCAACACACACACCAAGTAGTATGATGATTGAATCCAAGACATAGACAATGCATAAAATATAGGTCCTAGTCAAACAACTCAATGGGCTACTAGGTAGGGACTAAAATCATGGAGAGTCGCTTGGCATCGAAAAGCCCAAGCTCAAACTTGTGTAGATTCAACATCCCTCAAAAAAAAGGCTCTAGCACCCCAAATCTTTTATTATCTTAAGTTTATTACCACCTAGTATTTTATTTAATTATCACTTAATTAAAGCTTTCTTCACCAACCCTTTGGGCACAATGATCACCAAGCTACAAGGTAGAAGCCCCCTCCATATGCTACCCTACCCTACCCATGCTCATCCAACAATGAGTTCCTGTAGGCATGCAAATTCCTAATTCATCTCAAATGATCACAACTTTTAGAAGTACCACGAAAGATCGAGCCTCACAGGTCACCCGACAGATGAACTCGTGTGTGGCACACCACCACCATGAAGATCATACTAAAAGGATTGGATGAGAAAACAAAGCAGAAAGTCACTCAATCAAAACAGACTCGAGAGGATAGATGCAACATGCATCCCAAAGCAACATAGAGTGCAAAACTAGTCTGAAGGATATCCAAACAGATCATCCAAGTCCACAACCCACATTGTGCCAAGAAAACTCGAGAAAATAGGGAGGCATGCAAAACAAGGCAAAAACCCCAAATTTTGAAAAAATTCCAAAATTAAAACCCAGTTGGCCTTTGGGTGCAAAAACCCCAAAAATCTAAAAATAATTGAAATTGGACACTGTATGCAAAAAATGGCAGGCATAATGGCTCAAAATCCCAAACCCCCATTTCAAAAATAGGGAAAATATTCATACCTGACCAACCGAGTAGAACCAACAAACAAAAATGGAGGGGAACATTAGTTCTCAACCTCTTAATATACTGCCACAAGAAAAGAAAGCTAAAATGGAGCGAAAACAATAAAATGGGAAGGCCCTACCTGATAGCAAAAAGGACAAAAATTTTAATCCGTGCAGTAAAATAAATCACCCACCAAATCTACTGAAAGTGATAGCAAAGTATAAACTCTTCGAGCCAGATCCAATGAGACTAACCTTGCAAAAAACCCATGCTCACAGCTCCCAGAATGAATAGAACAAGAATCCTTCAAAAGAAGATTTCTAAAATAGCTCTCAAATTTCTATTTCTAAAAAGTGAGAAGTGAATAATGAATTTACTTTTCCAATAATTATTCATTTTTTTAGTGAATAGTCGATTATGGAAAATAGCCAGTTGGAGTAGTTAAACTCCAAATTAACCTAAACAAAAATAGGTTATTATCTATAATGGAAATTCACCTAAGGAAAAGTTTCCAGAAATTAAATTTGAAAAGATTTAAAACTTGAAAACTTAAAATCATAGAAAATCACTTAACACTTTCATGATAGAGTAAACCTCTAGATGCACAGACACGCTCATAGGTCTAATCATGTAATGCAGATGAAATGTACCCTTTCTAATTTTATATGATATTTAAAATCTCTAATCAAATTTTTAAAATCAAACAACCAATATTTCAAAGATCCACCAATTTCTCAAATAAACCCAAATTGGGTGTGCCCCAAATAATGCAAAAAACTTCACAGTTTCACATATTATTAATAAATCTAAAAGTGAACATTTTTACAAAAATTTCACCAGAATAATAGCCTACAAAATGAAATTTCCAGATTTATATAGATTTTACACAACAGCTCCCAAACGGAGGATAAAAACAATGCTCATCGGGCTCCCAAAAATAACACCAAATGGCTCGAAAACACCACAAAAACACTAATAATCTATCACAGAAGTATAACCACAACCAAATAAATATATTTAACTCTATTTTAACATCTAAAAATATTAAATACAGCAGCAACCCAAACTGATATGAAATACTCAACCGAAAACACCAAATTCTTACAAAAAACACACCCAAAAACTCACAAATCTGCACTATTCAGCACAAGGGAAAATTCTGCATGAGCTTGCACATAGAATGGATTTAAAATCCCATCCTTAGCCTTCCTAAAAACCTACAAAATCTCATCCTTGGGTCTCCTTCTCCACAGGTTTGGCAGCCTCTGAAGAACAACAAAGCAATGAGCAAAATCAAGTTCTGGAATGAGCCCAAAATGCCTCTAAATCCCTTTAAAAGAGGGCATAACCCTAACTCACGACCAAGAGGGGTTAATAAAACATATTTTAATAATAATTTTTATTTATTATTCCATTGGTTTCCAAAGATTAGCCCCTTTTTCCCAAACTTCACCTTTTTTAGCCAGCCTGCCTTAGCAAAAATTATTATTTTTAATTATTTGAAAAGGGGACATGAAAAGTCCTCCCCTCCCAAATATTTCTTGTCCTCAAGAAATGAAAGTTGGAATGCTCAAGAATATGTGCCCCTTCCCAAGTTGCATCCTCCAATGGTAATCCTTTCCATTTGACCAAATGCTCTATGATGCTCCTATTTCTCAATCTTTTCTCTCTTGAATCCAAAATCTCTTCTGGTATCAAAACTAATTTCCCTTCATCATCAAGAGGTGGTAATTTTGTAGATACTATGGTTTGCTGACCTAGAACCTTCTTCAGGAAAGATACATAAAAAACATTATGTATTTTGTTGTTTGGTGGGAGCTCCAATTCATAAGCTACCTCTCCTACCTTCTTGATGATTTTATAAGGCCCATAGAACCTTGGCTTGAGCTTCTCTGCCCCACTCCTCTTCAAGGTGCTTTGCTTATATGGCTGAAACTTGAAAAATACCAAATATCCCACCTCAAAATATCTTTTAGTCCTTTTCCTATCAGCATACAACTTCTATTGGTTCTATGCATGTTGTAGATTATCCTTGAGGGACCTTATTATGTCTTGGCTTTGCTTGACAAAATCACTTGCTGCAAGTACTCTGCTATCTAAAAGTACTAGATCAATGAAAGAAAGGGCATCATAACCATAAAGAGCCTAAAAAGGAGGCATACCAATAGACATGTGATGAGATGTATTGTAACAATACTCCCCTAGGTGCAACCATTTCACCCAAGCATGTTTTTTGATTTGAAACATAGTTTCTCAAATATCCCTCTATCCATTTATTAACTATCTCTATTTGTCCATCTATTTGAGGGTGATAGCTAGTACTAGGAGTTAGTTTAGTTCCTACCAAATAAAATATCTCCTTCTAAAAAGAGCTAAGGAATCTACTGTCCCGGTCACTTACAATGTTTCTAGGCAAGCCATGTAATCTAAAAATTTCTTTGAAGAACAATTTGGCCACTTGTGATGCCTTGAAATCAGATGTCACAGGAAAGAAATGTGCATACTTAGTTAGTCTATCTACCACCACATATATGAAATCCTTACCTTGAACCTTGGGCAATCCAGTGATGAAGTCCATGGAAATACTTTCTCATTTTTTATTAGGAATAGGAAGTGGCTGCAACAACCCTGCAGGAAAATTTTGCTCACTCTTGCTTTGTTGGCATACCATACATTCTTTAATGTGTTTAAGGACATCCTCCTTCATACCCTTCCATGAAGATTTCTCTCAAATTTTCCTATATGTCTTGAAGTATCCTTGATGACCAGCCAAAGGTGTGTCATGAAAGGCCCTCAATATCCTCTCCTTAGCTTTTGATCCTGGCACTAAGAAGATCTTGTTCTTGTAATATATCAATTCATCAACAACCTTGTACCTATTATCATCCACTAACTTATCCAAAATCTTGGTGGTAAAGAAATCTTTAGCATACTTTGAAATTATGGAGACTTTCCAATCAGTAGAAATAGATGTTAAGGAACACAAAGTGGGCTTTCTTGAGAGAGCATCAGCAACCACATTATTCTTTCCTTTCATGTATTCAATATCAAAATCATAAGCTTGCAATTTTCTTACCCATTTTTGTTGATGATCATTCAAATCCCTTTGGTTCAAGAAGAACTTGAGGCTATTATGGTTTGTCTTTACAATGAATCTCCCACATACCAAATATTGTCTAAACTTATGAAGTGCATGCATGATTGCCAACATTTTCTTATCATAGATAGAGTAACCTTTCTCTAATTTATTTAATTTTTTACTCTCAAAGGCTATTGGATGTCCCCTTTGAGTTAGGACAGCCCCTATACCTTCTCCAAAAGCATCACATTCAACGACAAAAGGTAAAGAGATATCTGGAATCGCAAGCATGGGGCATGAACTCATTACCTCCTTAAGCCTATCAAATGTTTTTTGTGCCTCTTCTATCCAAACAAAAGCTCCTTTCTTTGTGAAATTATTCAAGGGGGCAGCAAGCTGAGAAAATCCCTTGGCAAATCTCCTATAGTCGCTACACAACCCGAAGAAACCTCTCAACAATGTAAGATTAGTGGGTGGAGGCCAATCCAAAATTGCCTGGATTTTTTGTTGATCAACCTGTACTCCTTTAGAACTTATAATATGTCCCAAATATAGGATCTCTATCAAACCAAACTCACATTTAGATAGCTTAGAATAGAAGGATTGCTGCTCCAAGATTCCCAAAACAGTGTCTGTGTGCTTTAGATGCTCTTCCCATGTTTTACTGTAAATCAAGATATCATCAAAAAATACCAAAACAAATTTTTGAATATGTTGGTTGAATACCTTATTCATACAAGATTGGAATGTTGTGGGTGCATTAGTGAGGCCAAATGGCATAACAATAAATTCAAAGTGCCCATAGTGACATCTGAAAGCAGTCTTTTCCACATCTTCACTCCTCATTTGAATTTGATGGTACCCTGATCTTAAGTCAATTTTTGAGAAGTATACAACACCATGTAACTCATCAATGAGTTCACCTATGCATGGTATGGGATACCTATTTTTTATGGTCTTCTTTTTTAGAGCCCTGTAGTCTATACACATTCTCATTGTACCATCCTTTTTCTTGACAAGTACCACAGATGATGAAAATGGACTAGAGCTAGGCCTTATAAATCCCATGTCCAAGAGTTCCTTAATAGTTTTTTCAATTTCTTCCTTATAACCTCTTGGATGGTGGTATGGGGTTGTTATAAGTGGTTTGGCACCCTGTTCTAACTCTTGATTCTTTGGAGAGCTTTTTGGATGGATTATGACTCCTGCTGCCCATGCTACTTGTCCTCTCCATCCTCTTTGCAGAGACCACCTTAGGTGCTCCACTCGATAAGCCTCTCAATAAGACTTCTTTCCCATTGGAACAAAATTTGAACTCCATAGTTTGGTGTTTCATGTAATAGCCTCCAATAGAGTGCAACCATTGAACACCCAATACAAGATCTGTCTCCCCAATGTCAACAACATAGAAGACATCACATAACTCATAATCTCCTAGGGTTATCTTGAGTTGTTTCACCACTCGTGTGCAAGGCATATTGAATCCATCAGCTACAGTAACATTGAATCCCTCAAAATCTTTTTCTTTAAGCCCTCTTTTCATGACAAATCCCTCATCAATGAAATTGTTAGTTGCCCCACTATCAAGAAGAAATTTCAACCTTTGCCCTGCTAGTACCCCTGGAATTTGAAAGGGATGGTATCTTGAGACTCCTGATAATGCTGCTAAAGTACCATCCTTGCTGATTTATTTTTCTTTCTCTTCTTCCTCCTCCTCCTTAGTGTCATGAAATTCCTCATGCTCATCTGAATTATATTTTGAAGAAACTTCAATATAGTGCACTTGACCTTTCCCCAAACATCTATGTCCTGGAACCCATGGTTTTCTACAAGTGAAACAAAGCTTTTTCTTTTGTAATTCACTCCTAGTCTCTTCATCTACCTTCTTTTTTGCCACATTTATCACATATTTTGGTGGTATTGTTGGAAAAGTCTTTTTCTAAAAATTCCTCTTATGTTGCCAAAGATTTGGGAGTTTTTGATTAGTGACTGGTTTCATAGGCATGCAAGTTTCAAGTTGTAAGCTTCTTTTGATAGCTTCCTATAAGGTTGAGGGTGAGAAAGCCTTAACCAAACCCTTAACAGAATCTTCCAAACCATCAAGAAAAAGATTTAAAATCCTCTTTTCACTCATATCAAGTACCATAATAGTCAATTTTTGAAATTCTTCTATATACTCATTAATTGATTTGGTTTGCTTCAACTTTTACAATTCTTTAAAATACTTTTCATCATCCTTGAGGTCAAATCTATCTATCACTCTTTGACTAAAATCATCAAATGTAGTTACCTAATCATGACCTTGAGTATTCGTTCCATGATACCACCAATTATAGGCTACATCTTCCAAGTGTAGACTTGCAAATTGAACAGCATCACTCTCCTTCATGGGCTTAAGTGTGAAGTAGGTCTGTAATTTTTGTAGCCATGCTCTAGCTGAAATTTTATTTGTTCCATCAAAAGTAGGTGTTGTAAACTTGCTTATTTTATTTTTGAGCTCTCTTCCACTTATTTCATGCTTTCTCCTATACTCATTCTTGGGCATAAAAGTGTTCATCATATCCACATATTCTCTAAAAGGAACCAAACTGTGAAAGTCATCATCTAAGCCATTGTAAGTAGCTCTTAATGCAATCAAGTTACCTATAACCTCTTCCACGGGATTAAGGGCTAGATTTGGTACTAGTGGCTCATCTACAAGTAGGAAAATAGTTTTTTTTAATTTAGAGGGTGTGGGTTTCAGATTTCTTTGCTCCTCTGAAGTGTTTCCTTTCTCATTAGTAGACGCAACTCCTTGCAATTTTTCTGTCAATATTCGCAAAGCCTCTCTAGTTTTTGCCAGACTATCCATTGTTTGCTTTTGAGTATTCTAGATGTCTTGGAAGAATTTCTTTACCATCTCATCTAGGTCAGCCATAATTTTTCCTTCCTTGAATTTTTTACTTTTACTTTTAACTGAAAGTTTGATCAAAATTTCTTTATTCTTTTCTCGCTGCAAATATCTCTTTTCTCTTTCACTTAATTGCATGCAAACTTCTACAAATCCTCAGGCTGGCAAGATCATAGCTCTGATACCAATGAAATGTCCCTTTTCAAATTTTATATGATATTTAAAGTCTCTAATCATATTTTTAAAATTAAACAACCAATATTTCAAAGATCCACCAATTTCTCAAATAAACCCAAATTGGGTGTGCCCCAAATAGTGCCAAAAACTTCACAGCTTCACATATTATTAATAAATATGAAAGTGGAAATTTTTACAGAAATTTCACCAGAATAAAAGCCTAAAAAATTACATTTCTAGATCTTTATAGATTTTACACAATAGCTCCCAAACAGACGACAAAAATAATGCTCATCAGGCTCTCAAAAATAACACCAAATGGCTCAAAAACACCACAAAAACACTAATAATCTATCACAGAAGTATAACCATGAACCAATACATATATTCAGCTCTATTTTAACATCTAAAAATCTAAAATATAGAAGGAACCCAAACTGATATGAAATACTCAACCGGAAACACCAAACTCTTACAAAAAACACACCCAAAAACCCACAAATCTACACTGTTCAACACAAGGGAAAACTCTACATGAGCTTGCACATGGAATGGCCTTAAAGTCCTATCCTTAGCCTTCTTTAAAACCTACAAACTCCCATCCTTGGGTCTCCTTCTCCATAGGTTTGGCAGCCTCTGAAGAACAACAAAGCAATAAGCAAAATCAAGTTCTGGAATGAGCCCAAAATGCCTCCAAATCCCTTTAAAAGAGGGTATAACCCTAACTCATGACCAAAAGAGGTTAATAAAACATATTTTAATAATAATTCTTATTTATTAGTCTATTGGTTTCCAAAGATTAGCCCCTTTTTCCAAAACTTCACCTTTTTGAGCCTGCCTACCTTAGCAAAGATTATTATTTTTAATTATTTGAAAAGGTGACATGACAGCAGATGAGTTTAGATTTACTAATCACCAAAAAGTTTAATTAAAATAACTAAATAAGGATACATCAATCATATAGGGACAACATTGGAAAAATATGAACAACTGAATCACAAACTCCATGTGGCACTACTAGGGATATAATTCCTACACACTAAAATACACGATCAAGTGCAATTGCATATAAAATCATAGATGAAGCAACATGTATTGAAAATACCCATTTAACCCATTTACATAACTCAAGTTTGTAAAAAGCATAAAAATATACAAATGAAGTAAATAACCATGGCATAAAATTCATCTTATAACATAACCAACAAATATCTCCAAAAACACATATAAGTAGATATCATCATAGATCTATAGTCATCTCCAAATAGCATCAACATGCAAATATGATAAACTGAATAGTATAGCAATAAAGCATCCATAGTACCAAGTCCAAGTATAACATCTAGCCCTCAGGTCATCACAAAATACATAAAATAAGAGTATCAAGTATCTCTTGAATCAAAATAGATAAGGTACAGATTGCAAACATGAGAGGCACTACATCCTCCCCCACTAGCATAGGGTTACTCCTAGAAGCTAGCAAAAAGGTATGGGTACAATCCCCTCAATCATGAAGTATCCTCCCAAGTCGCAAAGGTCTCATTGCTCATGTCCCATTGGACCCTTACTTGCTTTATGTACTAACTTCATAAGGTCAGACTCTGGTGGATATGAATGGGCTCCAAAGTAAGCTTCCCATCTGCTACTTGCAAAGCATCCCAATCAAAAACATGGATCACATCCAAAATATGCTACCTGAAAACAAAAACATGAAAAACATCATGCATACATGATAGGCTAGGTGACAATGTTAGTCAATAAGAAACAGGACCAATCCTCTCTAGTATCTCAAAAGGTCTACCAAATTGTGGCACCAACTTAGAGTCTTTCCCATAATGGATGGGGCTCTTCCTTGAACGCACTCTCAAAAACACGCTGTCACCAACAGAAAAGTGATGATCCAACCTATGTGCATTTGCATACTTCTACCTATCATGAGCAGTGATCAAATGCTCCCTAATGCGAACAACTTGTTGTACCATATCTCAAAGCATCTCTGGACCCAAAAGAACGCATTCCTCTAAATGATCCCAACTCAAAGGGGTACGACATGGTCTATTGTACAAGGCTTGAAAAGGTGACATGCCAAGAGAACTATGATACCCATTTTTGTATGCAAACTCAACAAGGTACAAATAGTCCTCCCACTTCACCTACTTATCCATAACATACATGCAAAGCATATCCTCCAGAACTTGATTCACTCTCTTAGTCTAACCATCATTCTCTAGGTGATAGGTCGAACTAAAATTGAGGTGCACACCCAAAGCATTCTGGAGAGACGTATGTAATGTAGAAGTAAATACTAGATCTCTATCCAAAATGATCCAACAAGGAATCCTATGCAAATAAAGAATATCTTCTAAGAAAACATGTGCAATAGAAGAGGTTGTGTAGCATGCTCTCATGGGTGAAAAATGTGCTATCTCGGACAACTTGTCCACTGTCACCATGATACAATCATGTCTACACAATGATATAGGCAACCCTATGATAAAATCAATAAATATTGTATCCCACTTCCACTCTAGAATGGTACGTGGTTACAAAAGACCCACTAGATTCTAATGCTCTACCTTCACTCTTAGGCACTCAAGGCATCTAGCAACAAAATTAGCAACACTACACCTCATCCATGCCCAAAAGTATAGCTATTTGAGATTAGCATGCATCTTCTTGATGCATAATGCACTTCTGACAAAACCAAGGTACGAAGATCACCCAACATGGGTACATAGATATGCTCCATGTGATGCAGAAGTCCATTGGACTCAAGTACATAACCTAAATATTTCCCCTCAAGGGTACATTTGGACTTGATCTTTGCCCTCACCTCCTGATACCAAGTGTCACTAGGCAACGCCTCCAAGATGTGACCTCACAAATCCACTCCCAATGACATCATTGATAGCTCATGTCGCCTTCTACTCAAAGCATCTATGATGACATTCTCCTTCCCTTTAATGTAATGAACATCAAAGTCATACTCACACAAGAACTCCATCCAACGACATTGTCGTGCATTCAAGTTTGGTTGGGTAAAGATATACTGCAAGCTCATATGATCACTATGCAACTCAAACTTGTATCCCAAAAGAAAATGCCTCCAACAAACAAGGGCATGCACTATAGCCATGAGTTCCAAATCATGAGTGGGGTAGTTAAGCTCATGGTCCTTGAGTTTTATAGACTCAAATGCAATCACTTGATCATCTTGCATTAACACCGCACCCACACCTTCCAAAGAAGCATCTATGCAAACCATGAAGTCACCTACAAGATTAGGCACTGCAAGAATTGATGCAGTGGTCAAACACTCCTTAAGAGCATTAAATGCTACCTTACACTAGTCTAACCAAACAAAATTCTTCCATTTCCTCTGAAGAGAAGTGATGGGATGGGCTACTGATGAGAAATCCTTCATGAAGCAATGATAGTAACCCGCCAATCCCATGAAACTATGAACTTCTGAGATTTTAGTGGGTACTGACCAATCCATTATAGCATGAATCTTCTCCAAATCCACTGCAATTCCATCACCAATTATGATATGTCCCAAGTACTTCACCTCGGTCTAGAAGAACCCACATTTACCCAAGTTTCCATATAACTGATGGTCTCTCAAGCACTGCAAAACCTGACGTAAATGGACTTCATGCTCCTCCACAATCTTTGAATAGATCAATATGTCATCCAGGAATAAAATGATGCACTGATCAATGTAAGTGCAGAATACACCATTCATCAATCTCATAAATACTAATGGCACACTGGTTAACCCAAAGGTTACAACCGTTAACTCATAATGTCCATATTGTGTACAAAAAGTTTTTTGATGAATATCGACCTCTTGGATACAAAGCTAATGGTATCCTGACTTAAGATCAATCTTTGAGAACACTCAAGCTCCCTTCATCTAATCGAACAAGTCATCTATCCTCGAAAAAGGATAATGGTTCTTCACCGTCACCTTATTCAACTATTGGTAGTCAATGCACAATTGCAAAAAACCATCCTTTTTCTTCATGAAGATGATTGGTGCAACCCACAGGGATACACTATGATGAATATGGCCCTTGTCCAACAATTCCTCCAACTACAATTTGAGCTCACTCAACTCCTGAGTAGTCATGCGATAAGGAGCTCATGAAATCAGCTCTGCTCCTAGTATAAGATCAATCCAAAAATCAATGTCACATTGTGATGGCATACCTAGAATCTCATTAGAAAACACATCAACATACTCATGAAGGAGTAGGTGATCATCAAGAGTCACCGTACAACCCTCGACTTCCTTGAGATCACTAAGAGACACAAGAAACAACTAGCAACCCTTCTGCACACTCCAGTTCAACTAATTAGCTAAGATCATATGAAGTGAGATTGGTCTCTGAACTCCCAAAAGTTCCACCTACCCAACTATGTCATCAACGCACTATACCACCTTACAATGGCAATTGATAGTCACCTGATGGGTGGCTAACCAATCCATGCCCAACACAATGTCATACAATCCCAAAGGTAGAATGTGTAGATCCACTATGGTGGTGAAGGTTTCCAAAATCAAACTACAACTCCTAACCAATGAGTTAACAGCCACCTTAGAAACCATGGCTAACTCAACCTACCACCTATCAACTTGATGCATTGCCACTAGCCCACATCGCTTAACAAGAGATGGTGAAATAAAAGAATCTAAAGCACTAGAGTCAAAAAAAAATGAAGCTAAAATTCCATGCAACATACACGTAGCCTCAACTATTGTGCTTTGATACTCAACTTGATGGTTGTCAACCACTCCAAAGACTCTATGATTCTGACTTGCATCTCCTACAGTAGGCTTAGATCTTTTCTCGCCCTTACCAGGTCTTGTGGATGGTTTGATCAAACAATCATAAGATTTATGGCCAGGTTGACAACAAGAATAAAAGTTCCCAGTAAAGTTGCGGCCTACCCCATGACCACCCTAAGTAGCACTAAGATATGGTGCACTACCTTTGCTAGAATTATGTTGACTATTCTGAGGAGGACAATCCTACTAAGATCTATGTCCTTGATTCTAATTATCCCCTTTCTTTCCTAAGGTACCAGAATCTTGTCCACCCTTTCCCCAAAACTTCTTCTTATTCTTACAGTAAGGACCACCTTAAGAGGGTTCAGATTGGGCTTGGCCCTTTCCAAAATACTAAGTGAACTATGCATCCTATCCTAAATTCCTAGCACCTTGGTTTTGAGAACCAGATTTTCTACTAAAACCTCTCGCCAATTTTTTCTCTGCAATATGTGCCTTCTCTACAGTGAGAACAAGAGTCCTAGGTTGATGCATACAAACTTCTCCAATGAGGGAATCCTTAAGGCCTCGGATAAAATAATGAGCTAAGAGTAAATCATCATTATTGTAACATAAATATTGCCTATGTTCAAAGAATTAGATTTTGTACTAATCTACAGTCATGTTCACTTGTCAGATTGCATAGAATTCATCAGCACGAGCCTCTTTGAACTAAGGAGATAAGAATCTCTCTCGGAACCTCTTCTCAAAGATCTCCCAGGTGAGATCTGTAACACTAACTTGAATCTTCTAACTCTCAATATTCCACCAAATGGATATGTAGTCCCTCAACTGCATAATTTCAAAATGGGCCCTCATGTTGGTTGAATATGGATACATGGTGAAGCAGTGCTCCATGTCCAACAACCAAGTCTTAGCATTGAGGCCACTTCCCTTGCCATCATACAATGGCAGTCTGAAGCTTTGAAGGGACCTCATGATATCCAATCTGATGGAATCCTCACTATCATGGTCCCTACCACCTTGATGGTGCCTTCTACCCCTCCATGGGGTATGAGAATGCTCACATTCATGTTCCTCCTCTCTATGCTTAGAGTGATGGGAATCTCCATGGTGAGATCCCTCTTCTCGATCATGATCTTGTTGGTACTCCTCAATACAAGGGCCCAACCAAGCAAGAATCTCCTAGAGTACTAGCAAAAATACCCCCATGCCATCCTGATTAGCATTATTACCTCATTCTCCCTCTCCATCCTAATCTTCCTCTTCATGGTGTTCATTTCCATGGTTTCCACTATGGGTACCACCATGGCCACCAAGCCCACATGCAGGAGGCATCACTGTGGGAACAACAAGGTGATGTTAGAACAATGAGATCATAAGCATAAGAGTCAAAACCATGAACAAACAAAATAGAAAATAATAAAACATAACATAGCAATACACAACATCAAACAAAACCATTGTGGAAGCATAACATAGAGATCCCAATGTTGCAACATGGGCTCTGATACCAAATGTAATGCCTCGCTCGGAGATCCTTGGGAACAAGGATGAAATACAAGCCAGAATTTTTTTTTTGAAACAAGTGTAAGTGCACATGACAACATACATGGATCACCAAGATCACAATAGAAGATTGAACCACTATCCCGATAACCAACAAATCTCCAAATGCCACTACTGACCAAAAGACCAAAAATGAAAGATGAATATCTGAATTTGAATTGAACACATCCCAAATTCAAAATGTGACACCATAGGTTGAAGAATACCAAAGAGGGTATCCAAATCAACTCCCAAAAAGTTTGGATCAAGCCGAAAAGTGTCTGTTACCTGCCCACATAGGCTTTTACAAAACCCAAGTGATACTTTAATACAGCATTGGAAAGTATCGCTCGACATTCCTAAAGAAGGAGGGTGACACTTTTAGGGACTAGGTGATACTTCTCTTGAAGGCATACAATACTTTAAGGGTATCATATGACATTTCTTACAAGGAGGTATGATACTGGAAAGTATCGTATGATATTTCTCCAAGAGGTGTGCGATAGAATCAGGGGGCGCAAGATACAATTCCTATGGGCCTGCGATGCATTTTTGTGTTGCAATATGCTAATAAATGGTCACCCAAGAAACTCAAGAAACACTTAAGGGGAACATAAAAGGAGAAAAATAGAGAATAAAACCACCACATCAGGGGGTGTCGAATCCACATTTCAAGGCATGAACACTCAAACACACTATTGGAAGACATAATCTACATCTAACCATCTAACAAGCAGTGAAGGGAAAAATATAGAAGTAAACATCACAATAACTAAAATAACATCGCAATGAACAAGATAACCAAACTAAGTACATGGTTCCTCCCAGCCATCAATGAAATCATAAGACCATTGTGGGCCCTAGCCATCCCCCGCATGTAACATCCCAAGCCACTGATCAGATCGTCGGTACTATTGTAATAGGGATGTCACTACTAAAACATGCAAATAACAAAAGCATAAGGAAATCTAACATGCTAAGGGTAAAGCATAAGATAAACCTGCAAGTAGATTAAATCTCCTATCACATGCTAATCATCATAATAAGGAATGCGTCAAAATTAAGATCATCTAACATGATAAACAACCATCCCAATGAAAGCATAAATCAAATGAAACATACTCTGAAGCCCGAAGTACTAAGTGAACACATCCAACCATAGTCACTCTAGAACAATAGATCATCTTTGTACACTAGTTATTAGTAGTGGTGAAGGTAGTTACGCCTCCTAACCATGTGGCACCTATAGGTCCACACTCGTCATGCTAATGAAGATAATGATCCAACCACAAACACTCATAAAACAAACATCCATGGCCAACACACATGCCAAGCAGTATGATGACTGAATCCAAGACATAGACAATGCATAAACTATGGATCCTAGTTAGACATCTCAATGGGCTACTATGTAGGGACTGACATCATGGAGAGTCACTTGGCATCGAAAAGCCTAAGCTCAGACTTGTGCAAATTCAACATCCCTCAACGGAAAGGCTCTAGCACCCCAAATATTTTATTATCTTATGTTTATTACCACCTAGTATTTTATTTAATTATCACTTAATTAAAGCTTCCTTCTCCAACCCTCTAGGCATTCGCCAACCCTCTAGGCACAATGATCACTAGGCTACGAAGTAGAAGCCCCCTCCATATGCTACCCTACCCTACCCATGCTCATCCAATGATGAGTGCCTATAGGCATGAAAATTCCCAATCCATCCCAAATGATCACAACTTTTGAAAGTACCACAAAAGATTAAGCCTAAAAAGTCCCCTGACAGATGTACTCATGTGTGGTGCACCACCATCACGAAGATCATACCAAAAGGACTGGATGAGAAAAAAAATAGAAAGTTACTCAACCAAAATAGACTCAGGAAGATAGATGTAACAGGCATCCCAAAGCAACATAAAATGAAAAAGTGGTCTGATAGATATCCAAAGGGATCATCGAGGTCCACAACCTACATTGTGCTGAGAAAACCTAAGAAAATAGGGCAGTACACAAAACGAGGCAAAAACCCCAAATTTTGAAAAAATTCCAAAATTAAAACCGATTTGGCCTTTGGGTGCAAAAATCCCAAAAATCCAAAAATAATTGAAATTGAAAACCATATGCAAAAATGGCAAGCATAACGGCTCAAAATCCCAATCCCCCATTTCAAAAATAGGGAAAACATTCATACTCAACCAATCGAAAAGAACCAACAAATAGAAATGGAGGGTAACACTAGTTCTCAACCTCCTAACATACTGCCACAAGAAATAGAAGCTTAAACGGAGTGAAAACAATAAAACGGGAAGACCCTACCTAATAGCAAAAAGGGTAGAAATCAAAACCCATGCAGTAAAATAAATCACCCACCAAATCTGCTAAAAGTGATGGCAAAGTATAAACTCCCTGAGCTAGATCCAACAAGATTGACCTCACGAAAAACCCATGCTCACAGCTCCCAGAACGAACAGAACAAGAATCCTTCAAAAGAGGATTTCTAAAATAGCTCTCAAATTTCTATTTCTAAAAAGTGAGAAGTGAATAATGAATTCACTTTTCCAATACTTATTCATTTTTTGAGTGAATAGTTAATTATGGAAAATAGCCAGTTGGAGTAGTTAAACTCTGAATTAACCCAAAGGAAAATAGGTTATTGTCCATAATAGAAATTCACCTAAGGCAAAGCTGCCAGAAATTAAATCCGAAAAGATTTAAAACTTGAAAACCCAAAATCACAAAAAATACTTAATAGTTTCATGATAGAGCGAACCTCTAAATGCATAGACACACTCATAGGTCTAATCACATAATGCAGATGAGTTTGGATTTACTAATCATCGAAAGGTTTTAATTTAAAACAACTAAATAAGGATATGTCGACCATATAGGGATGACATTGGCAAAATATGAATAGTTGAATCACTAACTCCATGTGCCACTGCTAGGGATATAATTCATGCACACTAAAATACATGATCAAGTGCAATTGCATATAATATCATAGTTGAAGCAACATGTATTGGAAATACCTATTTAATCCATTTACATCACTCACATTCACAAAAAGCATAAAAATACACAAATGAAGTAAATAACCATGGCATAAAAATCATCTCATAACATAACCAACAAATGTGTCCAAAAAACCATATAACCAAATATCATCATAGATATACTCTCATCTCAAAATAGTATCAACATGAAAATATGATAAACTAAAAAGTATAGTAATAAAGCATCCATGGTACCAAATCCAAGTATAACATCTGACCCTCGAGTCATCACAAAATACATATAATAAGAGTATCAAGTATCTCTCAAATCAAAATAGACAAGGTATAGACTGCAAACACGAGAGGCACTACATAAATTTTATTATCACCATTTTAGATACTAGAGACATAGAGACACTAGAGAGATTGATAAAATGGATTGGAAAGATTTCAAAGTTATTTGTAGAAGCCCTAACTTGATCATCACATGGTATTTTACATGAACTGGAAACTTTCAATTTGAATTATTTTTAGTTGCTATTGAGTTGCATAGATATGGGTAGGCTTCAAGTTTATGATTTAAATGATAGGCCAATATATTAGTTTAAAAATAATCCCTTCAATTCTATGGAAGATGACCATAAGGGTGCATTCTCCAAAGCAAAAACCCTTAAGAGTGAATTTCAGCATTTGAAGACTGTAAACATACTACAGTACATTGATTATGAGAAGTTTGATGAACTAAAATTGATTAAAATAGTTTTCATTAGAGTTCATGACAAAAAAAGGAAAAAAAAAATTGGATTAGAGTTAAATCAATTATGATAACCTAGGAATTGATACACTTACTCACATGCTTAGATAATTAAAATGGTCAAGAAAGAATTTGAAACCAATAAAGGAACCAAATGGGATAAAAGGGAAATGACACTCTTAGATATTAGACAATAAGATGTTAGAATTATCACAAACATATTGGGCTACAAGATGCATTACAACAACAGGTATAATTTGGTGTCTACAAGGGTAATACAAACAACTTATAGGGTGTTATTTGAAAAGGAACAATCCAAGATATATGAGATTTAGAAACAAAAAATATTGGAAAATCGTAGAAGGATTAAGCATGATAAGACACAACCTTTTAGGTTTGGATCACTAGTCCTTCATATGTTCTTTTATATTATCCAAAAGTTTCCAAACATGCATCACCATGCTTGGGTAGATGATGTACCTAACATGAATTTGATTACTGAACATTATCACATACAATATAGATGAGACATCACAAGTGAACTATTTGGTTTATTTAAAGGGTTTCAAAGGGAAACAAAAAAAGGTATAGGATTCCAAGATAGGTAGTTGTGCAATATGTTGTTAAAAATGGTATGTTGCATAGTGGAGATAGATGTCACATGCATGGAAGTTTTAGTACCAAGAGAAAACTTCATTCATCCTCTTGGATATGAGGTAAGACAATAAATGATTGAGAAGTATGAAAATATTATGCTAGCTACACATAAGGATAGAATAAATATCAAGAAACTATAAAGAGAAGTTGAGAAAAGATGAGAAATTTGTAGAGATTAAAGAGAAAGGAGGCATTGCTAAGGAAGAGTGGAAAACTAGATTGTGGAGGTGTGGGATACACCTTCTTTTGAAGTATTAGAAGTAGAAGTTACACCACAACCTCATAGAGCTACTAGAAGTTCTACGAGGACTACTCCCATAGTCAAACAAGAAAAACTAGTTCAACTAGGACCTCCAAGGGCCATTTGACAAAAGTAAAAAGCACAAGGACCTTATCCATATAAAGAAAAGGTCTCTAATAAAAAAGAAGAAAAATAAAGACAAGAAAACATATTAGAGTAAAAAGACATGCAGGATCAATGAACAAGGAAGAAATAAAATAAGAAAACATAAATATTTTAGAAGAAAGAAAGAAGTGGAAACTTGACTTTAAAAGAATTATGACTACAATTGAAAATTGGTGCAAGAGCACGTCTGCGACAGGAAGACAACCTACAATATGACTAAAATGCAGGGCACAAAGCAAATATCAAAAAAATTTGAGTTTAAAATCTGAAATTTGAAATGTTTGTGTGTGAGTTTAGAGTTTTATGTTTTAAAATAAATGTCCTTTTTTTGTGGTGGAAATGTTTAGGTGGCATTCTTATAAGCCTACCCAACATTATCCACTTAGGACTTAGTATGAGTTTAGTTTAGATTATTTTGGGTGTGTTAAAGGTTTCTAATTTTTGAAAATGTTTATGGGAAAAATCAAAAGGAAGAAAATGATGAATATTCCTAAAGCACCATGTGTAGGCATTCAAAATGTAACCGCTACAAGAAAGCTATGATGGATTTTTGGGAGTTACATTAGAAGGTGAATATTCCTAAAGCACCATTTGTAGGCATTCAAAATGTAACCTCCACAAGAATGATGTGATGGATTTTTGGGAGTTACATTAGAAGGTGAATATTCCTAAAGCACCATGTGTAGGCATTCAAAATGTAACCGCCATAAGAAAGCTATGATGGATTTTTGGGAGTTACATTAGAAGGTTTTTCAAAAAGAGAAAGAGTGCATATTGTAAGAGAGATATTGGAAGAGAGATTTTTTGGAGAGAGATTTTTTTTTGGGAGAAAGTGAATAGAATGAAATTCTTGACTTTTCCTATAATTTTCTTAAGTTTCTAGTGTTGAAGAGATGTGATTGTGTAGTATTCTACATACATTTTTCTGTCTGTATTTAGATCAACAATTTGGAAGAAATCTGAAAATCAGATCTTAATAGTTTAATATTTTCTTATTGTTCATTTCCTATCAGCTGGATCTCTCTGTTGTTTTGAGAGTGGTCTTTGCATGGTGATTTTCTAAAGGTTTTGAAATCCTCTGCATCAAAAATGAGAGAAAATTGGACTAAATTGAGAAGTATTATATAAGATATGTATAAGATGAACAAGCAATAATTGGGAATTTTATTATCAAGTATCTATTGAATTTCAAAAGGAACATATTGGAGATCAAAGGTAGAATTCCTGATCCAATCTATGAAAAACTTGATATAAGAAGATAATTTTCCTTAAAGGAAGATCAAAGAATAAGGTAAAAGACTATGTGAGCTTTGTACATTAGTAACAATGGATGAAATGAAAATAATACTAGATGCAACACCTAAAATGAGAACTAAAATGAGGATAGTCAAAATCATCACAAGATTGTATGAAGAGTTGCAAAAGAGACCAAGAAGGCTATAGAAGAGGTTCTTAATCAAAAGTCTAATCATGCAACTGAAGCATCTCTTAGTCTATTTGGTATTTCTATCAGGGACTAATAAGTACAACCACAAGAAGAAGATATATTAATTAGTTTTACAAAATACCTAGACAACCTAATTTCTTTATTTTAGGAGATCCTATAGCACTCAACAATACTCTAGATGAGAAAGAGAAAGATACATTTGTGGATAATTTTGTGACCAGTGATGAGATTCAAGGCATAATGATGGAGGCCAACACAAAATCTAAAGAAGAATAAGGAGGAAGGGGGAGGAGGAGGAGGAGGAGGAGGAGGAACATAAACAAAAAGAAAAAGAAGGTGTAATCACTCAAGTAGAGGTTAGAACCATGATTAATGAAGGTAAACTTTCATTTATCATGATTGATATAGACACATAAGGTGATATTCAATCAACCACACCTTTAGACTAGGTCACCATGACTCAAGGAAACCTCACAAGATCATCAAAGGTAAATGATAAGGTATTGGAGACTACATCAACCATATCTACTTCTTATTTACTATCATTATTGGAAAGTATTCTAAGTCATGACATTATAGGTATGCAAAAAGATGATAATTTGGATGAAGATTCTTTAATCAAGATATCACTTATGACTTTTTTCAAATCTAAGGAAAGATCAAAGAAGAAATCATAAAAGTATGCAAGGATTTCTAGAAAGGCATGGAAAAATTGCAAAAAAAATTGCCCACATAAAAGACATTTGTAGAAAAAAGTTGTGGTTGAGAATTTGACAAGTTTAATTAATGATTTTGATGCACATTTCACATCGCTTGTAGATTATGCTAAAGATAAGGTAGAATAGGATAATGTTGCAGATGATTTCATAAGGTTTCTGCTAATATTGAGAATGATGTAAAAGTCATTGATGATGAATGAATTAAATATATTTTAGAGAATTTATAAATAAAGAGAAATATTTGTATTTTTTTGTGTCAATTATGCAAAGTATGTGGAAGATGTTAGAAAGAGCATTAAGGAAGAGGAAGAAAAGTGGGAAAAACTTGTATAAATTTTGATAAGTCAAAACAAAGTGTTTTACAGATGGATATATTTGTGAGCAAAGTTTTTGATGTAATAAATTATCTTGAGCGGGAAATAAACAAAGGTTTAAATAGATTCTCTCTATTGTGAAGTTTACTATCACCCAAATTGGAATTGATGCAAAAATAATTGAAGTTGTTGGAATCTTCAAAGAAGACCTATGTAACTTTTAAACCCTCGACCTTCATGGACCAGAAATTGCAACTTATTTCATCCATGGTCACTTTCAAGTTGTAGAGAATATGAAAAAAGTATGGGATGCTGATTTTTCCACACTAAAGAGGAACTTTGTAGATATTTTGAGATTTGTGTAAAAAAAATTAGAGAATTAATTAATTTTTTGGACTCGTACATAGTATGTTGTGATCTTGCATTTGGCATTTATGTTAGAGGGGGAGTATAACAACGAAAAATAGTAGTATGAAAAATAGAAGGAGGGGTATGGAAAATAGCAGTATGAAAAATAGAAATAAGGGGTAGTATGGTGAATATGAGTAAGAAAAATAGAAATAAGGGGGAGTATGGCATGTATAATTATATAGAGGGTTTGCAAACAAATTTTGTATAAGATTTTGGATAAGAATGTATTGGCATCAACACTTAGTAAATTTTTCACTAAGTGCTTACATCAATGCCAAAGGGGGAGATTGTTAGCAAGTAATTAGATATGAAGGCATGAATTTTGTCATTAATGGAAACACAACCTAATGGTTTTGGTTTATTAAGAAAATTGGCTAAGTGTAATGCCCTACCAAGGAACCCAAAAGAAATTAACCTAAAGTTTCACTAAGTTGGTCAAAAAAAATTAAGATAATAACAACAATAGATAATATAGTGGAAGCAATAACTCACATACATACAACCATTATAAAAATATTACATATCTGAAGGGTCCCATGACATTGAATCACATATATAAATAAGTTTATTAATATTAAATGTAACACATAACTAAAAACTACATCATAGAATAATCACAAGTATGATTCCAATTAAACAATATACATTTAGATAAAATGCCACTTGGCATAACTAGAATGCATAATCATCCACTGTACAAGTCACAAGGTATGAAAAGCTCAAAGAATATACATCATAAATAAATATATCATCTCATAAGATCTCTAATAATCAAGTACAATATAACAAAATATAACCATCCAATAGAAATACAAGATTAGAAAGAAAAGTACAACTTCACAAGCACATCCAACAATGGCATCCACCTATCAAATCTCAATGGTATAAGAAAAATGCACTACCACTTGACCTCATGGAACCTAAATGACCCACTCCCACCAAACTGATGAGATAATCTTAAGTCCCATGCAGATATCAATCCACAAGTCATAACCAACATCTAGGTCAAGGAAATCTTGATAGAAATCTATCTCAAAGGGTACTAAGACACAAGTATCATCTAATCCCAAAGGAAAAAAGACACATAAGAAATCTACTATGTAAGTGGGAAAGTGTCATCACATGAGCCAACTCTAAGGTTACCTTGGCAGCCTCTCTAGACTCTGACCCCTTAGTGTCTTTATGTGGCACCACTATCTTTTCATACAGACAAGGCATGCTAATGAAACAAGGTCATAGCCAAGCATCCTCTCTACTCCCATCCTAGTTTGTACTAGCACTCAAGGCATAGGTGAGGAAAAACAATGACTCTTATTAATTCATTTTACTCTCATTTAATGAAATGTTATCACTTATTAAAAAAACTTACAATGGGTTAGCCATGCAACCTCTTTAGGGCTCTAGCCTCCATTGCAAGTGATTTCCCAACATACACATAGATTACCTACCCTAGGCTCATAAAAGTACAACTCATAAAATCATAATTTTCATCTCAATCCTTTATAAGCAATTGGAAAGAACCTATAGATAAAACACGGTATTCACCTCAGTCATTTACAAGCAATTGGAAAGCACCTAAAGACCAATCATAATAATCACCTCAGTTCTATAAAGCAACTAGAAAGCATCACAAGGTAACTGATTAAAACTCAAAGGTTATACTAAAAAAGTCACAATGTTTGCCTCAGTTCTAGACAAGAAATTGGAAAGCACTACAAATATCTGATCGAACTCATCATAGAATATACATGACTACATCACAATGGCCAGGTATAAAAGATCGTAACCAAAATATAACCATAACATCACATAAAAACATCCCCCAAGCCTTTAGTAAACATCCAAAACTGATCAACACACTAAGTCAAACCCGAACCCAACACAAATTAAAATGTACATTGTGGCAAGAGTAGTTTCATAATTTGTTCGATTTTATTTGAAAACATAAAATTTTGTTTTTCACTCATGGGTTTTCAAGTTTTCATTTTTCAAAAGTTAATCAAAATCTATAAAGGTTTCATATGTTGCATTGATCAATTACGAGTCTCACGTTCGTACCCACAAATTAACTATACTTCTCAAATAGAAACATCTTAAATTTAGTCAAATGAAAACTTTTATGGGAACGAATATCTTCATTTAAAAGTATATCCCTAAAAGTCCATTTACTAAGATTGTACAAGTTTTCCCCCTATAGATAAATGTTATTTTATTAAATCAATAATAGATTTTAAAATATAAACAAATCAAATAAAACATTGTGAGTTTAAAAATCAATTGCCCAAAAATATTATAATTTAATAAAACTAATTTTAACCAAATTTAAATTATATATAAATATAAATAAACTAAACTTTTATATATATATATATATATATAAACAACCAAAAATAATAAATTAAATTTGGTTATCTTTTCCAAACCCTATCCTAAAACACAATTTTCTAAATTAATTCAATTTATGAATTACCAAATTAATCAAACGAGGGTTCCAAATAATAAATTCATTCACAAATGTTTGAAGAACAATAAATTTCAACACAAGGATTTCAACCCAATTAAATTTTGATTACAAATCCACAACAAACACGGAGAAGATAGACAATTCAAAAGAGGAATTACTGTGTGAAACTCAATAAGATCCTACTTGGATCTGATGTTATCCGATTAAATGCACAGAACTTGCAAACAAATCCTCTTTTCTTTTGAAACCCTCTTCTCAAAAATTGGCTCCTCCAAGCCTATGTGTGGAGAAATGAGCTCTAATTTCTTAATAAAGAGCTTTCTCCAATTAGGGCTTTGGTTTTGAAATCACGCAAAACCTTTTTCTTTATTATTTGATTATATTTTAATTTTCAAATGCAACATTTTTGCAATTTAATTAAAATACCTTTATAAATCAAATTCCTTTTCTCCCTTATAAAATTATGAGATTTTTTTTCATAAAATATTTATTAATTTAACTAATAATAATATTTAGAGTTTACTATTAAAAAAAATGAAACTCCTAAATATATTATTATTAAATTAAATAAGTATGATTACGTCAAAATTAGAACTTTGATTACATCTTTAAATTTAATTCTTTAGTTAATTAATTTCTCAATTTATTAAATATAATTAAATATTCATTTTTCTTTATAGAATTTTCATCAAATTATCTTTAATTTGATTTAATTATAACTGAAGATCACAACAGACTCACGAGACTAAATATGAAAAACCCATTAAAAAGAAAATAGCACAAATTCAAACTCCAAGGTGAAAATCACGAATTCATTTAACAAATCAGATACTTGTCCTACTTTCTAGGACAATTGGCTTAGGGTTAGGATTTGGACTCAAGAATTATTGCCCCTCTTTTTCCATTGAGATACTGCGATAGGGCACACTCATCCTGACAATTCAAGGAAGTCGATGCCTGGTACCTGGAATCTGCATAAAATCTAAGCATGTACATATACATAATTATAAACTAAATAGGAAATGGCAAGGACTGGTGCATCGTGTATATCCTGACTAGTAGGTGACTAGGACTCCCTCCCTCAACCAAATCAGAAACTTCAATCATAAAGTAAAACATACAAGTACACCATACACATGCAAGTATGTGGTAAGTATACATAGAAACTGCATATAAATCATTCATCTAACTAACATCATGAAATAACTAAAATCATTATATGAACCTACATGTATCATCATTGAAAGGATAAACATAAACACCTAAAATAGTCACGTATCAAATAGCTCATCAAATATATCAACTGAGTATGAAATAACATCTAAATCAAAGCTTGGCCTTTAAGAAAGCAAAATAGCAATTGGATAATGGTGAAGATATTTATTTTTGGCATGATGATTAGCTTAGATCTAGACCTCTTTGGGACATAGATCCTTTTAATAGATGGGGTAATGTTTGTATAGAAAGATTTGGGAGTAGGGTGAGTGACTACAAGATCCATAATGAGTGGATTGATTTGGCTAAGATGTCCTAGGAGCTCAAGCCATTGATGGACATGATTAGGAATATTCCTTTGTCACATAACAAAGATTCCATTATTTAGGGGAGACTATCAATGGCATTTATACTATGGCCTTTGGCTATGAGACTTTGAAAAACTTTGGCCCAACCCTTGTGTGGGCCAAAGCTTGGTACCCAGGGCTCATCCCAAAAATTAATATTTTCTTCTAGATTATGCTCCAAAACCATACTCTTAAAGTGGACAACCTCACCAAGAGGGGAAATATGATGCCCAACAGATGCATTTTATGCAAAAATCACAATGAGAGTGTTGGGCATATATTTATCCATTGCCCTTTCATCAACACTATCTGGTCTCTTTTCCTGTCTTTTTTCAACATGTCTTGGTGCTTCCCTTCCAACATTTTAGGTCTCTTTGAACAATGGCACCTTGGGATGTTAGGGAGTGACATCATGGCTTTGTGGAACTGGAACTCACCCCATGTGTGTTGGGGGTTGGGAAAGCATGGAACAACATGATTTTTAGAGATAAGGAAACAAAGGCAAACATTGTTTTCCACAAATTTTTTAATGCCTTGATGGAAAACTACACCAATATCAAAGGTCCTATCCCCTATCTCAGTACAAAGGGTAGGGACAATAACAAGAGGATGGATGCAGATGGATGCCTCTACCTAAGGGATGGCATAAGGTTAATTTTGATGGGGCGGCCAAAGGCAATCTAGAAAAGGTTGGGGTGGGAGGCATTGTCAAAAATGCTTTTGGTAAAGGGATTGTTGCAGTTGTTTCCCCCCTTGGAATACAAACTAATCATTATGCCAAGGCTATTGTGGCTCACCATACTATTAAACTAGCAAAAGAAATGGGAGTGCAATATCTCTAGCTAGAAGGAGATTCAAATAATATTATTGATTGCCTAAATGAGAAGAACAAGCCAACACAGATGACTGAGAATTTCTATGATGAATCTATTCAACATCTCAAGATCTTCAAAAAAACCTATGTGAAAAATGAGTACCAGGAAGCCAACCAAGTGGCAGACAGCTTGGCTAACTGGGTAGCCAAGTACAATGAAGTGGCTCAATGGACAGATGGTTATAATTTCTTGTTAAAAATTAATGAGTTGATTGAAAGGGAAAGGATCCTGGGTAGATTGGGTATCATAAAAAGTGCATTATGATTGCTAATGAGTTATGGGGAGTGGTCAGAAATATAATGTCTAAATTTATTATGATTGGTAGTGATTTATTAGGAATGTATAGAAATGTGATGTGGAAGTATGATAGCACTCATACTTATCACATCAACCATATGTATCAACTTACTTCAAGGATCGATTTCAGGTAGAAAATTCATAAGGAAAAAAAAAATCCAAGAAAACTAGGAGCACCAAAGTTTTTCTGGACTTGAAGGGCTTCAATGTTGGATATAGAGCTTTCAAAGAGGAAGATATCATGGTAGAGGAAAGACACAAGAGGGAACCAGAGGACAAAGCCCAAAAATGGTGTAGACATTCCAAGGTGTGGAACATTTTGAAAAAAGGGGAAATCACAAATTTCATTGAATGGCTCCATGGTTGGAAACCCTTTGTTACCAAGACTATGGTTAAGAGTTGGAATGAGGGAATAGTTAAAATCAATGGGGTAGATTTCACAGTGACGGAGGATGTCATTTATGTTGCTAATGGCATTCCCATCTTGAGAAAGAAATTCTACAGAGATGGTAAAATCTCAGGGCAAGCAGTGGTGGAATTCACAAAGGATCAAGAGGAAAAAAAGGCCCTAGTAAAGAAAGTAACTCATTATCTTTTGAGCTCCATCAACTTAATATGGAGTTTTTTGGTACGGGTTATCATCAAATATATCACCCTTGACACTAGATTTGATCACCTTTGCACCTACCACTTCGTGTTACTCAACCACTTTAGGTATGGGGCAAATATTTCTATCTCCTTCTACCTCTACTCTTCTATGAATGAGAACATTAATGATTATCAAGAGAAGCATACTAGGAATTTGGCACTCCATGAGGGGTTGTTACTATTAATCTATGAATTCTTTAAAGCTAGGACAATAGGAAAACAAATTCAAAATAGGAAGGAGGGCAAGAAGGGTAGAGGGGACTCTAAAGAGACAAAAGAGGACTATTTGCCTTCTAATACAGAGGATGACCTTGGATGCATACTGACTCGAAGAGGGATGATTCCCCATAGAGCAGCTCTAGTAAAAAAACATTCAAAATGGAAAGGAAGGAGAAAAATGCTTTCCCCAAACCCAAGCTGGACCTTGACTCATCCTCAGATAGGGACTATAATGAAAGGACTGAAGGCATGGATACAAGGGAAGAAATTATAGAAGGAGGGGAGGATCTTAGAGAAGGGGAGGGTTTGGAGAGGAAGAGGGGCAAGAGAATCATCACCATCAAAATGTCGACAAATAAAGAGGGCGATGTCTAGACATCCAAGGGCCAAAAAAGAAAACTCTCTGATGCCAAGGAGGATATATAGGGGGAGGAGAAACAGGGGGTGGAAGGGGACCTCAATAAAATTGAAAGGGAGGAATAGGAGTAGGGCTATGAGGAATTTGGAACTAGCAAATATAGATGCTTGATCACAGCAAAGGATAGGAATGGTGTGGAAAAATTTTGACACATCTTCTATTAAAATGGGGATTAATAAAGAGCTGATCAGAACTCTATTCAAAGAGATTGAAGATAGAAAAATCTAAATGGAAGAGTTGATTGACCCTACCCTGGTTATTTTTAGCAACACCACTAAGGAAAACCCAAAAATGGATGTCCTCAACAATGCCAAAAACAATGTGGTGGATAGCTTCTGCACCACCAAATAGATTTTTCATGAAATCCAAGAGCTCAAATATAGGGTGAGCAACTTGGAAAGGGAGGACTACAGCTTGAAGAATAGGATATTGGAGGAAGAAAAGAGCATGGACAACAAAGTGGAGGAGGCCAAGAATAGGGTTCAAACAATGGAGACCTCTATGCAGATTATAGTGGAACAAAGCTATAATATTCTCAAAGAGACCAATGAGAATATTAAACTACTCATTAACAAAATAGAGGATCAAAGAATTAATAAGGAGGAGGACCCTACCCCCCATAGTGCAAAGGATAGGACCCCTAATGATAGCTCAAGGAAGCATAGTCGATCTAGCTTGAGGAAGAAGGATACCCTGGAACCTGACCAAGAAATCTTAGACATGAAGTCGTCAGCAAGTAGATTGTCGAAGTTGGAAATCAATGGAGCATAAATGTTGAGAGATATCTTCTGAGCACCCTAGCTTTTTCTTGGCTAGTCCTGGTTTTTTGTCTTGACTCCCTAGCTTTTTACTAGTTTTATACTTTAGTGTGGGGAGTTGTTTGAGTTGTTTGCTTTTTGTTTCTTTTGATACTTTAAGCATTCTTTTCTTGTCAGATACATTTAAAAACCTATTTTCCTTAATCAAATACATCTAAATCAAATCAAGTGACCAAGTACCACAATCATAAAATATAACCATAAAACTAGCCTAAAAGAATTTGGCAATATGGCATGAAAGTAAACAAGGGGTAGGCATTACACTAAGCATAGTTTAGGAAAATATTCTATAGTCATGTTGTTTTGGCCAACGAGCTTAGCAGGATATGTTTTATTGGTCACAATTTTGGAAATTAATAGATTAGAGTTTTTATATGATGTTGGTATGTTCACATGATTTGATATGTCAGTTATCACATATTTTACTTGAATAATATGAAGGTGGGCTTATATCATAGAGTACATGATAAGAGGTAGAGATCATGCATGTTGGCCTAAGGAATTAAAGTGCCTATGATTCAATTACTTGGTAGCTTATGGAAGAAATCCTAGATGTTAGGCTTTAGTTAGCAAGTCTTGATATTTTATTCTGGAAATATGTTATACATTTCATTATTAAGGCCAACTGCATAATATAACTAAAAGGGTATATAAAGCAAACAATTTACTCATGTGAAGTATGGTATGGATATGTACATAACATGTGAGCTTTATAGATGATGATATGATGTTTTTTTTATGGTCAAATGCAAACTATTGATGTATGGACATAATCAAATGCAAGATATACAAAGGACTAATTAGATATTGGAAATATCAATACACTAAAGTTTGGTATCTTATATATTACTCACTATATAGATTATATATCATCGTAGAGAAGTGAGCTCTCATTGTAATACAATTCATAACAGAGTTGAGACCTCTAACAAGGTCTAATCCTCTCAGAAGGATTAATGTATTGAAAGCATGTAATGACTCCTAACAGGGCTAAAACTCTTAGCAAAGAACTTTTAAATTAGTACATTGATTTGGATACCATCCCCACTAAGATTTTCCCTTGGGCAAGGTTCCCTCATAAATAAATCATGGTGCTATGAGTTTCTGATAATTGTGTGTTTTACTTTTCAGCATAATTATTTGTGGATGCATATAGTTAAATTTTGAAATATATAGTTGGAGCAAAAGTGTTTTAATATTGGTTCAATTCTTTTTCCTCTTGTATGACACCACTCGTCATTGTTTTATGTCTTAACCTCATGCATGACCTTTCTTGATGGCCTATTTTTTAATACATGTATTTTTATTATATTTTACACACAATATAGTCATTAATATTCACATTTGATTGATGAATGCTCAAACAAATGTTAAACAATGTTATTACCCTCCAAACACAAGTCACTTACCTGCATCTTTATAGTTCTTGATTTATATTCAAAAGTGTTGACTCTATGGTAAGTTTTACAAGTAATTGTTGTATTCTAAGGTAGATTATGGTTTATACTATTTGACTAAAGTGGTATGTTAATGTATTGAAGCATGCATTATTATATATCATGTTATGGACATCATGAGTATACACAATCTTGATATCATGGCTTGGCACTTCATGTCATTAGAAAAATTTCTATGTGCTATTGGTTTATTTTTAAAGAGTGATATTCTCTTTATAAAGATTTTCAAAATATATTTTATTAAATTTTGAAGCACACTTTGATATGAAACAGATAACTTTCTAAAGAATTTGTTACATTATTAACCTAGTGTATTCTTCTTAATAACCAAATATTTAATTATAACATTAGAAATTTTTTTTTTTCCTAGAAAACTTTTAGATAAATATAAATCTATGGCTATTAGAGTGAAAAGATGAGGAGAAACCCTCATACAATGTGGTCCAAAATGAGGAAAGCAAGAGTATTTCATTAAGAGGAATTTCTCCCTTAATGTCAACTTAGATTTCCCATAAACACACTATGTATGTCAAAATTTGGTAGGGCATAAGTGATCTAAGAATAGAGAAACTAATATCTAGAAATAAAATTTGTGACCCTATTAGTGTTTTTCAACCATTGAACAACAAAGGCTCAATACCAAAATAATAATGTTTACAAATCTAAGGACTAGCTACTTCCCATTAACAATTATGCTTGCATATTATCTAGAACCAACTTCAACAAAACTAGGATTGGATTTCTACTCTTTAGGCTCTACAAAACCAAGGTGGTTATACCTAAGGGATAATTCAAAATGAATGTTGTTGTATGAGAATTTTATTAGTTTCATTTAGATTCTCTTCTTATATCTCTAATATTATATATAGTTTATCCATTCCTTGACATTTTTAG
Source organism: Cupressus sempervirens (assembly GCA_028749045.1). Classification (NCBI taxonomy): domain Eukaryota; kingdom Viridiplantae; phylum Streptophyta; class Pinopsida; order Cupressales; family Cupressaceae; genus Cupressus; species Cupressus sempervirens. The sequence continues at coordinate 552,197,922 of CM053786.1, read as the reverse complement.
ATGATATACATCCCTTATAAGCAGATTTGGTCACAATTCTTCTCAAATTTGCAAGTATTTCCAACAATAGTAGCTAACTAAAGCTGAAATATTACATGAAAACAAGTGTTGACCATCTTTGAAACTCTTCAAATAGTAAAATAAAATTGAATTTGATTTTAGACTTAATGCCTATTCATGATCTACCTATCTACAAACTAGATTAATTAGATCAATGCCTATTCCATTGGGACTCAGAGTATAATCCAATTTATAGATCTGATTTTTTGTATTACAACAAATATTACCAAAAATTCTTACTGAAATTCATTCTTATAGACATCCTTTCTACTACCATAGCAATCCCATCAAATTCACTAAAGCATTTACTTAATGCATTGAATCAATAGCAATAATGAATTTATATACAATCCAAGGGACTTGTATTAAAGTGGATAAGCTTTGCTCACACAACATCAGAATAACTATGTAATAACAAAGGAGACAAAATTCAACAAGAACAGATATGGGGACAGCTCAATTTTGTATTAATTTTCCTTGAAAATTGTATACAATTGTAGTAAAACTCATAATAACTCTAGAAAAGACACAAAGGATCATGTGACATCAATGTATTCTCAAAAAAAATTATAAAGAAGATACATCATGAAGTTTGCTATAATAATTGGACCGACCAATATTCAAAGTAAACTAAAATTTGCATTAGAAATTGGACCTTTTTTCTAGCCTTGGAATCTCACTTATATAGTGTGAGATGCAACATTCTTTAGGCATAGAGAATTGACAAGTGTCCCTTTATAGAAGATATTTACACTTTGAAAATAGTCACAAAAGGACAAAAAAATTGTGTAACAGAAAGTTAATAGATCAAGTAATTCTTTGGTAGGTCCCATTTATGTTACATCTTCACAAGCTATTGGTTCTTTGATTGGCCGCCACTATTCTGAATCTTCGGCATATGCAGCTACTATACTAGCCAATGATGAATCTTGTTGTGGTACTTGCAAATCAATTTCTACCCAAAGGTTTTCACTATTTTCATCCTAACCTAACAAAACTATTTTTACTCTTGTTTGTTCCTTTATCATGTCCACATCCTGGGCCTCCGAACTTGTAATTAAAATTGATTGCTGACCTTTACCCTCATCCTCTCTCTGATCTAGTGCTTTTATATCAATAATCTATACTTCATCCTCCTGCACCTCATCATCATCTATTTCAACTTCTTCAAACTGTTCATCAGAAGCAATATTTGCCATCCACTTGTCAAAAAGTGTGTCATCTGGCCAATTGAATTGCAAAATATCATGTTTCTTTCTAAGCACATACTTAACTTCCCTATTAATACTAACAAAATATTGTTTTAAATAATCAAAGAATAATTGGACCTTCACTAATTCCTCTGTCGTGGTGGCCCACCAAGCATGCCCTTTCTCATTGATGACCTTATTCATTCTTAAATAGAATAAGTCATCTAATTTTTTAGCCCATTCATCATTATTCTTTAATGTATTCTCTCTATCTAAAGCACGTGGGAATAAATCAAATTTCTCCCTCTTATACTTGCTTACATAAGAAACAACTTTTAACTATAAGGCAATTCTTCTGTCATCAAACTTTGACAGATCATTAGCAATATCAAATGTTTTTTCAATATGGTCATGGGTAGACCTTATAATAGAGTAACATGAAAAAAGTAATTTCTTTTCTTCTCTTTCCCCACTTATTGACAATGGGCTTCAATGTCTCTTCATGGGCTTTCATCTCTTCCTGTATGCTTATTACTTTTGCTAATTAATCATAAAACAATGGCCATTCAATTTTGTCTACCAGATACATGAGAGCTTTTCTCAATTTATCTTCATATTGCACATTTAGCTCTACATGTAAAGCCCACATTTTGCTCTTTTCTTCTTCAAAATCTTTAGCTGTGTAATATTGTGGCCTTTTTGGGGTATTCAGCATTTCTATGAGAGGAGTGGATTTAAAAGGTTCCATTGGAGAGCAAGGATATGTGATTCTTTGCCTAGAAGACCTCCCCATTACCTTATTTTCAAGTTCAATTCTTTTATGAAATTCATTATTATAGGCCTCCAAAACTCTCTCATACTTAGTCTATAGTTCAAACATTGTCTTTTCTTCCTTTTCTACAGTATCCAAAAAAAATTGAGATGTTCCAACACCCATGTGAGCTGCCTTCACATGGGAGGTATCTACTACTCTTCTCACAATGATATTTCCCATTAATCCTGAGTCATCTGGCTATGATGAAATAGCCCTAGATCCCTTCCTTAATGACCATATAACCAAAGCGGCTTGGTCCTCACTGAAAGCAGTACCTATGAATTCCTTTTTATTTTGGTCTTGTAGGTCCAATTCATTTGAAACATAATTAAAAATTAGGGAATTTGCTATGTCCCAATTGGGTAGTACTAGAATATTTGATGCTTTGACCATTTGCCTCCCCTCTTCAGGAGTTATACTTTAGAATTCTTTCATCATCTTTTCTTTTACCTAATTTTGCAAGGCTACTTCCTCCAACTCTGGATGCTCTATTCTTAACTTATTACATATTTCTTCAAACTTTCCTATGTTTGTTCTCCATGCGAACTGGTAAAAAGCTTTGGACTGAAAAAAACTATCATCCAACAAAAATTGTTGACTAGAATGCTCTATTACAAGGTCTAATTCCCTTCCTTTAAAATCTACTACTGTCAACTCTAAGCTTGGCATAGGAGGCTCATGGGGGTTTCCTTCATCTATTTCTTCCTAGGTAATGAAAATTCCTTCTTATGACCCCAGCTATTCAATTTTCTCCCCAGTAAGTTGTTCCTTTTCAATCCTCAAAGGGGATTGTGAAGGTGAATATTCCTCAATGTGAGGACCTTGATCTTTTGTTATTTTTTGCCTCTTAGGGGAGGGCTCAGGAGGTCTCTCTTCCCAAATAGCACTAGTGGATCCAATTATTTGTTTTCCTTTTTCCACAATGGTCTTATTATTTTGAATGATAGTGTACCCTGGCCTTTTCTAGACAATCAATTGCCCTGCCCCTAGATTGGGGGTGAATCCCAATCTCCCCGTCACCTCCTTAGTCTTATCTAGAAAAGAATTAATAAAACTTTTCTTTTTCTCATTCATAGTTTCCATTGTTTTAGGGAAAGTAATCATGAGCTTATTTATTCTATCTACCTCGATGATGGCATTACCCATAGGACTATAATTTTCATCAAAAAAATGAATAAAATCCAAAACCCTTGAGAACACTCTACATTTTTCTTTCTTAGTTTCTTGTTCTTGCAAGGAGAATTCATTTCTTATTATTTCTTCAAGAAAATATGACTCGTGATCAATTTTTCCAAGCTTGACCCTATGCCTAAAAGCCAAGTTATAAAATCCCTCAATGTCACAAAAATAGGGATGAGAGACAGCCATCTTGTACTAATCTAATATTTTATGCAAAGAAAGTTGACCCCCTTTTGTGATCACAAATTGGTGGGCTATAGTGCAAGTGGGGAATATTGACCCTCTTTGCCTTCTCAACAAATAGGTTTCCTCTAATCCTCCTAGCTACCACAAAAATTTGGCTACTCCTACCTTTAATGGCTCTTGGTAAGGTAATACATGAGGAGTACCTCTAAAACCATAAATCCTAAAGACAGTTGAAATTGAATATGGGATGATAGTTTCCCAATTATGTGAAACTTTCAAACCAATAGGATTTTCTAGGGGCTAATAAGACTTACCAATGCCTTTGGTACTCTAGGATTGTCACTTAATAATAGGCACCTCAACATTGAAGTAAAGTACCTATCAAACCTGACAAAACTAGCCTTTTTTGCTTCCCAGGTCATATCTGCACTCCATAACTAGACCGGTAGTGCCTCCCCATCCTGTTCTCTATTTAATTTCATTTCTTTACCAAAATATGTTACCCCTTTGAACAAAAACATATGCATTAACAAAGAATAGTGACCAAAAAATTTCTCCACCTTGCCTTTGCAATCCCAACCAGGCCATTGTGAATTTCTTTTGCTAAATATGAGGTAAAATCAAAAATAATGTCCACACCAAAAGAGAAAATCTGAGTAATCATATAGATAAAACCTATGGGCATAAATTCCTCTTCATCTTTGTCAAAACCTCTACATAGAGTCTTGTATGCCTCCACAACCCTGGTATTGAAATACGCCCTTTCAAAGGGTTCCCTCTAGGATGTTGTAATTGCTAGCAAATTTCCAATTTTTCCCATATGTGCCCTCAGTGCTCTCTAATTCCTATAGGTCGATGGGCACATGATAGTATGTCAAAGGCCCTAAACCAAATACTTTTCGAATTTCCTTTGGGCTGATTATGATCAGAATTTCACCATCAATTCTTCTCACCACTCTAATTGCTTGATCATAATTTTTTGCAATAGCTTCTAGGAGGTTTTAATCCATAAAAACACTTGGAACTACTAATTTTCCTAAATCAAATTTCCAAATATTGGCATGTGGGGCAAATAAATTTCTTTCTGAAAACCATTTCTTGAATAAAGAAAGACCAATTTGAGAAGTGTTGGCATCCCGTACCTAACTCCCCTTATCATATAACCCATCTATGATTTTGAGGCTAGGGTTTAACAAAGTTAACTTTTTAACTTGCACAATTTCAGTGGTAGATTCAAGGAGCAATTCAAGTAGGTCATCATGAATATTCCTAGCCAAATAATCCTCCTGCCTAGAGAACACCTTCTTTGGAGGCATATTTACTACAATTTGTAGAAAACTAAAATGCTACGGAGAAAATAGAACGTGGGAACTTACTTGACCTTTTACTAGTTCTTCTCTGTAACTTTGCAATGTTTTTGAGTGCAAAAAGGAATTGTTTCATGTTTCAATCAACCACAGCACCAATTTCTTGCTAATTTCTTTCACAATGAAGGCTTGAAATCTTGTTCGAGTGAGATGGAAATGACAAAATCATTTGCAATATACTTTTTTTTTGCCACACGTGAAGCTTTCATTCCTCATTAATGAGCTACAAGTGAAACAAAGTGGCGTTACCTTCCCTTTTCAAATTTGCACTATTGATCTCAGAAAATCCTGCGATCTTGGAGTGAAAAAAGGGATGACTCATCTTCCACTTGACATGCTGATAGTCAAACCAATGAAAATTCTCCATATGTACTTTTCCTTCACTGTTGACATTTCCAACTAGACCCACTAATCCCTAATGACATGTGTCACCGAGTCGCTATCTCACTATACATAAAGAGTGAGCATATTGCCTATGCAATATAGCAACAACCATTAATTTCAACTTGATCGAGCGAAAGAAATTTGCTTTAGTACTTAATAAAAATGTGGTGGGTCCCATATCTATTTTCCTTATTCGCTATGTCACTATCCTTAAATTTTGAGCAACTCTCCATATTGACGAAGTGACAGCTGTAGATCTGAGCTTAATCTAAAGGCGAGGAAACTACATTACATCCATATAACTACAATAGGTCCCTTGGTCACCATGTCACATTGGGTAAACAGTGCACAACTTCTCATAGCGACTTGGTGATGATTGTTGATCTGATCTTTGATCCAACAATTACAATCTTTCATCTGACTTCTAACCTGGGCATGGGTCCATGTTATTGATGACGTGGGAATGTCCTGTCAAGCTAGCATATAACTTAATATTCTAATCCTACCTATAAAACCACGTGATTTGGGTCCCACCGCATGCACATTTTCAGGCTAGGCACTATGTTGCTACCAGCGAGGCACAAAGATTTTCTGATCACAACATAGCGACCTCTGGTGTTCTTAAAATTTCTGATGCATATTTGTTTCTAGTAGGATGCCACTGTGTCCAAGAGATTACATGGTTCATTTCTAATGAAGCATATGTTGGGACCCACCTTTTGGAATTGTTGCCATATTTTTGTTTTTCGTCAAGGTGCTATGTCACTAATGGTGGAATTCTTTCATTTTCTAACTATGACATAGCAACTTCTTTAAGGCTTTAGAGATTCTAGTGCTGAGAATTTTTTTCATTTCCACCATCATTACCCCAATCAATGCTTCTAACAAAGAAATAAAGTCACATGACCAATTTTAATGATAGGAGCATTTCAACACCCGCCAATTTCATAATTTCCCATCTTTCTCAATTTTCGGCAAGGTGCTATTTCACTACCAATAAGATCCATTATTTTTCCAGTCACGACATAGCGACTTCATGAATACAGTTGAAATCTAGTACCGAGAAAATACTTGCTAGTCAATCATGATTACAATAATTAATACATCTAACACAGTAATAAAGACACACGTCCACAATGCCACTTGGGAACTTTCATGGTCACTAGACTTTTCAAAAGCTGCCATCTTCTATATTTTCTGTTAAGGCACTATGTCGCTACCGAAAAGATGTAAACTTTTTCTGATAGTGACATAGAAACTCATCGAAAAAGCTGGATTCCGGTGACACCACTTGCACTTCATTACATTTGGTCCCTTTTTAGTTCTAACAATTCTAGCATGAAGTGTGTGACTAAAACTTTTTGAAACAATGCAATTTTTCGATCGTCGAACTTCCACTTCACGATATCGCCAATCAATTTCATGGCAATCACTATGTCGTTATCATTAAAACACTTGCATCTTCTCATAGTGACGACATGATAGCCATAGATCTTATAAAGATTAGATGATGGAAAAAAAATGGTAAAAGGCACTTGGAGGCACAAAAGATTTAAACGGGTCAAGGAATATTCAAAATTTGAAAAGCTTCACATCTGAATAAATTCAAAAGAATGCAAGACTTAGGGTTTGATAAGTTTTTCAAAGGTTATTAAAATTGCAAGGCCAAAGGACCAAAATCCCTAGGAGGAAAACAATGGATTCAATTCTGATTTTTAAACCAAGATTAGAAAAAAAATACTTTGTAAAAAATCAAACCAACAAACCCCACAAGGACCTTGATTACAATAGACCAAAACGATGAGAATAAATTGACTTATCAGTTGTTCAAATGAGAAGATGGAATGATGAAGAAGCGATAATATCTAATCTAGAGACTATGAGAATGGTTCTTCTCACATGAAATCCTAGAATAAAAAGGCACTACACATTGTAGTGAGTAAGACGCGTCTGTTAATCCCCCTTCCATTTTGTTAGTTTAGATTTTATTAATTTATTTTTATTTTTTTATGAGTAAGAGGTGGAAGTTAAAATTAATTATTATATATTGTTATTAGTTATTACTATTATTTATTAAATTCTAATAGACTCACACCCAAGGCCTCCCAAATAAGAGACTCACAATTTACGGTTGTATTGTAGACTCCTCTTTCTTAACTCTTTTTATTATTGCATAGAAAGGAAATTTTAATAAAGAAATGAAAAAGAAAAGGAAAAATATCATCTAAAGATTGGAAAATATTATGAAGGCTTTTTCAATATGAACTCTCTTTTTCTTATACAAAGAAGGTAAAAGAGAAAAGACTGGGGTGGTTTCTTACAAAATCTTCATTAAAAAAAAATTATTTTCATGTTTTCACTTCCATGAATAGCTAAAATAGTTAAATAGATAAAATAAATGCAAAGAGACCCAAGACAGAATAATATGTTACAAAAAAACAATATAATGTATTTTGAGAAAGCTTAAAAATCACATATTACCAATCTCTCAACAAAGGAAGGAAGAAAAAATGTCTTAAGGAAATTTTTTCTTACAAATGCCACAATAAAGGAAGAGAAATACCCACTTTAATGTTAATTTCAATTATTGAAATAGCATCCTTGAGGAAGATGCAGTGCACAAAAGATAAACAAGAATGTTGAAGATATTGTGGGAGATACTATAAAGAAATAAAAATGAATGAAAGAAAAATGGAGGTTTTTAGATCAAAATAGAAGGTTTGAATTCATCTTTTGCACTTCTATAGGCAATCAATAAGTCTATAGAAAAATATGTCTAATATTTATGATAAAAATAGAAACATTTGATTTAGCAAAATAATGAAAACAAAGTATAGAATGGAGATTCTATTTTATAACTATATATATCATTCTCAAAATATATATAATCTTAACATTTAAAAAAAATTAATGATTACTAATGGTAGAAGTAGAAATGTATAATATACAAAATAACATTTTAAAGATAAAACTAAACAATAAAAATTATGTTTGTCTCAAGAAATAGGTAATACTTATAAATAAATATTAATGTGTAGTATTCATTTTATTTTTTACTATTTGAAGTTCAAAGCCTAGAAACAAAATTTTTAGACTCTCTTTACTTGGCTAGCTCCCAATACTAATATCTAAAACAAAGCAAACATTACGACATCTATGTCGTCTAACTCTTTTAGACAAGTCTACTCTTGATCATACAACTCCTCTTATAGTGTGCATACTAACACAAAGATCTTAATGCAAAACATCTTTGAGTCTAAGCTTACAAAATGACCAAGGCCAATAGTGAATAAAGAAAAATATTAATATAATTTTCACAACTTACCCAATCTCCAATAAATCCTATTTTCTCAAACCATTTAAGATAGTTCACATGGTTTGAAACTCAATCCCTATCTATATCCATTATATTCTCATTTATAATCATTTCATGTATTCATCATCTGCTTACCATTAATACACCCCAATTGCACTTATTGCATCAAAGTGCAAGCTATTTGCATGTTGGTGAATGTTGCCTTTGATATTTTGCATTATTATTTTTTATTAAGGTAAAAAAAGGTTTTGAAGGGACCCCCAACCAATTACAACTTTTTTGGCATAATATCATTGATTCATATAACTATTTATTGATTATAATATAGTTCATAACAACTATAGTTATGTAGTTACCAAACTACATATAATCCTTATATGAAAGTGGTGCACATTAATCGAATACCCATCAAGTTATGATTGTTGCTATTTTCATATGGTATTAGAGTTGGTTAAAATGTTCTGGCTATGCAATGTGCACTAAGTAGCATTGAAAGTCATCACAAACATTAGTAAAAACTATGTTATGAAATAGACAGTGACAATGTGTTATGTGAGCCAATGTTTGTTCTTCACCACTACATTCCGCACAACTTATCCTATGCATGTTAAAACCCCTGACTAAGATGGGATCCACAACAATTGGTCTACAAACATACAATGATAGATGACCAAGTGATAAATATTGATGTGTTTTCTCTATTTGGACATGTTTCTTAAGAAGTCAAGATTGTTCCTTCATGTTTTGAGTGTTGTAGACCACGTGTGATGTTCCTATCTGTCCAATGCAAAGAAGTGGAAAAGTTTGAGATCTATCATGGTGAGTCAAGATCGGTGGTGAAGGCAATGCCTATGAAATATGCAGTAAAGGCAATCCTTATTTCTTGATTTATGCACACTCTATTGTTCCATATTTTTTACACATGCCTGTGAATTGGAGTTTTATATTCAAAAAATAATGTGGTAAATCCCATTTATTTACTGTAGAGATCAAACTAGTGTGGTGATATCCTTTTCTTTACAGAGTTGATTGGCCAAGACTTGAGGAGAAAGAAGAATGTTGTTTTGAATTAAATGACATTTCATATGTTGATTGTACTCAACCCATGAGTAACCCCTAATCAAAAATCACTAAGAGGATGGTCAAATCCTGTTGTCAACTTCTAATCTAATGAAGGTATGGTATACAAAAATCTTTGTTTAATAAGCATTTATTAATGTGGTACAATATATATTTGCCAAAATCCCTCAAACAAGTCAATTGCAGCTAAGGTCCTTAAGATTGCTTGAGTGAATAATCATGAAGTTACAATATTTTGTTATGTTTCTAGAAGAGAAAAGGATAGTAATTATTATCTCATAGTTTGTGGTATTAACCTTTATATAAATTTGGGATCACATGATGGTGAGGTACCACATTTTAAGAACCTTGGTGTACAGGGAAATGAGTTAACGAAAGATAGTATCTTTTAAGAAAGTGAAATGGTGTGTATGGGATGTCATATGATTGCACTCATGATTACTATTTTTTTTACAAAAAGGAACTAGAAGTTTTTTCATACAATTACCATATGGACATGACACCAAAGGATGTTATCGAGATGCTACAAAATGTTGAAACTTTGCTAGTTGCGACACATATTCTCCATTATGTCAAATAAAGTTTGAATAGTGGCAAGAACACTTTATTCAATGAATCAAAGCTTTCTCCTTGCTATGACTTAGATTTTTTCCATCATCTCAAGTCAGCTTCTCACTTTGAGATGGTGCTCTACATCAAAATCATTTTTGGAATTTTTGGTTTTCTATTTTGTTTTGCTTTATGGTGCTAACAAATTTGAAGAGTACATGCTTTGTAAAGCCTAATTTTGGAGACGGGTTTGGGACTTGATATTGCACTCAATGTGGATTATTGTCAAGTGAACTTCAAAGTAGATGATCAAGAATTATACCTTTTCAAGTTCGCTAGACAACGATAGAGATCTATCGCATCTCTTAGAGATCATTGTTGAATAATTAAAGACTTTGTGTTCAAGAATGAGAGGTTATATGTAATACCCCTCCTTTGCTACCATTGTAGACTTAGTTGCTAAAGTTCTATATGACTCTTTTATAGATGTGTTAGCCCTTATTTGATATTTAAAATGCAATACTTTGATATGTTGAGTAATTAATTATGTTGGGTTGTAACAATTTCCTACTAGTAGTGATAATGCTTTAATTTCTCTTAGTAAATGAAATTACTTTTATGATGATGTCATATTGTGTGCCTTAGAAAGATGTTTAATATTTCCTCATGATGATGAGGCATCCATGCTAGAATATGATGTTATTTATATTTAGGGTTTATTATTACACTTACCCCATACTTGCATGTGTATGGTGTGTGTATTTGCCTTACATTTATGTTTGGCATGCCTAATATGGTTGAGGGAGGTAGTCATAGTCACTTGCTAGTTGGGATCTACATGATGTGCCACTTCTATCATTGCTTATTTATCTTAGATATATATGCACATGTACATGCTTGTATTTTATATAGATTTGCAGATACTAGGCATCAACTTCCCTGAATTGTCAAGATGAGTGTGCCCTATCGCACTAAGTCAATGGTAAGAATGAGAAGATAATGTTCAGGTCTAATCCCATCCATAGCCTACTTTTCCTAAGAAAGAAGACATTTAGCTGACTTTACACCCTTTTAAACCCACGAATTTATCTTTGTCTATGTTGTTTACTTTTGAGTTTTGGTAATGTTATTTTTATGTGGATTTGACTATGTGATTTATTTGGTAAATGATTTAATTATAATATTTGAGTTAATCATATAATAATGGAAATTATTAAATATTATTTCATTAAAATAAAATATTAAAATAAGAGAATATTTAATTAATTAAAAACTAATTAAATGTATGCATATATGCTTTAATTTAAAAGATTTAATTTAGAAGTCTAATTTAGAAAATTGGTTAAAGAAAAATTAGACTATGATGATATTTAATTAATTATAAATTAATTAAATATGTGCTTCAATTTAATAGATTTAATTTAAAAGTCTAATTTAAGAAGCTAGATAAAAAGAGAATTAAAATATTTAAAGATTAAAGATTGAATATTATTTTATTATAAATATTTAATTAATAATAATTAAATTAGAGTTTTATCTACATAATGAGCTTTAATTATTATTATTAATTTAAATAGTAAACTTAGTTTTAAATAGGGCTTGCACTGATTAATAAAGTGGAGGGAAAAAAAATTTAATTAAAAAGTTCTTTAAGTATGCATGAAAAGATTAAATGATAAAATTTTATTTTAAAAAGAGGCATTTGCATATTCAAAACTGGAAACCCTAGGTAGAGTTAAACTCTTTATTAAGATATTTGAGCACATTTTTGCACACACAGGGTTTGGGGAGCAAAATTTGGAATTGGATCAAAAGGATTGTTGAAAGTTTTAGAGGGTTTGGATTTGCATGCATTCACAGATTGTCTCAAATTTTAGATATGGTTTGGTAGAGTTTGAAAACCAATTATAGAATTGTATTGAAAGATTTGTGTACTTCGTGTATTTTTGGGTGCTTGCATAATGCTCATTAATTTATTGTATTGATTTTTGGATAAAGATTATGTTGTAGATTTTGAAAAAGTAAAATTTATTAATCAAAAAAACTTGACCAAGAAAAATTGTAGAAAAATCTAAAAAATTATTATGATTGTATTATTTTAAGATCATTTCTAACATAAGGAAAATTCAATTATAGAAAATTGGAAGAAAATAACAAATTTAATAACTAAAGTTTCAACTTTAAATTTGTCATTAGAACCGTGTGATTATCATGAATTTTCTAAATAAAGCTAAATATTTGTCTTATATCTAAAATAATTTGGTTGCAAGATTTATTGGAAAAGAAAAAGATTAATTGAGAGGAAAGCATGTTGTTACTAAACTTACGCATGCATGTGAAAACAAATATACAAAAGATAGAAAACTAAGTATGGTGTGGTTGCATGATTTGAGAGATCAAAGGCATGTGAAAATACTAATTGTATGTTTATTTTATTTTATAAAAATATTTTTAAAAAGTTAGATTTTTTTTAAGAAATAGGATTAATTATTAATTTTAGAAATTTTTTAAAATTATTTATTTTAAAAATTAAATAAATAAATACTATTTATTTTCTTATAAGTGGGTTTTTAATATCAATTACTTTTAAAACTCGTAGTGGGATATAACTTATTATATATTTATTTATGCAAGTGGAGTTACAAATTAATAAATTTATAATTGTGATTTAGTTATATTTTAAGAACATATATAGTGGAGTTCATTATATAATCATCTAGTTATGAATATTTAATATTATGAGAGAAACTGTAGACAACTTAATTAAAATTATTATTTCAAGTTTGAGTTATCTCTAGTTGCATAATGAATTAAAGGAAAAATAATTATTAATATTGGACTTAAATAGAAGTCAGATTAATATTTTAGAAATAAAATTGATTTTAATATTTAACCTAATAATGTACATTTATGTTAATTTTTTAAATTAATAACATGATAATATTACATGATGACATTCAAATACTTATTGATTTAAATAAGTATATTAGCATAACAATTTATATTAACTTTTATATTCTTACTTTATTTTTAAACACATCTTTATGGCTCAAACTAAACAAAACAAAATGATCTGGAATTAAATCATATGGCTGAAAACATATGTTTTCTTAATTTTTTTATTTATAGTCTTGTGATATTTATTTTCATGATAGTTTTTCTTTGTGGGTTATTTAGTTGGCTAGGTTAGGATGTGCACCAGAGGCATTTTTGAGATTTTTTTTATGATTATTTGATTGGATTTCATGATGTACTTTATGATTTAAATTGAGATTTCTTTTATGAGATTTTTTTTTATGAGCATTTATGAGAACTAGTGTTATTTTCAGGTTGCATGTTAAAGAACTGAATGTGATCAATATTACTTTTGTGGTATGGGACACAATTGTGGTTTGTGAGTTTTGGGAAGGTAGTCTAGGTCCATGTCTATGGGAGTGGCTTGCAATGGATGTCAAAGCCCAAAGTGGCTACTAGGGTAACTCATTGTAAGTTGTGTAACAATTGATAACATAGTAATTAAATAGTTTCCTCCCCGTGCCTTGAGATAAATTAAAAAGATAATTTGGAGATTTTTTCTCATCCATGTCTTGAGTGCTTGTATAAGCTAAGGATGAGAATAGGATGATACCTTGAGAGGTATGAATAGTTTCCTCGTCTTCACAAGAGGGTATTTTGGTTCCATATAGAATCACTAAGGGGTTGAGGTCCTAAGAGACTGCTAGGATAACCTTTGAGTTGGCTCATGTGGTGACCCTCCATAATATGTAGCCTGAGTCTCCTTCATATTTTATTTATATATTTTTTTGGTGGTGTACTTGTTGGATATTACTTTTGATGGAGTATTTACTATGACTTATTATTTATTGATTGGATGCCAGTTATCGTTGACTATTAACTTTTATTAATGAATAGCAATTATTCATTGGTGGTGTTTTTATGGTTGGAGTTAGTGATTAATGGTTTTCTTTTATTGATGATAGTTGTTATCTCTTTTTTATTGTGCTTATGATACTTGACATTGATTTGGGGGTGGTTGTATCTTTTTCATTTTGATATTTGATTTGTACATAGTATTTGTTGTTGATTTTGGTATGTGATTTTTTTTGGATGAGTGTCTTTTTGACTTTGGTTATTTTTCTCTATGAGTAGTTTGTGTTACCCTTGAGGTAGATTTGGCTATTAGGATTCCTTACCTAGGATTGTTTTATGATATGATTATATGTGTCTAGATTTTACATTATCTCTCTTGCATAGTGGGAGTGGGAGCCTGATTAGGTGACACACAATTAAGAGATAGTGTCTTCTTACCATTTGGATTCCCCCTCAGATTGATAGATGTTGGATTCTCATTGATATAATTAACCATTATCATTCTTATTCTTATTTTGGAGACTTTTATTCGTTTGATATATCTATGTATCATGTGTTTTAAGATCCTATGGGATATTGTATTGTATATTGATATACTTGTATTCATTATTGCATATCGTACAACATGAGCAGTGGATGATGTTATATGAATGTACTCTATCATATCAATTGTTTTATATATGTATTGTATAGGCTTAAATTTGCAAACTCAAGAAATGAGGATTAGTAACACCAACTGATCTAATAATGAAATCACATAAGCTACCAAACATGAGCCTATGAACAACAAAATAAGAAGTACTAAATAATTGGAAACTCACAATAAAACATTCAAACCAATCAAATACTCCAAGCTTATGTTGCTTCTCTTTGATCGTACAGAGTGTGCACTCAGCTGTGATTTTGGTAGCACTTAGACTTTGAGCTCCAAGAAATGATAAAAGATATTGATTTAGATGATAACAAAATGATAGCAGTTTGACAGAGGTTTGATGCTAAAGTCTGATGAAAATGAGAGATAGGAGGGTTGTTTATATAGATTTATGGAAATCCATAAATGGTTGAGATCAATTTGGGAAAATAATGATCAATGGACAAGGATGAAAGAGACTAGAGAAAGGGTGAGTGAGTAGCCAAGTTGGTGTGAAGGCGAGTCGTGAGGCGTAGTGTTAGGCTAATGATCCCGATGCTACGCATCAACTCCGGTTTGAGTCACACTAGGTTTACCACAAACCCTTGAGCCAATAGTGGCATGTTATGATGGTTAAGTTGTTGAGTTGTTATTCTCTCCATCAAGGTTCAAATCTCATGGGGAGCCTCACTGGTTCATAGCTCCAGGTCAAAGCGTTTACCCCTCTTTAAAAAAAAAAAAAAAAAAAGAAAGAAAGAGACTAGAGAGATAATTGGAAAGTTTCCAATTTTAAACTGACAAAGGCAAAGGATAAAATCTAAGATATTCTCAATTTTTTGGAGAGATCAAGTTTCAAAAAATTGAAAATGGAAACTTTAAAATGTATTTTGATTTTGAGTTTTCAGAAAAATTGATTTTTTAGTTTATGAAGATTTTCTAATTTTTAGATTTTATAATTCCTCTTAAAATTATTTTTTTCAGATTCAATAAGATTTAATTAAATTAAATATTCAATTAAATTAGAAAGATGATATTAGTTGAAATTTAATGGAAATTGATTGAAATTGAAATTGATGTGAAATGAAGATAAAATTAAATTAAATGGAATAAATTAGTTAATTTAAATAATCAATTATTATTATTTAAATTATGAGAAATTGAATTTAATTAACTGATAATAATCAATTAATTAAAGGTTTATCAATTAAATAAATTTAATTATTTAATGAATATTAAGGAAGATAAAATGATGCAAAGATTTGATTATAGAGGAATAAAGATGATTAATTAATGATTTATGAACCCTTAACTAATAGAAGAATATTAGTGTGTTAAATGTAAACTCGCAAGTCTATCCATTTTTGGGTGTCTACATGTATATATGAGATTATGTATGTGTTTATTCATTTTATGATTATGGACATTGTAATTGGCACTTAAACTTATTAATAAAACTTTCTTAAAAGTGACTCAATGTGAAGGAACCCTTCAACAATGAAATATGTATTGTAATTGCATGTAAAAATGTTGTGTATGTGTATATTGCTTTCGCACTGTTACTTTGATGTTTAAAAAAAATAGTTTCATAAACTTTGTAACATATTAGATTTATTTCTTTTGGGTTCTTGAGTGGAGTGTTACATTACAAACACATCTCAAAGCTACACCTTTTTGAGGGCCATGAGACAACTTGATGGAGCCTTGTATGGTTCAAGATCTGCTACTATAGAAGAACATTTTCTCAAAATATGTGGGGGGTCCCTTAGGTGGATTTGATGTCTTTGGGATCAATGTATTAAGTGGGGGGATATTGTTGTGATATCATTGATTCATGCAACTGTCTATCAGTTACAATATGGTTCATACCAATTATAGTTATGCAGTTACCAAATGTAACACCCCACCAAGGGATCCAAAAGAATTAACTTAAAGTTTTACTAAGTTTTCCAAACATTTTTTTTTTAAGAACAAGAAAGATAGATCATTCACATTAAACACATAGTAGCGGAAGCAATAACATGTAATCATCAACAAACATACATAACAGGTTACATTCCTTAAAGATCCCAAGACGTTGAGTCACATTTAAATTTAATTAATTCTAAGTCTAACAACTACCACATCCACATGAAAGAATAATCAGGAAGTCCAATGTCCATATAATATACATTTATTCTGAATGCCTCTTGGCAAAATAATTCGGAATGCTCAATCATCCATTGTACAAGTCACAGGGTATGAAAGGTTTAAAAGAATATACGTATGTAAAAATAGAAATGCATCAACTTCCACGAATCCATGATACAAAGTACAATAAAATAAATGAAACTAATAACATACACGATACATCCATCCATCATAAAAGGTATAAAAATATAACATACTAGAATAAAGCATAAGTAAACAACATCATCTAAATATGATAAACAAGCATACCAAGAAGCTCCAGCCACGGTGACTACGAACGGATCTCTAATGGTAAGAGTAAAAAGCACTACCACCCGATCACGTGGAACCTAAATGGTCAACTCCCACCACGCTAAGGAGATAGTCTCAAGTCCCAAACAGGATATCAAATCACATAACACAAGTACTCTCTAAGTCCAGGAAATCCTAAAAGTATACTAACTCAAGGTTCCAACACATAGATTGACATCTAGACCCAGAGGCACAACACAAACATGTAGGAATCTACTATGCAAGCAGGAAAGTGTCATCGCAAAAGTCACGTAGAAGTTACCCGAGCAATCCCTTAGGAATCTCGAGTCCCTAGTGATCCCTACGGCCACTAGTATCCTCTCATATTGACGAGGCATACTATGAAATGCAAGGTCGTAACCAAGTGTTCTCTCTACCCCATCCTAGTCTGTACTAGCTCTCAAGGCATGGGAGAGAACATACAATTAATCTTGTTAGGTTCATTTTACTCTCATTTAGTGTAAATGTTATCACTTATTAAAACAACTTACAATGAGTTACCCTGGCAGCCACTTAGGGCCCCGGCCCCCATTGCAAGCCACTTCCCAACACTACACATAGATAACCTACCCTAGGCTCATGAAATCACAAATCACAAAATCACCTCAGCCCTATACAAGTGACTGGAAAGCATCAAAAGATAAGCCATAATAATCATATCAGTTCTCCACGAGAAACTGGGAAGCATCAAATCATAATCATAATGATCACAACAGTTCTCTATCAGCAACTGAAGGCATCAATGATAAGTCACAATATCTAATGCTTTTGCAATGAGCAACTAGAAAGTATCCCAATAATAAATCACAATACTGATCAAAGACTCCAAAATGGTCAAGTCAAAACATGTCACAACATGACATCATCAAGATCTAAACAAACACTCCAGTCCTCTCAAAGTGACTAGAAGGTAATCCAAGTATAACTGATCGAGACTCAAAAATGGTTATCAAATATAACCGATCAATGACTCAAAAATGGTTAAGTTGGGTATCTCAAATACATACAACTCAGCTTCACACAAGGAAACTAGAAAGCAATAACAACCAGTAAATACAATCATGTCATAGAGCATACTAACAAACCACCATGGTTGGGTTTAGAAAGATCGAGAACAAATCATCATATCACCACAATCACATAACCCCGAGCCTCTGGTAACAACCTAAACTGGGCAACATCTAAAACAACCCCAAAACATAGACAATAGAATAATCACATAGAAAATAGAATCATCACATAGTTAGGTATGAATGATAATACATTATTGAGTTAATGTAAGGTTTGAAGTTCCAGTTTTAGGTATGTCTAAAGTAATAAGTTTCCACAATTAGCCCTTATAATTAACCTATTATTGTATTTAAATGATTGCACAATTACCCTATAACAATCTAAGGATAATCTTTTATTTATTAAGTTATAAAAATAATCCTTAATGATTTTAAATAGAATAATTACGAATTTATTACAATCATTATTTATAAATTTTGAACATCATTAATTAAACTCTCATTAATAACTTCCATCAAATTCTATAATTTTATCAAATAATACCCATTTATTAATTAACTTTAATTCAATTAATTTTAATTAAATTAATTAATAATCATTGATCTAAATACTTATACTAATATTTTTATTGATTCTCAATTTATTAATATTTAACCAAAAACTATTAATAAATTAATAATTACAAAAAAAAAACTATATTAAAATACATTAATATTTAAATTGACAAATAATAATAAAATCTATCAATAAATATTATTAAATAATAATAAATTTACATTATAAAACTTAATAATAAAGTATTATTAATTAATAATTTGTTTAATATTAAAATCTATTAATAAAAATTATTAAATAATAATAAAATTTATTTATAAATCATTTTAATTAAAAGTCATCTAATAATAATAACTTAATGTTATATAACTTATAAAGAATACGTAATAAGTTTAAAAACTTAAAACATATTCCTTTATGAAAATAGGGCAGCGGTTTTTATTATAACTGTGTAGTAATTTTAAAAGCAAATTGCAGGTACAAGTACACTGCGATTAACGCAGTGCAGACTTGCGTTGGGAGCCATGTCAGCAACCTAGGTAACTGGTGAAAATAAAATGGTAAGTGGTGGGGGTAAAACCCTCCCACTTATATAATTTTTTTATTTTTTTATTTTTTTTGTAATTTATATTTAATTAAAGTATTTAAACAATATCTCCTCAAATTGCATAAGAGAATATGCATTATTTTATTTTATTTTAAATTTTCAATAATAATAATATTTTAAATAGATAAATAATTTTATTTAACTTTATTTTAAATTTTAATATGAATTTATTATATCTCTTTTCCATATCTGTATTTAAATTTAAATTTTATAAAAGAAAATTTAATAAAATTAAATTCAAACATTATTATTATTATTAACAATTGCAACTATAGCCTAATAGAAAAAATTCATTTAACCATCTGAATTTTCAATATAGGATTTCCAATTTCAAATTTAATCTCCTTCCAAATTTAATTTTCTCAATTCCATTTTAATTCAAACCCAAAACCCAATTTAATTCTGATTTCTTTCAATTATTGAACGGGTTTTCCTAGATAATTTTTTTCAATCAAGATTTACTGATGAAATCGAATAGCAATAGATCTAGAACGAAGAATTGACACATTTGTATAATGAAATTTGAGAAGACAAGTTCTTACAATCACGAAGTAAACAGGAATATCAAATTGCATAATTCAATCAGTGATCAAAACACAAGACCCTACCTGAACCTGATGCTAACATGCAACCAACTGAGAATTATGAGAAGATTCGCACTTTCAAAATTCGTGACCAAATTCTCCTCTAAAATTCGTCTCCCAATTTTGTTCCCAAAATTCGTGTCAAAAATTCCTCCTCCAAATTCGTGTGTGTGTCCATGAAAAATGAACACCCAAGTTTTGATATGGAGTTCTCTCCCAAAAATCAAGGCACTAATTGTTCGTTCACCTGGGAGAACTCCTTGCTCACAACCCTTAACTCCCTAATAACTTTTTATTAATCTTTGCTTTTATCTTGCATTAATCTTTTCCATGAACGTTAATTGCATTATAACTTTATTTAATTTTTCACTTGACTTCTATTTTTAATTAATTTATTACTTTAATCTCATGCACACTTTATGAAATTAAAATATCTTATTTTATCTTTTAATTAATTTCTTTTATTTTAAACTCGTGCACGCACCATGCAATCTAAAATCTTTTATTAAATAATTATATTTTCACTTTTTAATTTATTTTAGAAACTTAATTGATAAAATATTTATTAACTTAAATATCAATAATATTTAGCATTTATTTAAAAATAAACTCTAAATATATTATTATTAAATTAACTAAATATTATCACGTTCTAAATTTAAACTTTAACTTTTATCTTCAAATTTAATTCTTCTTATTTAATTAATTTATCAATTAATTAAATATTAAAAATTATCATATTAATTTTCCATTAGATTAAATCATTAATTAAACCTTTTAATTAGACTTAATTAATAGAAAATACACCAAGGACTCATAAAACAACATATGAAAACCCATCATAGAAAAGCACATACAAAATCAAACAAAAAGGGTTATAATCATGAATTAACATCATTCGACGCATTCGAAGGGTACTCAACTTGGATACTTGTCCTAATTATCAATTAGGACAAATGGCTAAAGGGTTTAGGATTTGGACTTAAGATTTATCTCCCCTCTCTTACCATTGAGATAATGCGATAGGGTACGCTCATCCTGACAATTGAGGGAAGTCGATACCCGGTACCTGCAACCTACATAAATTCCACACATGTACAAACACAATATTCTAAGCTAAACAAGCAATGGCAAGAAGTGGTGCATCATGTAGATTCCGACTAGCAGGTGACTACGACTCCCTTCCTTAACCACATCAAAAACACCATGCATAAAGAAAACAAGCATGCACACCATACACATGCAAGTCTGGGGTAAGTATTCATAAGAAAACACGTACAATAACCATCTAACTAAGCATCATCAACATTTGCAAACACTGTGATAATCATCATACATGCATTAAATATAGAGTATCAAGTAATCTCACCATATAATCAACTAAATGTAAAGCAATATCTGATAATGTTACTAATCATAAGCATAAAACTAACCTAAAAGAGTTTGGTATTGATAACAAAAATGCGAACTAGGGGCAGGCACTACACCAAATTGCATACACCCCTTATATAAAAGTGATGCACATTAATCGTACACATCATATTTTGATTGTTACCATTTTCAAACTTCAAATCAAAAAGATATTCAACAATGTATAAACAATTAGATCAGGTACAAAGAGAGATGCAACAACCCAAAATAGGGACCAAAAAGGAGCCCCACAAAACAAGACCTTGAAAGAGACTAGAAAATAAAAATAAAATAAGACGAACAACCAATCTATCCCATGGGAAAGAAGACCCTCATCCAACTTAAAATAAGGAAAAAGATAGGATTTTCCTTTACCTCCCTTCTTATGTGAGTGTAGCTTCATGTCAAAATGAGAAGAGGACTTCTTATGGTGTTTTCCAATAACTAGGTTCCACCTCTCCTCAACCAAAGAAATCTCCTCCTCCAAATCCAAAAGAAGAGAATTTGTCACAGCATAACCAACAACTTCGTACCCATCAAAAGAGGGATCAGTTGCAATAGCTTCAACACTGGCAGAAAAACTTGCACAAACTACCTTTGTCAACAAAGGGAAACCTACAAGAGTGGCAAGGAAATCAAAGGACTCATCTGAAGATTGAAAACTAGTAGTGGCATTTGACCATCCAAGAGATTAACCAATAGTCCCTATAGGAACATAACCGACACCAGATCTACTAGTAACAACATCCATACCAACCACAACACTACCCATAGTTGTAAGCGCACAAAAGTGGTCACCTTGACTATGTGCCAGTTTCATAATTTATGTCAAGCTTGAATCAATATTTGCATCATCATTTCCTTTGATCAAATTAAATTTTTGGAATTTTTTTAATTTTTTAATTAATCAATATTATTTTACATCAATTTCCTTGATTAAATTAGAATTCATTTATTTAATTATTTTAAATAACTAGTTTGATCATCTTGATTTTTGCATTATTTAATTAAAGAAATTTGCTCCCTTTTAATTAAATAAAACCCCT
This sequence comes from Cupressus sempervirens, assembly GCA_028749045.1. Lineage (NCBI taxonomy): Eukaryota > Viridiplantae > Streptophyta > Pinopsida > Cupressales > Cupressaceae > Cupressus > Cupressus sempervirens. The sequence continues at coordinate 552,175,605 of CM053786.1, read as the reverse complement.
CCTCACTTAATTTTATGTGCAACAATTATTATTTTGAAAGAAATTGTTAAATAACTATCGCATACTTTATTTTATAAGAAAAGGGATTATTTTACATATTAAATAAAAATACCCCTCATCTTATACTTTTTATGGAGTGTTACACTCCACATCTCTTAATTAAATGCTAATTGCACATTCTCTTATGTGGGTCGTGCCCTTTCATTTAATTTTCATTTTCCCTCCAATTTGGGAATGTCTCTTTGGATTGATACATAAAGGAGACCTCGTCCTTCATTTTGACATCATGATTTCTTATACTACGGTTATTATAGACATTTTTGAAGCTTTGTTGGAGACTTGGAAATATCTTGCATGTTCATGATCATTTAAATCTTCCATTCATTGGATGTACTTACGAAGACCAAGACCAATGTTCATATGAGAGCCACCACTTCAAACCTTTAAAAGTCTTTGCACATTGATGATAGGAAGCTATGAATCGATTCTTGAGATCTTTTGTTTCCATGGTGTTATTTTGAAGGATTTCAAGTGTAAGGATTCATAGAAATGTGTTTGCTATTTGTCCACATTTTTCACACACATTTTTGGCACCCACCATGAGGCAAACCACCTTTACATGATGGTTTTAGATATTTTTGGAGCTAACCCCTTGTGTAGATTTGCTTGGAGAAGAAAACTCTAGATTTTCAAAGATTTGTTCATATCTCCTGAATAGCTTGGTTTTTTTGTCTAAATTGTTTTGTAGGTTGATGACATATCAGAGAAGCTTTAGTTAAAAATTCAAATTTTTTTGAGGTAATTGATTTTTTTTATAATCTTTTCTTTATTTTTCAAGAAAAAAATCATTTTTGGGTGCAAATTAGCAATGTTTTTAGAAAAGTCTAAATTTTTGGAAAGATCTCTGAATTCTAAATAGTGATGTCAGTTTGTGTTCTGAATTTAGAGCTCATATGAGGACTCAAACACTCAATTTACAAAAAATAGTCTATTTTGGGAAAATGGACCCTAGGGCACAAATGAAAAGATCTTTTTAAAATTTTGGTATTTTTTGAAAGCTCTCTATTTTTTAACAAGGGCCTCTTTTCTGCATTTAGGTTTTTGGATCCGACTTCATGTCATATAGGTCCAATATTGTTGACTAGATCAAAAATTAAAATTTAAAAAATGGGTATTTAATGATTAGCTTGCACTTATTTTTCACATGATATGAGTTGTCATTTGGATTATTTTATGATTATTATTGCTCCTAACAATTTATTTTCAGATCTAACCCTAGGGTTTGCATAAGTTGAATATACATTGCATATCATGTTTGCTTGTTTGCTTGGCTTGCTTGTTGGAGAGTTTGTGGCTTGCTTATGCGAAAAACTCAACAAAAATAAAAATAAGATAAAATCTACTAAGCGTGTTGCATAGATTAGCAAGTATTTTATTTAAAGCTCTATAACATTTGGTTTCCTTTCATTAAAATGAACCTCTCATGTGTCTTACTTTAATGATTTATTGTTTTCATAGATCACATTTCAATTTATTCTCTAAAGGAAAGAAAGAACATAAATTTATTTTCTCACATATCTATTACACACAGTAATTAGGCCCTATGAACACTATTTGTGGATCTTGAGAGAGTGGGCTCCAGGCTCTTCTTGATGATAGATCCCCTTGTAGGTAGGGAAGGATTTGATATCATCTCATTGTCATGTTTGGTTTAGTGAGGTGATTTTAAATTAGCATGTCAATTAATTTGCTTGCTATGTTTGGGTGAGGTGAAGAGGATAGAGGAGTATGTTTTGTTCCCTTTTGGGCACATCAAAAACTTGGAACCCTTTAATCTAAGCCAAATCCCCATGTGGTTCATATTGTGATTCTTCCTTGTTAGAGAGGGTTAACTATAGTGGACACTCCCTTTATTGGGTAAACTACATGGGCAAAACCTTGAGCGGTATTAGTCACTTCTGTCATGGAGCAACAATCGCTATATAAGTTTTCTTGTGGAAGAAATCTCCACAAGTGTGGTCTCTTGTTGGACTATCAGATTTTCTCAACATCTCTGATTGATTATATTCTCAGAATGTGTCAAAACCCTAGTGCACAGGGATTAGATTTCACCTACTTGAGATTATAAGAGTTGCAAACTTAACCATTACTAACAACCATAGTGCTGCCAAATTTTATTCTCTAGGAATACGATTGAAAAAAAATTTGAGAACATACACAATAGTGGTTCTAGGGATTAGATTCTACTAAGACACTATTCTTGTTCATGCACAAGGTTGTTTTGTCCCTCACCCACTGCTTATAAATGTTTGCCTTGAATCCTTGATTGTTGTTCTATGTGCCTAATTATTATTTATAAATCTGAAATTGATCTTAATTGGTTAAAAAGAGCAATCAAAATTGAGTTCCCCAAATCCAACTTTCCAGTTTACTACCTCATTGCCACCTTTCTTATTGTGAACCTATTTCCTAGTCAACATTCATCATTTATAGAGTTCAATTCATTAATATGAATCTAGGGTAACCTTGTTTTTGTCATTCTTGAGTTGATTTGACCATTATGGACCTAATCTTGAGTGTCTAAAATTGTTCACTTGAGATCCTTGCATCATAGCTATCTTTCAGTTAGTAAATCTTGTCTTGTCTTGTTGCCAACATCAAAACTTGCAAAGTTAGAGATTACCCTAGTAGAGAAGGTTTTCTTTGGGATTCTTTGATCTCATCCTTGGATTGTGGGTATTCACTTGTCTAAGCATATCAATCTGTCTCATATTATTACATTTTATATTACATTACAACTCGTGGATATTTCCACAATTGTGAGACCTCTGGGAACGTTGTGTTGACCAATCATGAGACCTCTATTGGCTGATTGATTTAACAAGAGTGACAGACAATTACATTATTACACCTTATTAATTGGACAATTGATTACTTTACTACCCAAGAGTGCTACTAATGCTTCTTGGAGTCTTCCTATTTACTAGTTTTTTCCCTCTCATGCTGGTTACGACTAGGTTTCAAGTGAGTCATGGTAAAAAACCTCAAGTTAACTTTGATCGATTACCCTTAGTTCCAACTTATAAAAAATGTAAAGGAAAAGAATCCATCTTTGATCAATTGCCTAAGGGAGAAATAGAAATTGAGTTTACTCCTAGTCATCTTAGTGAATTGAACATACCTAGGGCCTCTTCACTTTTTGAGCAAGACATGATATTCACTGGAAACAAAGATAAAATCATGGATGACATGATAAATGATAGATTATTGAGACAACATGAAGTTGAAGTTTTGGGACCTTGCAGAACTCATGAAGATATCTATGGAACTACCTTAGCAAATGATTTTGATAGAGATTACATGGAGGATATCAGCACTACTCTCCATTTCTTACTCCTCCTAGATTGTCACCTAAATCTTTTCACCCAATAAAATCAAAGAAGATGAATTGGAAAAGATAGCGCACTTGGAGAAATAAGAGAAACGAGTAGCACAAAAAATTAATGAAAGTTTGGCTAAATCTCAAGAACTTCTAAAAAACTCCAAGAACCCCTAATAGTTGGTTTAGTAAAGTGATTAAGATGTATATGGAAGCACAAGATAGAGAAATGGATAAAGAAATGGCTTAACAAATGGTTGATGATATCCTTTCTCAAAGGGGTAATGTTTCTCCACCTCCTAGATCTCCTAGAGGTGATGAAGAGAGACATCTTCTGCAAGAAAAAAAAAAAAGCTTACATGGATGCATTCATACAGCGTGAGGCAAAAAACAAAGCTAATGAAATAGCTTGTCAGAAACTTAATGATATACTTTTTCTAGGTGGTGGTGGTGGTTCTCCACCTTCCCCTCCTCCAAGAGTTACTAGATGTATGTCGCCCTCACAATCTCCTAAGGGAAATAGGAGAGAACCATCTCCTCCTCATAGATATCAGCAAAGGCAAATGTCTCCTCCAAGGAATTCACAACAACATCCTCAAATTACTACACATGGTTTTGGTGTGGATTATGATTTATTAGAGCAAGACCCAGAATTTCACAAGTACATGGATCAATATATTCAAATTAATAAGGATAAATACTTCATCAATTTAATAAACAAAGTTGTTCAAGTACCTTATAATTTTGATATGGATAAGAATATCAAGAGACAAGATCCTTCATTTCAAGAATAAACTAAGAAAAATATGAAGATGTAAATGGATAAACTTACACCTATGAATCCATTTTCTCTATAGAATGTGTGTCCTCTACCTTTTGAGAACAGTATTCTAGAGGTTGAATTCCCTAAGAAAATAGAATTATTTTCACATTATGGTAAGTATGATGGCAATGGAGACCCTAGTGATCATGTGAGATAGATTAATGTTTTAAGCTTGGAATTTGCACATAAAAATATGTTTATCTTATAAGATTGTTCCCTAGGAGTTTAAAGGGTCAAGCTATGGAATGGTTCACTAAGATTACTCCCCACTTAAGAATTTTGAGGAACTTGTTCAAAAAATTATCCAACACTTCATTTACAATGTTTAAAAACCAGTTTCTATGTTGGATTTATGCAACCTCAAACAAAATCAAGGAGAACCTCTGTTACCTTTTTACAAAGATGGATAAAGTTATGTTCTCGTTACTCTAGAGAAATTCTAGAAAAAGAGAAAATTGATATACTGGTGATTAATTTGGTTATTGAATTGAGAAATGAAATTGGCAAATGGGTGTTTCAGACTTTTCATAATATGGTAGAAACAACTTTTCGTATTGAGAATGTTTTGAAGAATCAAGGAATTATCAAGCATAATAGAAACAAGAGTAACCACAACAATGGAAATAAGAATGGGAGTACTTCTTATAAAGGGAATCAACATGTGGTTTATGATGGTGTAGTTGATGCACCTAAGTCTAATGATCAAGCAGTTTACAAGTTATTAGATAGTGTTCATGCTATGAAACTTCAAGCACCTTCTCAATGAAATAATAGAGATAATTCTAGATACAATTATAGAAATCCTCAAGAGAGAACTTTTACAAAGATTAGTAGGCCTTATGAGGATGTTTTGAAAGAGTTGGTTGATAGCAAGATATTAACTTTGATTGAGAATTGGCAACCACCTCCTATAAAGGGTCCTCATTGGGATGATAATTCCTATTGTAATTATCATCAGAGAAAAATTGGTCATACTACAAAAAATTGTCTAAGGTTAAAATGTGATATTCAGAATTTGATTGATAATGGAAAGTTACCAATTAATGGTGTTAGTCATGCTACTAATAATGATCATCAAGCTTATAAGGATCCATTTCCTAAGTATGAAAAGGTTGAATCATCTAAGAATGGGAAAGCTCAAGTGAATTATACTTATTCCAATCAAAATTATGGATATTTTAATGCGGACAATATTGTCAACATGGTTGCAATTAAGGAAAATGATAAGGATTTGAATCATTAACATAATTTTTCCTTACATATTGAAGTAATGATTCACATAACTCTGTTAGGATTAAACCACAGACAGAAATAACAATTACATGCAAATATAAACAATATCTAAAAAATAATAGATCACTCAGAAAAGAACACAAGACACCAAGATTTAACATGGTTCACCCAATCCTTGGGTTGGGTCCACCAAATAGCAAGTCCAATATTATTACGATCCAATGATTACAACCTAATTACAATCTGTAATCCCTTACAGCTCAATACTACCACAAGAACCAATTTTCACATCACTTACAATGAAAAATTTCCTAACCCTAAGCCCTTTTATACAAGTATTTTATGTCGCTTTAGGGTTACAACATGTCAGCCATATGTCATCCATACGTCAGCCACAACCCCAAAAAATTTCAAGTATGTATAGTACTTCCCTGAGTAGTCACCAAATACTAACAAACTCTTGTTAGATGTGTGTTGATAGATGGGGGTGTCGGGTTGAATATTTTCCCTTTCAACATGCTTGAAAAGTTGAGATATTCAAAACAAGATATTGATACTAGACAGAGGTTACTATCAAAGCTTATGGTGGTAGTGAAAAACAGTCTAAAGGATTGGTTGTTTTACATATTTGAATTGAGTCAATTGAGAGAGATATTTTATTTCATGTGGTTGATACTAGTACCCTTTCTTATAGCATTTTATTGGGTAGACCTTGGATACATGACATGAAAGTTGTTCCTTCCAAATTTCATCAATGTGTTACATTTCCATATAATGGGATTGAGATGTATATTTTAGGGGTTAATACTTTGGCTATCAATAATATTTCAGTAGAATCACATATACCTTTGGATAGAGTTTCAGATGAGACAGTTGAAGAACCTGTAGAATGTGTTATAGAATCCAAGACTCTTAATGGTGAAACAGAGGGATGTGAGGTTGTTTCTTCAAAAAAATTAGATGAGATATATACTGATTTCAAACTTTGTGAAGATGAAATTAAATATCTTGACACGGGAAAGGGAGAATATATGATGGATTCTATTGGTACTCTTCCAGTTTCACCTCATTCCTATGAGTTACCTTCACATGAGACAAAACCTTCTTCTTCTACTAAGACTAAGTGTGACACTTTGGTTGAACCTTTACTTCCTATGGAAGAAGAGGAAGAAGAAATTATTGTTAGAAATTGGATTTACAAAGAAGAAAATGATGATGGACCCACCTTCGATGTTTATGATGATGATGACGAGGAAGTGTATATACTTGATCAACACAATATATGCGATGATTTCATCCCTTTTACTAATCTTCTTTGGGGAGATAGACATGGTTCAGTTAATGAAGCTTCTACTTCAAAAATTCAAAATGATTCAGATATAGAAAACAATGATGAAAGAAAATATTCAAATAAGTATGAATTGGATTTATTTTTAGAGCCTTCTACAGTTGATTTGGGTATTCATGTGATTCATGCTTATGATGCTCAACCCAGTATAGTTAATGGGATTTCAAACTCATATTCTTCATGAGCCAGATTCTCCAGTTATTAGACAACTTTATGATTCAAGAGAAATTGAGAGGAACTTGATAGACTTTAATTTTTTAGTTGCCTGCAAGGATGTTATTCATATTTACAATCTTGAGTCTTTAGAGGTTGAGATTCCATCATTGAGGGTTACTCTTAACGGATTAGTGACAAATGAAGACTACAAAGTTATGAGATTACAAGAGCTTGAATTACTTGATGAGAAGAGAAAAGTTGCTTTTGATCACATGAGAGTTTATCAGAAAAGATTGTCTAAGACTTATAACAAGAAAGTTTGCCCTAGAGAGTTTTTAGTGTGAGATCTTGTTTTGCATGAGAATCCTAAGAATCAACATAATAGAACTCAAAAAGGAAATTTGAGCCTAATTGGTTGGGTCCTTTTATTATTACAGCTACTTTTGGATCGAGTGCCTATTTGTTGTCTACATTTGAGGGAGATTAGCTCCCTAATCCTATCAATGTGCTTCATTTGAAAAAGTTATATCCTTGATGTACATTCTTGCTAGGGGCATCTATACATATTTATGGGTCCTAAATATAAAATAAAATAAAAATTAATATGTTCCAAAAATACAAAAAAATCATAAAAGAAAACAGTATTTTTCGATATCAACAACGATGTTCCTTAAATATCTTAAACACCAAAGCAGTGTTTCTCAATAGTACCCTAGGAGTCTTGTCTTGTGATCCTTGCCTACTTGTGAGATCTTGACCTTTTCCTGAGAACTCAGTGTTGATTATCATACTTTAGTTTATAATTAATGTTGAGCTATGCTTTGATCTCTCTGTGTATGCAGACTATATATATATATTTACTGCACTGTATTTGAATTTTTATTTTTTTTAATTCTCTCCCTAGTCATTTTTGCACTAGCGGCATGTGGTTTTTTTTTTAGAAGTGATTTGATTAGTATTGATTTTTGATGAGTGTCTTTGTGGTTCTCTCTAGATGCATATCGAGAGAACTATGGACCATAAGACACATTTTTGGTTGGTTTCTTTCTTGTGTGGTTTTGATCTCAAGACTTGCAGTGTTTTTCAACACTATTGGATCTCATTCATATCATCATAGTTTCCTTGGTGACTAGTGATGACTGTGGGAGGCTTTCAGTCACATTCATATCTTCAAATTACTTTAGTGATTACTAATGATTGTGTTATCTTTCTGATAGAGTTACATTCATATCTTCATGGTTCTAACTAGTGAAGTGTAGCTTAGCTCAATGATTAAAACTAGGATCTTAATCTTGGCCAAAATGAGTAAGTACATAGAATGGACAGAAGCGTCATATGGACTTGAACATGCATATTATCTCCATTTCCTTTTGGAGGTTTTGATTTGTTTGTTTACATTTGGAGTCTCCTTCCTCTTTTCTTTACTATTAGTTGTGATCACGATTGTGCTTTTTAGTACACATCACTTGTTTGTGATCTCAATCAAAATTTCATATCTTGCACAGTTTATGGTTTTTGAGGCATTTTCCCCTCTTCTTCTTTCTATCTTCTTGTCTTTCATTCACCCTCCTTTCTTCTGATTTGGGGCATGTTTTCATGCTTGGTGATTTAACCTTGGTTTCTTGATCCATATCTTTCTTATCTCACATCGTGAACCTTTTTATAATTTAATCATATCTATCTTGTTCTTTCTTAGCCTCTCTGACATTTTGATTACGATCCTGAGGGGGCAAGAACACTCTATTGAGCTTCATTGTTTGCAGACCTAATTTGAAATCTACCCCTCTTTTTTTGCCTAGCTTAGGGTAGATGATTATTGTACCTGGGGCAAGTCAGTGTGTAATTTTTCTTTTTTCTTTTTTTGGGTGTTGATATTTGTCTTTTGCCTTTATATATATTTCATGAATTTATATTTGTTGAAAACTCTTTGGACAGACCTACAATTATAAGACCCGTAGGGGCATATTGTGTTCCAAGCACTGTAAGACCCCTGATGACATGTTGAGGGAACAAAAGTTGGATGCTTAAGGTTTTTTTTTTTCATAAATCGATCTTTTTACACAATTTATCTTATGATTCTTTGACTTAATGTGCTTGTCCTGTATGTGGACACACATTAGTCAAAGAGGGTCAAATGTAAGCACACAAAAATGGTCACCTTGACTATGTGCCCTGGTTTCATAATTTATATCAAGCTTGAAGCAATATTATCATCATTTCCTTTGATCAAATTCAATTATTTGAATTATTCAATTTGCTTGAATTATTAAATTATTTAATTAATCATTATTATTTTACCTCAATTTCCTTGATTACATTGGAATTCATTTATTTAATTATTTTAAATGAATGATTTGATCATCTTGATTTTTGTATTATTTAATTAAAGGAATTTGTTTCCTTTTAATTAAATAAAACTCCTCAATTTTATGTGCAACAATTATTATTTTAAAAGAAATAATTAAATAACTGTCACACACTTTATTTTATAAGAAAAAGGAATATTTTACTTTTTAATTAAATAAAAACACCCATCATCTTATAATTTTTATGGAGTGTTACACTCCACGTCTCTTAATTAAATGTTAATTGCACATTCTCTTATGTGGGTCATACCCTTTCATTTCATTTTCATTTTCCCTCCAATTTGGGAATGCCTCCTTGGATTGATATATAAAGGAGACCTTCATTTTGACATAATGATTTCTTATGCTACGGTTATTATAGACATTTTTGAAGCTTTCTTAGAGACTTGGAGATATCTTGCATGTTCATGATCATTTGAATCTTCCATTCATTGGATGTACTTGTGAAGACCAAGATCGATGTTCATATGAGAGCCACCACTTCAAACCTTTGAAGGTATTTGCACATTGATGATAGGAAACAATGAGTTCATTCTTGAGATCTTGCATTTCCATGGTGTTATTTTGAAGTATTTCAAGTGTAAGGATTCATAGAAGTGTGTTTGCTATTTCTCCACATCTTTCACACACAACAATAACACTAGTAGCATCAATCAACATAGGGTCAATTAGAGAGCTTACCGTAGAGCTAACAGGCTCGACAAAGGGGGGAATCTTGCACAACAGTCTAGAGACGCTCTTCTTAGTAATAGTATAACATTCAAAAGAAGCTCTCTTCCATCAAGAAGAAATCTTTTTAGTCTTAACCTTTTGTAAACTATGTTAAGCTGCCAAATGCCCAATGTTATAGTGTTTTCTACTTCTAAAGGGAATCCCTTCATAGTCCAAAGTTTGAATCCAACTACCATTAGGAAGCTCCAATTTGAACTTTTCAGGCAATCCCTTAGAGATGTCCACCTCCACGAGGATTCTCTCATTAGTAGAATGCAAAATATTTGATGACTCATCATCAACCATCAAGAAACCACCTATAGCTTCTCCCACAATTTCCAACAAGGAATAAACCCAAAGATGAAGAGGTAGGTAAGAAAGCCTCACCCAAATCGAAAACTTGGTAAAAGATTCAAAAGCAAGGGAAGAATCAAGATGCCACGATTTCACCATCAATGATTAAAATTAAGATCTTGATCTTGGCCAAAATGAGTAAGTACATAGAATGGAAAATTTTTTCATATGGACATAAACATGCATCTTATCCCCTTGTCTTTTTGGAGGTTTTGATTTGTTTGTTTACCTTTTGGAGGTCTCCTTCATGTTTTCTTTACTATTAGTTGTGATCACGATTATACTTTTTAGTACACATCACTTGTTCGTAATCTCAATTGAAATTTCATATATTGCATAGTCGATGGTTTTTGAGACATTTTTCCCTCTTCTTCTTTCCATCTTCTTGTCTTTCATTCACCCTCCTTTCTTCTAATTTGGGACATGCTTTTCATGCTTGCTGATTTAACCTTGGTTTCTTGATCTATATCTTGCTTATCTCTCATCATGAACCTTTTTTTGATTTGATCATATGTATCTTGTTCTTTCTTAGCCTCTCTATCATTTCAATTTTGATCCTAAGGGGGTGGGAACACTCTATTGAACTTCATTGTTTGCAAACCTATTTCAAAATCTACCCATCTTTTTCTGCCTAGGTTGGGTCAGATGATTATTGTACCTAGGGCAAGTCAATGTGTAATTTGTCATTTTTTTTTGGGTGTTGATATTTGTCATTTTCCTTTATATATATTTCATGAATTTTATATTTGTTGAAAACTCTTTGGGTAGACCTACAATTATAAGACCTGTAGGTGCATATTGTATTCCAAGCACTGTAAGACCCCTAATGGCATGTTGAGGGAAAAGAGTTGGATGCTTAATTTTTATTATTTTTCCATAAATCAATCTTTATATGCACTTTATCTTATGGTTCTTTGACTTAATGCACTTGTCATGTATGTGGACACACATTAGTCAAAGAGGGGCAAATGTAAAAAATGGTCACCTTGATGATGTGTCGCCCCGATTTTATAATTTATGTCAAGCTTGAATCAATATCTGCATCATCATTTCTTTTAATCAAACTAAATTATTTGAATTAATTGAATTATTTAATTAATCATTATTATTTTATTTTTATTGGTAAACGGCCAAGGCCTTGATTAATTTTATTAATTTAATAAAGAATTACAATAGCTTGTCTCCATTCAAATGGGCACTAGTAGGAAAGAACGAAGAAGAAAACCTCCAGTCTAGCCTAGGACATACGTCCTCTATTATTACATTTTAAAAGGGGCATACCCCAGTAAAGACATTACAAGATAATTTAAAATAATTTACATATTGAACAGGGCCATACCCCTGGAGAGAAATAGAGATCGAGTCTCATTTATCAATACATTAATAACTTATACCATCGAGATATGAGAACCCTCAATTTGTAGATATCCTACTCATACCATTCTCCCATCTTCCTAATCGTCTTTGAGCAATCGACAGAGTAGTGCAAAAAACCAACAAAATTAACCCACCATCTTTAAATCTGGGGGAGATTAGTTTCCTATTTGAGATAAAGAATAATATTCTATTTCATAAGTTAGTACCTTAAAACAAAATAGGCGCAACATTTAATATCCTACTAAGCGCCAAATGAGAACAAGGAATATACTAAAAAGAGACACTATCTAAAATTATTGCAACTTAGAGTGAAATTGTCCTAGTCAATCAATACCGAGAGCAAAACATGCAAAATTTATCTAAAGGTTCGAGATCTTTAAAGAACTAAATCGAAGCAAAAGATCACTAATCAGATTAGTAATAAAGCATCAATGACAAATAAATAAGAAGCAAATTGTGGAGAGCCTTACTATCCAAATTTAATCCACCAACCCAACTAAACACCAGAGAGCCTCATGACCATAAGAAGGAAGACATATAAATTATTTATTCCACTATGTCCTAAATAAATAACCAGAGCCCTTATCAAAAGCTGCTAAACAGAGGAGAATCTAAGTCATGAACAGAAGGTGAAAGAATCGAAAGGTCATCATAGTTTGTGGCCCTAATGACCCTCGAGGTACAGGGGAGAGCTTAATCGTATATGTCTCTCACATTGCATGCTGAAGTAGTAAAAATGATTCTAAGTAGATGAATCAGTTCATGCCCTAAAATTAATAAAGATAAATTAAGACTATGCAAATAATCATACATTCTAGAATAGAGTAACCTCTTTCTTCCATAATTAAATTCAAAACTTAATCTTTATTACTTCTTGAGAGAGGAAACCAATACTCTGTCTGTATAGAAAAAACAAAAACCAAAACCAAAACAAGATTAAAAGGCCATACTAGACTATATCCTAAAAGTCTACATAGCTAATTCAACAAAACATAATGTCAGGCACTATAGATCTAGATAGAATGAAACCATTATGTTAAGCGAACATGAAAATCATGCAACCTTCAAATTATAGTGTTAGAATTAGAAGACAAAGATCTCGGAGTAGCTCAGTTAATCCTAAACAAATCATAATTAATAGCCTTCAAGCTAATGATATAACCAATCCGAATTAGCAAATCCATACCATTCCTCATCATTTATCGAAGCAACTTAAACATTTCCAACCATATTGATACCCGTTGTGTCCATATTGTTTTAAACCAAAGGCTTTCCTAAAGAGGGAAAGCCAACAGCAAGTTTGATAAAATTGAGATAGCGCTAAGAATTGAAAACTGAAATGCCCTCCAGTATACTAGACAATCAACCTAGATACTAATATCAACACTTAACCAACACCAGGCTTAAATTCGAGTTCTCAAGCGTGGATTAACCAACCTATCCATAAATAAACAAGGTAATAAAAGAATTTAAAAATTCACATGTTATCAAAGTCTCAGGGTTTCAACAGATTAATGTAAATCGCAAATATTATTATATACAAAGCCATAACAACGCAAATTCAACAGTTATTATAGACCAAATCAAAATGGCTCAAATTCATAAACAATAAGCTTATCAAAACCTACAATAATGCTTGATTGCCAAGAACTAATTACAGCCCAAAAGGAACCAACCCAGCAACCAGCCCTAATTAGGAATATGAGTACAAGAACTGAATACTAAAATTAAAGCATTATCCACTAGAAACCATGAACTAAACAGATCATAGTCGAATACTATATATTATATATTTCAAAATATCCATAATATAAACAAAAGATAAGTCTTAGAGATTATAACAGTGATTTACAAAAAATTACACATATGGTTCAAGTTGGGAGACAAGAAACCGAGGATTATTAAGCGTAATAACAAAACCACTAGGAATATTTAGACCGTGGAGCCCTAAGATACTAATACTAGACCCTAAAAGGCTATCAATTATCAAGTCGGGGCTCTACCCTCCTTCCAATTGACCATGATTACGTCTGTGATATCATTGAGCTGCTCCACATGGTAATTAGGAGGGAACTCAAAGTCAACTTTCACTCTACTAGTTTTTTATGCATTTGGGGTACAGAAGTCCAGATCATCTAGATTGTCGAATGTCACCCCTGGCTGAATATAGGCATTGAAGAGGCGAAGATAGTTAAGGAGCCATTCCATATGGTCATGACGCGGAGTGGTGACTGAATCTGGATGTCCCAAGGGAAGATTCATATACTTTTCAAGAAAGGAATCCTGAATTTACTATCTATGTTGTATACCACTTGTTCCAATCCCTTTCTCCAAGTAGGGACAAACAGGTCACAACAAATCCTTACAATGTCATCCACTTCCACTTTAGCTCCTACTGGGTAGCCAATAAATGACCTGATAATGTCACTATTGGTTCTCCAAGTATATTGGTAGTCAAAAACTCCCTCGCCCAAAGCTCTGTTTATCGCAAATCGAGACATGTCATCCACTTGGTATAGAATCTGGTTCCACCTCTCTGGTTTCACTGACACACAAAAAGCCATGGTGCAATTTTCAGAGGCATGGAAAAGCGAGACGTTGGATTCCATACTCAGCAGTGCAAATGAAAACAAAAGACCCAGATGAATACGCCCAAAAATAGCATAAGGAAACTTCTGGACTAGATCATTTAAACTATAGACTCCAAATCGCAAAAGCACGACAACAGATTACAATTAAAAGCAAAGTACCAAGGCTCGTGATACACCATAAGGAAGGAATGATTACACGACACACCGGGCAGCCTAAAATATATGGCTGACGAAAGAATGATGAGAATGGTACCAATACCATTCAGAGCATATAATTAATGTACACATGATAAGCCGAGGGTGAACCAAAATGGAGAACATAAGATAAAGAAGAAAATACATGAAAGATCAAACAAAAGGTGCGAGAGGTGACACAAGGGAGAGAAATAAACAAGATAAAAACTAATGAAATTTTGAAAAGGAAAAAAAAGAATAAAAATAAATAAAAGATAAGTGAAGCTATCAATGAGAGAGAGAGTAACCATCATTTAATAATAAAGAATTGACTCTATCTGCTCCCAAATTTGCTAATTGATCTGCAAGTTGATTGCCTTCCCTATAGATATGACAAATCCTATAATCATCTAGCTTATCAATAAGGGAGAGGACCACCTCTAATTGAGAATTAAGGACCCAATTAGGAGTGAACCTTTTTCTGATAGCATTTACAATAATTTGAGAGTCACCTTCGATGATGACTCTGGATAAGTTGAGCTGATGACATAACTTGATCCCTTGAAAGAGAGCCTCAAGTATTGCGAGATTGTTGGAGGTAGGATGGATTGGCATTGCGTTCTTGGCAATCCAAAGCCCAACCTCATTGTGTATTATACATCCAATTCTGACTATACCTGGATTACAACGAGCTACACCATCGAAATTCAGTTTGACCCATCCAATTGGTGGCAGCTCCCATTCGCAGTTTAGTCTAGCCTTTCTATTAACTTTTGATTAGTATAAAGGTGGATTAATCAAATTGGGCCAAATTTTCTTTATGAGGCTATCCCAATTCGAGAATGAACCTTCCTCTAATCACACATTTCTTAAATAAGAGTTGATCATTTCTACAATACTAGCTTCTATTTTGGTAATGAGCTCTTCAGGTTTGAGTTCCAAATTTTGAAAAATACAACAATTCCTTTCCTTCCAAATTTCCCATATCAGGATAGAAGGGGAGATATTTCAAATTTTACTATAAACACCCTTAACAATATTTGAGGGTGATTCGGTGGATAATTTCAGTGAAAATTGAAGTGTCTTCAAATCTTTAGATTTTTGCACCATCAAAAAGATCTCAGCATCCTGATTCCAATGCAACTTGAACAGAGCAAAAAGGAGTCTGTTTGTACAAGTTATGCTCAGTCAAAGTTTTGGTCAACAGGTAGACCAGAGGGCTAGATAAGGGGAAAAATCAAACCATCTTGAAAGTGGTCAACAATGGATTTCAAAATGAAGAGCCTGATGAGAGCTTTCCAATGGAGTTTGTTTCGTCAAAAACGGACTTCATATGTGAAAGTTATGGCCGTTTGAATTTTGGAGACAAAATATAATAGTGATGATGTCATCATGATATCAGCAGCTCAAGTGATGACACATGTCAAAAATATGAGCAAATTAAATAGTGCCACATGGCACCTCAAGCTCAAATTTGATGGTTTAAAAATTCGTTGAGGAGGTTTGAACGTCCAACCTCCCATTTACCACTTCACCTCCTTGCCACTAGACCACATGGAGCTTTTAACAACTTTGTAGCAGATTTTTTATTTAAACTATGAATGCCACCAAAGCCATTTGAAAAGATGCATAGGTGGGAGTTGAACCCTTGACCTGGTCGCCCCTAAAATAGCTACATGCCAATACACCACTGATGTGGCTTGTTAAATGCATGGTAGATGTGTTATTTAACCTGTATCAAACAACGGAGCCCCCTTAAAATAGATTTATTTGTTATTTTTAACAACATTAACCCCTAAAATTATATAAATGCCAAAATGTAAAAATGGCAAAGGGGGTTATTCGAAGGGGATGTTTTGTTTTATACCCTTAATTGGTTTTGAGCCAATTTAGGCAAATTATTTTGTATAAAAGGGGGGTAGGATGTCATTTGGAAAAACAAGGGAAACTTGAGAGAAATTGCTCTTGGTGAAGTTCTTTTTAAGGAATAGGGAGATTTTTCTAGGAGATTTTTTGGAGCCATTTTCGTACTTCAGAGTATTGTTATGCTATCGAAGTGCTAGAAGAAATGGTCTTCTTTGGTGCATATTTGTAATTGATTTCTGGAGATTAATCGAATCGGTCGTACTCTATTGGAGCCGACCCAGAGACGTAGTCACATTTGTGGCGAACTCCGAAATCAAACTTTGTTTGCACTTTCTATCTTCTTTTCTCTCAATTCTATTTCTCATCTTAAGTTTTGATTTCATTTATGATAAATGTATTAAGACTTCCGCTGAGTTGTGTTTTTAATTAAGGAATTCAATACTGCAATTAGTCTAGATCCATTCCATCAGATCAAGTGGTATCAGAGCTTAGTTGACTATTATTGTAGTTGTTTTCTTGAATGCTAACAAGATCCAAGATTCAAAAGGGTGAAGGCAAGCTTGAAGAATTTAATTCTGAGATTGGGAAGCATAGGACATTTCCAAAGATGTCTATTTCTGGAATGGAGGTTCCTGATGATATCAGTGAGCAAGAATTTCGAAGAGCATTCTTAGAGATGAAGGCTAAGGTGGATATTCTTCTCCAAGAGAGACATGAACGACAATTGAGAAAGGCAAATAAGGCTAAGAAGAAGGAGGAAGCAAAATCCTCATTAAAGGATGACAAAGCCAAAGGAGTAGGAGGTGGTAGTGACCCTCCTGAACCTCCATCCCCATCTTCATCATCTTCTTCATCTTCTCAATCTTCTCCTCATTTTGCTTCTTTTAACCCTTTCAAGACTGGGTATAAGCCTAAGATCAAATTGGATGTAAAATTTGACTTGCCTAAGTATTGTGGTGAACTTAATGCTGAAAAATTGGATGATTGGATTCAGCAAGTAGAAGTCTACTATAGAGTCCAAAACCTGTTAGATGATGTTGATAGGATTCAATTAGCTACTCTTCGGTTAGGAGGCACAACTTTAACCTGGTGGGAGAGTAAGACTAAGGTAGAAGTTTCACAACATGGTAGAGTTAGTTTAACTTGGGAAGAGTTTGTTAATACTCTTAGGAAGCAATTTTATCCCCTAGGACATATGCAACAGTTAATGATGGACTGGATAATGTTTAGGCAAGGGAAAGATCAAACTGTCCAAGATTACACCCATGAATTTAGGAAAAGGGCTATTGCTTTGAATGTTCCTTTGTACACCCAAGATACTTTGTTGAAGTACATAGGAGGTCTTCATTCCTACCTTAGACATTCTATTTTGGTATTGAACCCTTGTAATTTGGATGAAGTGTCTGTTCAAGCTACACACTTAGAGTCAAGGGGTAAAGGATCTTTTATTGATAAGTTTGATAATGATGTAAAGAAATCTTCTAAGAATGCAGAGACAGAGAAAGGAAAGAAGGCAGCTACAGTCAAGAAGGATAAGAAACTTTCTTGCACTCATTGTGATAGGATTGCATCTTGAATTGAAGCCTAAGTGGGCTCAGAAATTGGATCAGAAACAGAAAAGTAAGGAGAAAGCAGCAAATGTTGTTATGGATCTTGGTTCATATTCAAATGATGAGACTAAGATAACAGCTATGGGTTTGAAAGGTAAAGCTCCTATTTCTAGTCTTTCTGTTGCTAGTTGTGCTTCTACTTCTATAGTAAATGATTTCTCTAAAGATAAGAAAAGGAATGAGTTGTTTCATTTAAGGGTTGTTGCTAAGAACACTAAAATTGATGCACTCATAGATAGTGGTTCTCAAGTGAACTTGATTTCTGAGAGTATTGTAAGAAACTTGGGATTGAAAACTACATTACATAAGAAACCTTATCCACTAGGCTGGATTTGTGAAAATGATAAGTTGCAAGTAACAAGACAATGCACCTTAAGATTCGCAATCACTAGTAATTGTGTGGATGAAGTACAGTTTGATGTGGTTCCACTAAATATCTGTGGGATAGTGCTTGGTAGCCCTTATCTTTATGATAGAAACGTAATTTTCTATAGGGAAAAGAATCATTATCACTTGTTTAAAGATGGCATTTAGTATATTGTACATTCTCACAAGATTAAGACTGATCATTCTTTTGCAAACACAGGATAATTAAAGAGGGTAATTAATGCAAGTAAAGAGTTAACTCTTATGTCTGTCAGTACAAGTGGTTCTACACTTGAACTTGGAGTAGCTAACCAGGGTCAGATGTTGCAGGATGCACCCGTAGTACAACATGAGGGAATGATGATTGAAAGCATTGATGGTTCCTTGGGTAAAAATGTTCCTGTTGTGAAGAATCGATATGTTGTTGATTTATTCTCTTTCATTTTTGCATTATTGTTCAGCTTGATGCTAGTCAATGTTTTTTGGTTAGTGGCTACGACAATTGATGTAGATGCTTATGGAATTGATAGAATAATGTTTATAATCAACAATATTTTTGCAATCTTCATTGTGCTTGTGAGCCAAGTATTCAGATGTACAGATGATATAGGACAAGTGGGGAGGCCAAGTCCTCACTTAATGTCAAAGTAAATGTCACTTTTGGAGGTCCAAAAGGTCTTCAATGGGGAGGCCTGATCCGGTGGATAATTTTAGTAAAAATTGAAGTGTCTTCAAATCTCTAGATTTTTGCACCATCAAAAAGATCTTAGCATCATGATTCCAATGCAACCTGAACAGAGCAAAAAGGAGTCTGATTGTACAAGTTATGCTCGATCAAATTTTTGGTCAACAGGTAGACCAAAGGGCTAGATAAGGGGAAAAATCAAACCATCTCGAAAGTGGTCAACAATGGATTTCAAAATGAAGAGCCTAATGAGAGCTTTCCAACGGAGTTTGTTTTGTCAAAAACGGACTTCATATGTGAAAGTTATGGTCGTTTGAATTTTGGAGGCAGAATGTAATAGTGATGACGTCATCGTGATATCAGCAGCTCAAGTGATGACACATGTCAAAAATATGAGCAAATTAAATAGTGCCACATGGCACCTCAAGCTCAAATTTGGTGGTTTAAAAATTCATTAAGGAGGTTTGAACCTCCAACCTCCCATTTACCACTTTCCCTCCTTGCCATTAGACCACATGGAGCTTTTAACAACTTTGTAGCAGATTTTTTATTTAAACTATGAATGCCGCCAAAGCCATTTGAAAAGATGCATAGGTGGGAGTTGAACCCTTGACCTGGCCGCCCCTAAAATAGCTATGTGCCAATACACCACTGATGTGGCTTGTTAAATGCATGGTAGATGTGTTATTTAACCTGTATCAAACAACGGAGCCCCCTTAAAATAGATTTATTTGTTATTTTTAACAACATTAACCCCTAAAATTATATAAATGCCAAAATGTAAAAATGGCAAAGGGGGTTATTCGAAGGGGATGTTTTGTTTTATACCCTTAATTGGTTTTGAGCCAATTTAGGCAAATTATTTTGTATAAAAGGGGGGTAGGATGTCATTTGGAAAAACAAGGGAAACTTGAGAGAAATTGCTCTTGGTGAAGTTCTTTTTAAGGAATAGGGAGATTTTTCTAGGAGATTTTTTGGAGCCATTTTCGTACTTCAGAGTATTGTTATGCTATCGAAGTGCTAGAAGAAATGGTCTTCTTTGGTGCATATTTGTAATTGATTTTTGGAGATTAATCGAATCAATCGTACTCTATTGGAGCCGACCTGGAGACGTAGTCACATTTGTGGCGAACTCCGAAATCAAACTTTGTTTGCACTTTCTATCTTCTTTTCTCTCAATTCTATTTCTCATCTTAAGTTTTGATTTCATTTATGATAAATGTATTAAGACTTTCGTTGAGTTGTGTTTTTAATTAATGAATTCAATACTGCAATTAGTCTAGATCCATTCCATCAAATCAGAGGGCCAACCCATAAGAAAATCATGCAAGGATTTTGGGAAAGGGGTAGACCAACCCAACGTCCACCTGAGCCACTCCCAACAATATTGGGAGTAAGGACAGAGATACAACAGATGATTTGAATCTTCAATGCTTTGAAGGCAAAGAGAACACCTAGAGGGGCCCTGAATGCCAAGAGTGTTTAATCTGTACATAATTAGAATCCTATTTTGAATAGCTAGCCATAGAAAAAAGCTAGCTTTCGAAAGGCAAGCAGAATCCCAGCAGAGCTTTAATGGGATATCCACTTACTCCAATCTATGAGCTTCTAAAATAGCCCTATAACCACTTTTGACATTATATTTCCCATCATTAAACGTAGCCCAAATTAGAGTGTCACGTTTATTAGTTTGCTTGAGTTTCCTGTCTTCTAAAATGTTTTCAAAATAATTAACTAAATCATCATCAAAACCTAAACCTTTAAGAGATTTCCATGTCCAAACTAGAGAGTCTTCTGAAACTGTCAAAGTTTTATAATCCTTGACTTTGTTACCTCAAAGATTAGTCAATCAATTTTTGAGAGTTAGAGGAACATTGTAGGAAGAAAGTGGCATTTTACCATCCCAGGAATCTTCCCAAAATAGGGCCTCATCACCAAACCCTACATCCCATGTTGGGAATTTACAAATCAAATTACGACATTTAATCAAGAAGTTCCAACATTTTGAACCTTTAGGAGGAGAGATAATTCTGAAGATCGAAAGCGGATTGTCCGCAATAAGATATTTGTGATGGAGAATCTTAGCCCATTTACAATTACTTTCATTGTAGAGGCGCCAAATAAGGTTTGCCCCTAGGGCTTCATTTTGCCATTGTAAGTTTTTGATCCCTAAACCTCCTAATAATTTGGGTTTACAAATGCTCTCCCATTTGATGAGAGCTAGATTATTATCCTCATTCTGATTGTTCCATAAAAAATTCCTCATCTTAGATTCAAATTTTTTAAGATTTTTCTTAGATAGAGGGAGGCACAAGAGGGGACAAGTTGGAAAGGCTGAAAGGACTGCACGGATCTAAGTGCATTTTCCAGCCTTTGTGAGCCATCTGTCCTTCCAAGAGCATAGCTTGGAATCCAATTTTTCAAAAGTGTTGTCCCAAACCTTTCCTGATTTTAAACCTTTCTCTAGGGCAATACCAAGATATTTGCAAGGAAAGGCTCCTTTCTTAAAACCCATTGTCCTACAAATTTGTTGTTTTGTTTCTAGCTTAGAGTTTATGAAGAAAATTTCAAACTTGGAGTCATTAACCTTCTGTCCTAAAGCTTCCATATATATATTTATAATGCTTTTGAGAGAGTGAGCTTCTGACACTGTACTTTTCTTGGGAAGAATTGTGTCATTGGAAAACTGTTGATGGGCTATATTAGGCAGATTTTTTGCAACAGTGATGCCTGAAATTCGTTAATTATTATATGCATCCATCATAGCTCTCCCAAAGGCTTCTGCCATGATGATGAAAAGAGAAGGGGATAAGGGGCCCCCCTGTCGGATGCCTCTCGAAATGTCAAAAAAACCTTCTGGCATACCATTGATAAGAACTGAGATTTTAGGCATTGAGATAAATTTGAAAATTAGATTAATCCATTGATGAGAGAATCCAAAGGCTTCTAGTGTCTTGCATAGAAATCTCCAATCAACCATATCATATGCTTTTTGGATATCCAATTTCATGAGCATACAGGATTCCTTATTGAGACATGCAGAGTGAATAGTCTCTTGAATGGTGATAGTACCATCAAGGATGGATCTACCCGGCATGAAACCAGTTTGTTCCTTAGAGATAATCTTGGGGAGGATCTCTTTCAGCTTATTTGCTAGAACTTTGTAAAATATTTTATAAACTGTATTGCACAAGGCTATCAGTCTATAGTCTCCTAGCGATTTGGGATCAGACTTCTTAGGAATCAAAGTGATAAAAGAATGGTTAATTTCAGCGAGTAGAGAGCCTCCATTTCTGGATGCTTTGATCGCTCTCCAAAGGTCAATACCTATAATGTCCCAACATTTTTGGAAGAAGAAAGCCTGGAATCCATCTGGTCCCAAAGATTTATCCGAATTCATGTCGAAGACCACTTTCCTTACTTCTTCTAAAGTGATGGGTTTGGTTAGGTTTTTGTTGTCTTCTTGAGTAACAACTTTAGGGATAACTTTCAGAAGATTGGATTGCACAGCATAATTTGAACCTTTAAGGTTGTTCAATAGACCCTAGAAATATTTAACAAAGGTGCCTGCTATTTCTCCTGGTTTTTCAGTTAAGATTCCTTGCTGATTTTTTATACGCATGATTTCGCTCTTACCTCTATTGTAAAGGGTAGAGTTATGAAAAAAATTTGTATTACGATCATTTCTCTGGATTTCTGTCTCCAGAATATCTCTTCTTTGGAAAGAATATCTTCTTGCTTAGCGAGCAGTTCCTTTTCGAGAAGATAGCTCCTGTTATCCATGCCCTTGCTGATTACTTCTGAGTTCAACTCTTTAAGTTGGTTTTCTATGTCCAACTTTCTTTGAAGATGTTAAATTGTTCTCTGTTCCACCTAAGGATATGTTCCTTAAGCATCTTTAATTTGTTAATGAAGACAAACATTTTGGACCCTTCGCAACTATCTTGTGCCCACCAAAGTTTGATGTTATTGAGAAAGTTTGGGTCTAGGAACCACATCTTCTCGCACTTGAATGGATTTCTAGCTGGTTTGAGGGGTTCAATGAATTCAAATCTGATAGGGAAGTGATCAGATCCAACTATGGGTAAGATTGAAGATTGAATATTTAGATTGTTGATATCCAGCTCACCCTTTATCATAAATCTGTCAAGTTTCTCTACGATGTAAGAAAAGTTCTTTCTCCTACTGTTCCATGTATAAATGCCATTATTGGTGGGAGTATCAATTAAATTATGCAAAGCACGCCACTCTTTAAAGTTTTTAGATGCTTGTGATAGCACCTAAGTACCTCCTACCTTTTGATTGATATCTAAAATAGTATTAAAATCACATCCTAATAGAAAAAAATTATTCTTTTGACTATCCAAGAATTGAGGAATTTCATTCCAAAGTAATTTTTTTTTAGTATTATTAACCGGACCATACACATTTATGACTGTGAAATTAAGATTTGATTTTAGACTTTGAACTTTACCACTTATCCAATTATTAGAACTATTGAGAATATTAATACTAACCTTCCTTGGATCCCAAAGGATGCCCAAACCCCCCGAATGCCCCTGAGGATTCCTGAAACGTAGAACACCATACTCCAAGCGACCTACTTAACTTATTTATTTCTAATGAATTTAATTTAGATTCTTGGATTAAAACAACATCATAATCAAAAGATTTGAGGTTATGTTTTAATAACCTCTTTTTGCTAGGGGCATTGAGGCCCCTAGCATTCCAAGTAGTGAGCTTCATACCTGATCGGGAAAGCACTTCCCCTTCCCATTGTAGAAAATTTGATCTATCTTCTGTTGTTCCTTACTGAGACCCTCTTCTTCTTTAAGTTCCTTTAGAGACTTCCTACCTCTTTTGCCTTTTATCTTGCCACAACATGGGGACTTAGGCCCTTCTTGAGACATGCAAATGCCTAGCTGATCTAGATTAACTTCTGCTATCTGTACTATATCAATCTTTTCTAATAGAAAGTGTTCTTGAACCTTTGGATCAACTTCTGAAATAATCTGTATAGCAAGATCAGATTGTTTGGAGAATGTTGAAGCCATGTCTTCCATTTGAATCTTTAATATGTCTCTTCTAAGATCTTCACATGAATAGTTTTCCCCTCCTAATTGGATGACCCTCTGAATAAGTTCTTCCTTTCGGACCACCGAAGACTTCTCAATATTGTCAAGACAAAATGCTTGGACTAAATCATCAGTGAGCTGATCAATCTTCACTCTCTCTATTTCTGCCATATCTAGTTCGGCATTTGAAGGGTCTGATAAGCTATCCTAATTCAAAAATTCTTGAAATTCCTTGATTGGTAATTCAACTACTTGTACACTATCTTTGACTTCCTACTGGAGCCTACTACACGGAATGAATGGTGAACTGCTGGTAGCAACTGGAGTCTGCCAAAACTTATTAAGTTTGACAGGTGACTCCACCATACTGTCTTCCACCCAAGGCAGATTTGGTTGTGGAGAGATTGAATCCTTATGATGTTCTTTTTCGCTACTTGCCCTGCATGAAGTGAACAACATGAGATTTTCAAGCTCCTCTAATTGTCTTCCTTGATTATCCTTTGAAGTACCTGCTTGTTGAGGGGCTGAAATTTCTTTCGGATGAGTATCTTCACTTGTTGGATATACTGAGCTTTTTGAGCCCTTCTCATAAGATGTCTCTACTGGTCTCTTTTGAGATATAGAATTAGCCTTTGGCATTTCCTCCCTATTATTAGAAGGATCCTAGCCCTAAGATGTTTATATTGATCTACCTCTGTTTTTCCTTCTCTTGTTTCTCCTTTCATTCTTACTTTCTTTCCTGTTGTCCACAATGGTGCTCAATAACCTAGGCCTGCTGGAAGAGTTGGCATACTTATTAACATGACTCTCCTTATCCCTAGAAACAATCTCTTGGGAAGATATGTCCTTGATGCCCATTGGATTCTTATCCAGAGGGGAGAAGTTATCTTCTTTGTTTGTTGATCTGTCTGCTCTGCCTTTGTGGCGCTTGACCCTTTGTCTTGTCCTATGATTTTCCTTGAAAGGAGTAGAATCAAACAAATCTGTACCAGTTCTTATGAAGCATTCCTTGGGTATCTGATCTCCTTGAAGCATCTTGAGATGTCTTCTTCTTATTAGAGGGACTCACAAAGATCCGCTGTTACATCCATCATATTGAAAGATTGACTTCTTTCATCATCAAGTCTGATGATATCCAAGAATTTTCCCTCGTATTTGATAAATTCCATATCATATTTTGATCTATTTATAACGAGTTTTAAATGTTTGGTCTTGGATTCATTGATTTTGCCACTGATTAGAAGTTTCACATTATTACTTGTTTCATATGCCAAATCCAAACCGATAAGGTTTCTTAAAAATCTACCCATTCTTTTTAAAATGTTGATGTGCTTTAATTCTAGGGGTAATGAGTGAACTACATACCATGTAGGAATTATGAAATCTAAATTGCTTACATTGCAATTAGGAATCCAATCAAAAAAATGAACAGCATGGCCTTTGAACATGCATTCAGAGGCATTAAGGAAATATTGCTTAACTAAATCATCATAGCAATGAAGATAAAGAATTCTATCAGAAAATTTAGAGATACATACCTGCGTGCCACAGAACTCATCAAGCCAATCGATCAATCTATGTAAGTCAGAAGCAGGGCCATTCTAATAGGTGAAAAGGCCTACCTCTTGACATTCTTCCCATTGTTCTTCACTGACTTGATTGCTAATGATGAGGACCATGTCATTGAGTTTCGTTGAGGAATGATCGATGGAAGTGGAGAATTTAGGGTTTAGATGGAAGATTTTCTTAGCTTTGCAATGCGAAGGGATGTAGGGTGGAGACGAAACCATGGGAGCGGGTCGGCGAATGAGATGGCATGGCTGAATTAAGAGGATGGGAAGAACCCTCAAACCTTGGGCAAGGCAAAATTCGGTTCATCCTGGCATACTTAGTTGAATTGAATACTTCAATCTACTTGTCTAGGTTTGAAACGGAGAAAATTTTGGGAGGTATATCTCGACAAGTTTTGCCTATCATATGCTCCTCCTTCTCCAAATGCAAATTTTCCAGAGATGCATAGAAGTTTGAAGTGTGAATCTTCTCTGTGTCAGGGTAACCAAGATCTCCTACCTTGCTTCGGGCATGAAGGTTGAGCGAAGACTTGCCAGACCAATTTGATGTCTGATGGTAGCGCCCTGAATGTTTCCTTGCATTGATTGTAGTGAAGGGCTTAGGGTTTTTAGCCTGATGTCTGCTATTCGCATTTTTCGTAGTGTGTTTTCTGGTCGCCATTTTTTTTTGTATATTTAATTAATCATTATTATTTTACATCAATTTCTTTGATTAAATTGCATTTCATTTATTTAATCATTTTAAATAAATGGTTTGATCATCTTGATTTTTGTATTATTTTAATTAAAGGAATTTGCTCCCTTTTAATTAAATAAAACCCCTGCTCACTTAATTTTGTTTGCAACAATTATTATTTTAAAAGAAATAATTAAATAATTGTCACACACTTTATTTTATAAGAAAAGGGATTATTTTACATTTTAATTAAATAAAAATACCCCTCATCTTATAATTTTTATGGAGTGTTACACTCCACATCTCTTAATTAAATGCTAATTGCACATTCTCTTATGTGGGTCATACCCTTTCATTTCATTTTCATTTTCCCTCCAATTTGGTAATGTCTCTTTGGATTGATATATAAAGGAGACCTCCTCCATTTTGACATCATGATTTCTTATGCTACAGTTATTATATACATTTTTGAAACTTTCTTAGACTTGGAGATATCTTGCATGTTCATGATCATTTGAATCTTTCATTCATTGGATGTACTTGTGAAGACCAAGACCGATGTTCATATGAGAGCCACCACTTCAAACCTTTGAAGGTCTTTGCACATTGATGATAGGAAGCTATTAGTCGATTCTTGAGATATTGTGTTTCCATGGTGTTATTTCGAAGGATTTCGAGTGTAAGGATTCATAGAAGTGTGTTTGCTATTTGTCTACATTTTTCACACACAACAGTAACACTAGTAGCATCAATCAGAATATGGTCAATAGGAGAGCCTACCGTAGAGGTAATAGGCTCGACAAAGGGGGAATCTTGCACAACAGTCCAGAGACACTCTTCATAGCAATAGTATAACATTCAGAAGAAGATCCCTTCCAACAAGAAGACATCTTTTTAGTTTTAACCTTCTATAAACTATATTAAGCTACAAAAATGCCCAATGTTATAGTGTTTTCTATGTCTAAAGGGAATCCCTTCATAGTACCATTAGGAAGCTCCAATTTGAACTTTTCAAGCAATCCCTTAGAGATGTCCACCTCCATGAGGATTCTCTCATTAGTAGAATGCAAAATATTTGATGACTCGTCATCAACCATCAAGAAATCACCTATAGCTTCTCCCACAGCTTCCAACAAGGAATCAACCCAAAGATGAAGAGGTAGGTAAGGAAGCCTCACCTAGATTGAAAACTTGGTAAAAGATTTAGAAGCAAGGGAAAAATTAGGATGCCACAGTTTCACCATCAACGAATAATACTGAGTTAACCAAGCAAAAGGAGCACAAAGGATCTTCTTTCAATCCACAACATTATCAAACTTAGCAATAAAAAACCCTTTGGCCATTGGATAAATGTGTACATTACTTGATAAAATGGGTTCCCACACTGAGGAGATTCACTTATGCAAATTGGGAAGAATCAGCCATAGCCTTGAAAGTGGCAAATCACAACATGATCTGAAAGAATGGTGGAAGCATCCACCATGTCTTTTACCACATCCTCCTCCAAATAGATGAAGATGGAATTAAAAACAGGAAAGGGATCCTTCGCCTTCGAACCCAATCCACCATGAAGAAGAGGAACCAAAGATCCTTTTGTGACCTTAGCTACATATGACAAAGATCAATCAAGCTGAAGTGTCCTAGCAATCGACAAGGTACTAGCAAATGGGGAAATACCAGAGACATTTCCAGCATAAGGAAAAGCCCTAAGGCCAACACCACCAAAACCAACAGTAATATCTACAAAAACATTATTAGAAGTACTAGTGCTAGTAGTGATATCAATAGTTTGTACGACACCCTTATGTTGACACTCGTGCCAGCACTTGCATCCATACTAACACCTGCATTGGCCACACTTGAGCCAACAACACCAATAGGTGGCAAAACCCTAGCACCAACGCCAACACCCAAACCAATCGTAGCAATATCGGCAACATGACTAGCAGTTGGCAAAACCCTAGTGCCAACACCTACGCCAACAATAGAACTCGTGCCAACACCTGAACCAGCTGCACCAGTGCCAACAACAACACCAGCAATTGGCAAAACCCCAGCACTAGCATGAGCACCAACAACCATGATCCAATAAATTATTAATCTAAAATCAACCTACCTACTAAGGAGATTAACCTAAGAGTATGATAATTATCAAATCGGCAAATCCAAGGTGTTGCCAAAAACTTGCTTGACAAAATTTGACTATTGAACCAAAGATGAATAAATCTACAACTATGTATTCCAACAAATTGATGATGCACAATGTAGGTTAGAGTCTTGCAAAAAGTCAACTTCGCAATGATCAAATTTAAACATGTGGAAATCAAAATTAAACAAAAAGAATAAAAGACTATATAGTCTAATACATCAATCAAATTGAAGCGCTAATTTCTAAACAATGGTAAAAAAAAATAAGTATGGCATCGATAGTGTTTCTACATTATTAATTTTAGAGCTAAGTACAATCTAAAATCAA
Source organism: Cupressus sempervirens (assembly GCA_028749045.1). NCBI lineage: Eukaryota > Viridiplantae > Streptophyta > Pinopsida > Cupressales > Cupressaceae > Cupressus > Cupressus sempervirens. The sequence goes on along the minus strand of CM053786.1, from coordinate 552,146,768 downwards.
TTTGTGCCTAGTGATTGCATTTGTTCAAATTGACTAGAGTTATTTATATGTTACATAATTTTTGTTTCAAATACATATTTTTAAACAAAAAGAAAATCCTCAACTAATCTAAGCTATTTAACTTGATGCACATAAATAAGCATAAAATTATCTAGATTTAGTTAATGACAACTATTAATTGGTAATTGTAATGAATACCTCAAATATCAAATGCAAGGATGTCAAGGGAAATGTGGAAACTATGATGAAGAGTAATTCTAATGTCATATAGATCTCAAATGTCATTAAGTACGAAAAAAAATAGAATGTCCTCGTATGCGTTTTGTTTAGGAACAACAGCAAACTTGACTTGAAATTTTGTGTAAATGAAATAATTGTTGTTCATGCAAACCCATGCACCCGAAAAAAAAATTGAGACATGGGAATAATCATGTTGTCTATGTACCTTGTCCAACCTAATTAATATTTAACAAAGCTCAAAAGGAAATTTGGATTTTGGGTGTTCAACTTCACCTCAATCAACCCCCTTTTTAGTGCTATGGCCTTGGTAAGACAAAAGAGATAGCAAACACAAGCATTCAACGTTCTAAATAAGATGTAAACCTTGAACCATTTAAGTGCTCCAAAATAAAACATTTGTGTTGATGTGTTCCTTGTAGTACAAATAATCGAGGATTGTTTGATGATACTAGGATGTGAATCAATGTTTAAATGAATGCCTTCAAATACAGAAACATAACAATAGTTGCACAAAGATGTATCAAGTCCAAACTCAATAATTAATAAGAAAGACGGAGAGTTAACAATCAAAATATTAAAAATTGGAATTTTTGGTCAAATCCACACACTAAGCTAAAATGAGCCACAAACAATAAATGTCAAGACTTGGCTTGAGAATAAGATGTTGAAGTGTTGACCAATAATTGGACAAATGTATAAGAATGGGTGTAAATAGAACTAAAATTAGATTAAACGGATGTAAGTGCACAAAGGTGAGTGAGTAAATGAGGATAGATATGAATCAACTAATCAAACTAAAGACTATAATATACATCATATCATTATAGAACTATATCATCAAAATAGGCCCAATATGCAAATCTCACCATTATAATATGATTAAATAGCATTTGATTGCCTTCAAGGCTTGGCTTAAGAATAAGATGTGGAAGTGTTGACCAATAACTGGACAAATGTGTAAGAATGGGTATAAATAGGACTAAAATTAGATTCACGGATGTAAGTGTAAAAAGGTGAGTGAGTAAATGAGTATATATATGAATCAACTAATCAAACTTAACACGATAATATACATCATATCATTATATAACTATACCATCAAAATAGGCCCAATATGCAAGTCTCACCATTATAATATGATCAATTAGAATTCGCTTGGCTTTGAATGTTGTGTTGGCTAAGCCTCTTTACCACAAAATGCTTTGTTTAGGAGGAAGATGAGAATTATTAAATTAATACGGACAATGCCATAGACGAATATTAAATCTCTCTAAATTCCTTCCGGGTAGGATTTGCTCCTATAAACTGTCTCACACTCCCATTCTTCTCCGTATCTTTCGAAATATTAAAATTTTAAACCTTAGTATTTAGATGCTCGACAAAAATAGAAATTGGGTAGAGAAAAGTCCGTCGGTGTTGAAACCAGAGGAAACCTTATATACAAGCTTAGCTGATTGTAAAATCCTTTGAAAGAACACTCGGTTTCCTTGGCAGAATATATTGACTAGAACAAAATTTCTGATACCATTTCAAAGATCCCAAATTTGAGAACTTAAAACAATTCTGGTCTTCCCTGGTAACGAGAATCTTGAATACCAAACATCATAACTTCTTCAACTTGAATGGCATAAATGCAAGCTTCTAAATGTAAACATGCTCAGAACATAAATGTTTCCCGATTTACTTTATAGTTATTAACGTTGGTAATGCAAGAAAGGTTAAAAAACAGATGATTTTATAGTAACTAGCGGTTGAATGTATTGCCTAAGGAGTAGTTTCAGCTGTGATGTAATTCTGATATTGTTATAATATTTTGCTGCTCTTTTGGACCGCTATCTATAAGTGTAATTTTTATTAGCTTTCTCCAATAAATAATCTTTAAAAAATGGATGATCAAAGCATAAATGGTAGAATAAAGTGTTTCTCCAACAAGGTAAAACCCATAATTGATAATAATGAGACGATTGAAACATGTTTAAATATATGACCAGACTTTATTTCACTAATTCACAACAGTCAAACAATTATTCTCTTTAAATAGCAGTGGATCTTATAAAAATCTAAAAACACTTGTTTGACAAAATACAATCGAATGCATATATGCTGAACAAATCCGAGAAAGAAACATGATCACCAATCAACAGAGGTGTAGAAAGTCAACAGATTGCAATGCACGACAAAAAAACAGAGTGGAAAATGTATTTACTTTGGTATGGTCAGAGACTCCATATCTTGAAAATCAAATGCAAATCAAACTCATTTCCATGAAATTACATTCTCCAGAATATCACAATCTTCTGGTTTCAAATGCAACTTCTAGGTTTAAATATAGTCAACTGCTTGATTGACAGAGATGGAAAGTGCATCCCAATAATATGGGCTCGACATATTTAAACAGTACTAAAATGCCCACATATAAAGTATAGATTATAAGACAATGAATGCTTGAGCCTTCCCTATAATTGTTTTGTATCTCTGAACTCCTAATGTAGCTTTCAACAAAGAAGCACTCACTGGCTAGGACAAATCTACATTGCTCAATCAGAAAAATTATCTCTAGGAAATGGGACATTATGCTGCAAAGAAACACAAAGATCCTGTAGTATAGTTCCCTGCAGAAACCACCCAAAAACTGTGATGTTATTTTCCTCAAATTCCTCGTACCCCAGGTATCAAAAAAAACTGTGGAAGTTTTATTGAGCATCACAAGGTTGGCCAGCAAGAATTGTTTTATTCTTTCCTTGAGCATTCTTCTTTATGCTTCTCAAGCACCTGAATTTCGTGTAAGAAGAATCCATCAGTTGTTTCATCTCTCCAGAAAGCAGGGTTGGAAAATTGGAAATAGCATGTTCAATGGCCATTCACAATCATGAAGTATGAGGTGGAAAGTGCATCCCAATAATATGCGCTCGAGATATTTAAACAGTATTAAAATGCCGACATATAAAGTATAGATTATAAGACAATGAATGTGTGAGCCTTCCCTATAATTGTTTTGTATCTCTCAACTCCTAATGTAGCATTCAACAAAGAAGCACTCACTGGCTAGGGCACATCTACGTTGTTCAATCAGAAAATTTATCTCTAGGAAATGGGACATTATGCTGCAAAGAAACACAAAGATCCTGTAGTATAGTTCCCTGCAGAAACCACCCAAAAACTGTAATGTTATTTTCCTCATACCCCAGGTATCAAAAAAAACTGAGGAAGTTTTATTGAGCATCAGAAGGTTGGCCAGTAAGAATTGTTTTATTCTTGTCTTGAGCATTCTTCTTTATGCTTCTCAAGCACCTGAATTTTGTGTAAGAAGAATCCATCAGTTGTTTCATCTCTCCGGAAAGCAGGGTTGGAAAATTGGAAATAGCATGTTCAATGGCCATTCACAATCATGTAGTATGAGCTACTAAATGAGTATCCATTGGTCCACATGAATATCACATTTCAATAGTTAGTTGAAGCAAGAAATAACGATGATTTTTTAAATGACCAAATACATTCAAATTTCAAACAGGATGGTGAATAGTTTCAAGTGATGAGATATATATTGTTGACCACATGGACATTCGCTTCACTATTCCCATTTTTTATACACATGCATGGCTACAAGAATTCCAAACACCATTAAATAAACTATTTACAGGAATAACTCAAAAACCATTAAAGAGACAATATAGGATCATTTGGAGAACAAATTGTCACCCAGTTCCAAGCTGACATATAGTAAAAATACTGCTTTGATACTAACTACTTGAAATGGATGATTTGGCTTTAATGCCACATCACCTGAATTATTCTTCAGTTCCTTTTGGCACTGGAAGAACCATATTGATTTTTTTGTCATTGGGAACATCTCCTTAAAAAGCATCAGGACCCTAAAAAAGCATCAGCTTGCATGTTTCTGTTCCCAACTCAAATCTCGAGAATACTGTGCAAATGCTGTCCTAAGATCACCATTTGAAATGGAAAAATAGTACTCTGCAGTTCCATCATCTGTTTGCAAGCTTCTTCTCATTGATTCAAGTAACCTGCGCTTACCTTTCTCTGGTATGGCATTTGCTATATAGCCAAGTTTGCAATCAGGTGCACCATCCAAATACAACACTGCTACTTCTCTCTTTGCATAAATATCCAATTCAATATAGCAAGTACCGCCCATGAGGATTTCTGGCTTGCTGACAGGAATTAAGAGCCTCTCCCTGGAATATATCCCATGGTCACTCATCATATTATTTAATCGTTTGATATCTATCACCTGCAGAATCGATAAGATTACAATCAGATAAAGATCTACTATGACAGCAATGTTGATCCATTTAATTATCAAACTCAAATTGTTAAATAAGTGGATAAACTTATAGCTGAAGAAATAGGTGGAATAGCGAAGGCAAGGAATAGTAAAGGCAACATTAGCAAGAGTCAATATAACGTCAACGGGATGGTGGAAAAGTCCTCTTGCTGATCAATGTACGACAATAAGCAACTTTGAGTTGTATATGATAGACTACTTTCCTAAGCAAGGTCCCTCTCCACCTGACATTGAAGAATAGGACCCAGATTGGGTTGCAGAAGAAGTCTCATTGCGTTGGCCACATGAGCAGAGGAGATCTTCTGGACAGGGCATTCAGAATCCAGGTCACTTGTGGAGGCATGGGAATTAGACAAGGTAATCAAGGATTTGGTCCATGGGAGTATACGAGCTGGGCCTTCCTCATGGCCTGGAGATTTTCTTCTCACTCCAACGGGATAGCTTACTAGGTTCATAGAAACCCTTACTAAATTTGCAGTAGTCTAGGTTAGATTTCAATGAATTATATAAAATGGATTAACAAATTGTCGTGCTAAGAACATTACCTTTTCTTCTTAGATAGTGGTTACAATTTGGTTGTCAGATGACAACAATCATGTTGTGTTGCCATTTGATGCAGATGATCTGTGTGTATATCATACAATTGTGTTGTTGTGTTGTCATTGTTGGCAACATGTTTTGATCAAGAATTTGGATCAGTTATACTGATGCAGTTAAAGGGTCAAATTAGAAAATTGTAAGTGTCCAGGCAATCGGTGAATAGCCAGTCTTCCAATTCAGCAAGTTAAATCGGACTATAGAGATCAAGTTAAGGTTTGTGGTCATGGAGTTAACATCTACACAGGCATGTCTAAGAGTGTCTAACAATCACACAGCTCAAGGTGAAGATTTGCAAGAGTTATTGAAGATTCAAGACACATTGCCAGGAAGCACAGAAGACAGGATGAGCAGTTTGGTTTGATCGATCACCCTGTCAATCTTATGGCCAACATTGTTTTGATTTTCAATTGTCATGTTTAGGGCCGACCTTATCGATTTCAAATTTGATATTTGGCACGGTCGATGGAAAGATTTGGGTGGTAGGCCGACCTATTTTAAGGCGGTGGAAAAACATATTACCATGACCTAATGAAGGTGTTATAAATTACTGGTGAAATAGAGTTTTTGCATGGTTGAAAAAGTCATCATTGCTAAGGAAGTTTGTTTGATGCATAAAGTGAAGTGTGATCAATGCTAAAAAGATAGGAAGTTTCATAATCAGACCAGTTTCATCTTGGGTTCATCTCAAGGCAAGCCCTAATAGGTTTGCAGATCAAATCCTCTTATGAGGTCACTCCTAAGAAAGTGAGCAGGATCTCTAACAGGATTTGAAGTAATTGCTTTTAACCGGGTATATCTTAAAAGGGTGTTGTAATTGCTCCTACCATGGTAGATATCATCAATGCACTAGTGGAACTTTGTGGGCATCATTCCCACACGAGGTTTTCACCCTCTTACCAGGGTTCCACAGGAAAAATCTTGTGTCAAGTATTCTATCTGTGTGAATGCTTTATGTGATTAGTTTCTATGTGATTTTTTCCTTTGCATGCTTTTTAATTGTTAAATTTATTTAAGAAGTGTTTTGGATTCTTCCACTGATTCAAACACCCCACCCTCAATGCCTATGAGGCCTAACATGTTGAAGCTTTGGTAGGATTTCTGAATTAGTTAGATACTTTAGATAGCTGGAAAACAATCCTAATATGATCTTGGCGAATTATGGTTGATGGATTTTGGTAGAAAATCTGTGAGCATAGAGTGTGGTTTTGATGCTCCCTACGAATTGTGTAAAACCATGGATCGCTCTTGTTTGAACTCTGTATGTTTTGGTCTCCATTACTATTAATATAAACTATTCCAGCCTCGGACTTTTATCAATAAAAAAAAAATCCTATAATTGGTGATACTTGTGAAGAGTCAAATGGAAAGTGATAATATTTAAAAATTAAGAGAAATAGAAAGTTTAAAAAGTTATTGTATTTCCAATTCATAGAGAACAAAACAAAGAAAATTATCCTAATTCAGGTGGGTAAATACATAATCTGTGGAAGCATGTATTACTTCTTCCTTAATTTTTTTCATATTACTCTATAAAAATGGCCATAGACAATAAGGGAGAACAAACTGGGGTAAAGCTGAGTACCCATTATTTAGGATTACAATTGGCTTGGCAAACCGAAGGTATAGTTCCATAGTACCCATTATTTAGGATTATGATTGACTTGGCAAACCAAAGGTATAGTTGTAATTAATTACTTGTTTTAGTCAGGCAAAATCAAGAAATAGAAATGCTTAAAATTTCATAAAAAAATAGAGGAAGAAATGCAACGTTTTGACCAGTGCAGTCCAGAACAGTTTTAAATTTGTATTTTTATGTTTTTCTTTTTAAAACAATTAATTACCAAAGCCATAAAGGTCACAGGGAGTTTCATGGTACATTCCATTTCCATGCTATGGAGCTATGGAATCAATGTTTATTGATTATTCCAACCAATTTCCAAAATCCAAAGAACTCAAAATATTTTGACAGTTAAAAATTGGAATATCAATATATTGTTATTACAAAGTTAACTACAGATAGAAATGGCAGGCCACTCTTATAGAATAATCTTAGCACTTACAGGAGAGCATGAAGTTTGAACAAGGACAAACTTTGCCTAGTCATGATAAAAATATTAGAACCCAAATGACTTCGAATATCTAACATAAATTTGTTATTGGGATACAACAAATCAAGGAGCCAACAAGCTCAAAACAAGACAGCTTGGTCTATGCAAGGGTCCATCATCACTTCAATTTAGTAACGTCTGTTGTCAGTAAAATTAGATTTTGGTTGTTAGTGTGTTCGAAGGGTAGGTAGTTTGGGTTAGTAGTTTGAGTCGGTCGCAACGGTTGGCAGTCACACCCCTTCAGCACTTATATGACATGTACTTGAGTCCGAGAAGAATAACGATTGTATAGTGATAGTCGTGTTGGCATTGTGAGTACGTCTGATATATGGCTGTAACCATTTTCTGATATTAATCATAATTGTTTAGCAAGTTCTCTGATACTTTGTGTTGCATTTTATTTCTTTCTGTTACTACATATTCTCGTATGTATTAACCTGTTACCCAAAGGGACAACCAATGTTTACATGCTTTTAAGTTGTTTAGAGAAAAACTAAAGGCTTTGTCTTCTTGATAACAAACTGTTAAAAATTTATATGTCAAAGTAAAATTTAAAATGCACGGAACCAGTAAGAACAGAACCCGAAGCTTTAAGGACAGCCGAATTTGTGTTGAACATTGTAAATCAAGTTTGCAAAGTCATAATTTTAATACTAGTCAAGCCTTCTAAAGTCAACAAACAGATTATGTGAATTTTGGTATGTCTCAAATTATCAATTATTAATTGTAACCTGTGCATGCAATTGTGCTATCTTTTTCAAGATTTCTAACTATTGTAGAAAACTGAGTCAACATCTGAATCTGCAGGAACAAAATTTCCAAAGCCAAAACGAAAACTTGCAACAGCATCGTGCTGTAACTCAAGAGCAAATGGTACTTTTAAGAAATCCTCTAATCAACAAGACAGTCAATCCAATAACGGAAGTCAAAAATGAAATACACAAGATGCACCGTACTTATCAAAAAGAGATTATCTGCATTGGTACTTAACTCATAATATCAATGAACTTGCCATATTGTCATGTCCTTACGGTGCCAAGGACCGAAGTATCAAAATATGAATATTTATAGAATATAATAAGGCAATGGCTTGCATTATTACATGGCCTTAATTTGATATTTCATTCAAATAGAACAATTTTTTGGTGGATGAACTGATGCAGGCCAGCAATCTGAAATTCTAAACACTGCACTTGTGTGAAAACAAATCCAGCTTACAAAGCTTTTATTTGATAACTCTGGAAAATGCGTGCCTCAAAATGAATGAGATCCTATATAGAAAAAAATATCATCAACTAAATACAGCTTTCGAAACTGAAAAGTAATCTACCTCTAGACAGTTTTAAAATCAGTATGGCCATCGCACATGATAAGATGCCAAGTTGATGCTTACATGAAAAGTTGTGTACTTGCATCACATTCAATAAGCAAACATACACAAACATTACTATTAAAATGCTGAAGACTGTCTCCTTACTTAGAAGCAATTCCTTGAGCAGATTTGGAAATGTGTTGCATAAAAGTGAAATTGGCTATCTGCCTAATTTCAAAACATACCCTTTGCTTTCGTTCAACCAATTACATTCTAAATTCTAATATACTTGTTTCAATGCCTCCTCGTCCCTGATGCTGGAGGATGGGAGACAAGAATGGTGATACTGGAATGTAGAACCGGAACCTTTCTTTAAATATGGCAAACCATACAATTTGAAGTTGATGATATTAGTACTTGTATCAACAAATAAATACAGGAAAAAGACATTTGGTCCAATGTTCCAAGGGACACCATATGGACTATCTAATAAGTTTTAAAACGTGGCAATATTGGCTCTTGAAACTTTCTTTCCTTTTCAATAACCATAATTTCTCTCCCTTAAAACAGAGAGAAATTATGTCTATTACAGAGATATATATTGTTTTCCAAGTACCAATGAAAGTATCCTTACATATATGCCTATGCCAAACAATTATAAAAAATGATTGGTCTGTACTGCTATTTTTTGTGATATAGATGGCGCAGAGGGTGACTGGAAGCTCCAATGATCCAAGAGATTAAAGCATAAGTGAGATGATAGGGGTAATTGTACTGATTCAGATAGTAATAACTAATATGTTTACCAGTATGGATGGTCAAATTGTACTATTGTTTGGTGTTGAGCCACCTATAACACATTCAGGATGTGCTAGAATTTATATAAACAAATAGTAGTTTATCCACAGTTCAGATTTTCTTTATACTTTTTCAAAGCATCAATCCGAAATCAATAGACAACGCCCAAAAAAAATATTCAGAACCCAATCAACAAAATCTGAATATTAAATATAATAAAGCTAAAACTTAAAACTCGAATGAAATCCTTCCAAATTGAAATGTCAATGTATATTATCAACCCTACAGGGCTTATGGCCACTACCTTGCTTGATGCTCCCAATGCAAGCTACTTGTTGAAATTGGTGGTACAGATCTACTAAAAGAAGCTCTAGAGGATCCCATAATCACTGATCTTATAGTTATAATTATTTATATTCTGTGGCAATTCAGTAAAGGGACAGCAGTTTAGGAGGCCATTTTTTGTAGAGAGCGGTAAATGACTATATATGTACACGCCACAAGTTTAGCTGTACATGACATCATTATTTGCAATCATTGTTTACTGATTCATATATAGTAGCAATTAGAAAATTGTAATTTCATTGTTTTCATTAAAACAAAATGCTCAAGGCTACAAAACGATAAAATGTCCAACAATAGGCATAGCAATAACAAATTACAATATTTTTGATAGACAATTGACAATGGCTGTAAGTGCAAAATGCAAATTGAATGTAGTCATTGTGAGTTGCAAATATGTTGATGGGATAGTAGAAGGCAGGATTTAGGGTTTGATAGGGAATATGAGGCCCAATGCCCTTTGTCTTTGGCTTTTTCTCCTCAGTTACCTATATTTTAAGCCAAAAGAAAAATGAAGGCATTTGATATCTCTAGGGAATAGAGCCCCCAACAAGGGTTTTCAAGGATACATCCGCAAAACCCTAGAGGATAGGGCATGTCAAAATGCCATATGAGCCAAGGATGGGTTTGGGAAGGGCATGGGTTGCCAAGTAAGCATTAGTTTCTTTTCTAGGTTACAAGTAAAAATTAGAGTCTTTTCCAAGTTACAAATTGCTTTAGGTATTCACAAGTATTATTAGTAGGATTCATTAACGATTATCATTATCCGCAAGACCCAACAAAAAATGTGAGAAAAATGATGAATTGGGTTTAAGGAGAAAACAAATTAGTGAAAGAAATATGGTAATGCAAAAGTTGGAGAAGATCCTAAATGGAAAGAAAACATTCAAGTAGATCATCTCATGAGTATTACCTTATCTAAGAGTGTCTATGGATGAAAAAACATTTGGAAGATTTTTAGAAGTGGTGATATTTGCATCTAGATTGGAGGTGTAAGAATGGAGGAGACAAAATGACTACAATGAAGGATAAATTCACAAGAGTGGATCAAGAACCAACAAAAATTAGTTTAAAACAAGAGACTCCAATAAAGAGAAAAGCACTAAGTGCAAGCATCCCTTCATCACCCAAAAACCATGCATTGCATGGTATAGTGTACAAGCCTTGTGATACCTGTGCACAACTACACACTATGAAATTGCAGGCAAGGCAACTATAGTGAAGCAAGAGCAATGTGCCACAAGAAATATTGTCAACAACTTTGTATCCTATATACAGAAAAAGATTGTATACTGCTAAAACTAAAGTCCACACACAACTTTTGGGGGGTGGGGCGGGGTGTGTGGGGGTGGTGAATCAATTGTAACCAAATATAATGAAAACCAAACTTGTAAATCTGATCTCCAACAATTAAAACAAAGATGCACAACAATATGAAACCATACACAATAACACAATGATTTGATGACTAGGGAAACCCTTGATTAGAGGGAAAACCCTAGTGGGGATGGCACCCACAAGATAGTGTACTAATATATAAGTTCCTTGTGAAAAGATGTGATCCTATTAGGAGTCAAATCCAATGCATTTAGTACAACAGCCCCCATTAGAGGACAAACCCCTCTTAGGAGACCTTGAACCCTTGTTAAAAGGTTCCAACCCTATTAAAAGCTGATAGAAACAAGTAGACCCAATACCTAAAAGCTCCAAAAAAGGTAAAAGATAAACCTTTAGGATAACATATCTAAAATCATGAACTGCCTGACTTGCAACATACTTGCCAAAATAGTTCCTTTGAAACTCACCTCAATCATCCAACATAGTTACTACTTCGTTCTGATCATCAAGCATACAAGCTCGCATCCACATCAACTAATCACATACATACCATACATGACATATCCAAACAAGGAAAATATCTTTCCTTTATACCCTTACAAATTATTAATTAGGTTGGTTTGTTAAAGCTTCCCCAATGTATATTTGATTACAATAAAGTTCCCACGCGCTACAACAAAGATATTAGATTTTACAATGATAAATTATATGCTTCCTCAACATTGTTGGCTGCTCGTTAGATATACTACATGTTACACAATAGCAACCTTCCTAGAATAGCCCAAATACGTCTCGCTCTCGAACATAGGTGCACGAACAAGTCTTCTATCATATCTCAAGCTCGTTGACATTAATTCCAACTCGCCAATAAGATACAGCAAAAATATGACCAACTATCTCTGCCATTATCCTTGTACATTGGTTCGCTACTAGCCTTCACCAAACAAACTGTAACTCATCTAGAATTGAACATAAGACTCAACGAACATACACATGATGTCTATACTCATTTTTTTACACAAATCTAAGCTTGCATAACATATCTTGTCATATACCAACTTTGTTCTACTAATAATCAACCTATGAATTTGTGTTTGTTATGATCACACAAACATATGTTGTCATCAATTAACAAAACTAGTGATCAATACAACATCAAAGCAATACATACAAGTGCTAAGGAAGACCTCAATTCCTAACAATCTCCCCTTTGGCACTGATGGCAACATATGGTGAAAAACCATCAATCCAAAAAGTAACCTGTATCTTGTTGACAACTTAATACGATATTCTAAATATCCTCAACATATACAGCCTTAAGCTCTAATACATGAATCTTCATTGATCTACTACTCACCCCTTTCACTCAGGTTTTTCACTTAACTATTTCTACCCCTTTGACATCAATGGAAAAGATGACAATATGTCAAATATCAACCGACCTTTTGAAATTCTACCCCTTTGATGATGATCTTCATCAAAGTACATGTATTGGATCTAGCCAAACTGCAACCAGAAAAACATGTCAAGTGCCAACAAACATTGTGATGCCAAAAATCAATACATGAGAGCTCTAGAGTTAGCTTTGCTCAATGCGACCACTCCCCCATAAGGAGCAGTATCAAGCATCACGTCCAAATCAATAATGCTCTGAATATATTGGACTGATGCAAATCTGCATCAATTACTCTACATAAGGTGGGGCCATTACCCCAAACACACCTCTAAGATACTCAAAGGTGTCTTTAACCAATGGTTTAGTAAATATATTTGCTACCTATTCTTTTGTACTCACATATTCCAATCTGATATCCTTCTCAATGACCTCCTCTCTCAGAAAATGATACTTAGTTGCAACGTGCTTAGTCTTAGAATGTAAAACTAGATTTTTAGAGATATTAATTGTACTTGTATTATCACAATGCATGATATTAGGTTCAGAAAATGTAATACCAATATCCTTTAGCATTTGTTTCATCCACATTATCTAATTACAATTATTTGTTGCTGCTACATATTTTGTTTTTGCTGTAACTGAGAAACACAATCTTGTTTCTTTCTCAACCAATATACTAACCTTCCTGCACAAAAAAATGCTCCTCCACGTATGCTTTTTCTGCCATCTACATTTCTTGCCCAATCAACATCAGCATATGCATATAATGTAAAATCATTAGATATGTCATACCATAAGCCAAATTTCAATGTTCCCTTTATTGAGAAATTTAGCCTCATAGTGAATTGAAGCCAATTCCATATGTAATATATGCATAGTAAAAGGGGGACGCATCCCCCACCCCCCTTTTTGCCCCACGTCCCGGAGACTTGGACGCATCGGAGGCTTGGGGACTCCGTCCCCCTGTCCCCAACGGCACCACCAGATTCTGCCACCTCCGCCAAGGATGGGGGACATCCTGACATTGACTATTTGCTGATTTGACTATTTATGTTCAATGCTCGATGTTTCAATTCCATCCAATGTTCAAGTATTTACTCTTTTACATCTTTATATCTTATATTGCAATACCTCTTTTTATAATTAACATTTAAAGTACCATATGTATATATATACACACCCCCTCCTGTCCCCCGCCACCATTCCCCCGCCATCCCCCCACCATTCCCAAATTAAGGCCCTTCTGTCTCCCTGACCCGGAAACTTGTACCCCCCGTTCCACCGTCCCCCCATCCCCCAGGGTGGTGTAACTATGAATATATGTTAATATATGTGTGTGTGTGTGTGTGTGTGTGTGTGTGTATGTGTGTTGATGGATTTATGTTGATATCCTTAAAAATGTCATTCCAGGAATATCACATTGAAATGATATATCTCCATATGCTTGAGAGCATAATGTGTTCCATAACAAATCCTCCCTAGCTAAGATGAAGTGTTAAGATTATAGCTACAGTCGTATTAATTTAATCATAAGATACAATGTTCATATATATATATATATAATGTCATAACTATCTACATATATATAATATTATAAATATATTGTATATTATATTATACATATATATTATATATGATACATATGTTATATTGTGATTTATATTGTTAATATACATTAACTAATAATGATTAATCATAGAGACATGTCTCTGCATGAGACATGTCTCCTACTCTTATATTTATAAGAGATTGGGATCTGCACTTGGAACATACCAATAACAGCGGCAGTATAATTACATTTGCAGAAACCGATCCATATTACTCAACATGGTATCAAAGCCTAGTTCTGCAAATGTATAAGGACATGACAAAATGACAAAATACATTAGGAGGATAAAAATTAAATTAATCAAGTTTGAGAAATTCATGCCACCAAACACCAATGTGGAAACTCCAAATTTGCAGTCAACAGCAAGCAGAAAATAAGGGAATATTTGGATTGCAAGAGAAGCATATTCAATACTAAGGGAGAAATGTAAGTCAGAAAAGAAAATTGGATGAAATCATGCTGCAATAGAAACATTAAGGACGTGGAAGGATTCTACGCAATACTCAAACAACAAATAAGAAGGTGGGTCACAAAATTACAAGGTGGATGAGCATTCAACCTACAGAAGAGATTGTAAGATTTATTTGCTATACTTTTAAATCAAAAGATGTGTGTCAAAAGAAATATATATGGAAAATTGCAGTGCAGAAGTGACAACTAAAAATTATTAAGACAACGATCTTTAATAAAATAAGTGATGAATATATATAAAAATAGAAGGAGAAAGGAGAATTCATATGATAACAATGAAAATCTAATCATTGAAGACTTCTATGCAAAGGTTGAATGATTCGTGGGCAGAATGAAGGAAGTCAACTTTTAGTCTAAGAAAAAAATTCATCATCGAACAGGAAGGAATCACAAAAGCCAAAGAAGGGGTAAAAGGTACAAACAACACCTAGAGGATGCTCCTGCTTGAACAAGCTCTTCGCCATGGTCAATTGAATCTCTCCTTCCTCCAAAAATCAAAGGCAATACAACTCACACACATTGTATCAAAGACCGTCACACATTCGATGGAATTGAAGAAAAGCAAGAGAGCACAAATATCACTACCATGAGATGGTTATCGCTATGGATGCCCATAAGACTGTGATCTAATAAGAAGATGCCATGGTCTAGGATCAGCAATCTACCCCTGTACGCAAGCATTATCTTAGGAAGCAAGTGTTGATAGAGCCTTGCAAACAATAACTCAAGTCTCACCACTATGGACAAGACGTAAGGAGAGTACGATCTAAAGGTGAATTTGAAAATCTGTCATAAACATGAATCGATAGCAGTTATCAAAGTGTACTGTTGCATATACCAATTGTTGTAGCACATGAAAAGACTGTGGTTACAATTGAAGGATAAACTCCTGCAATAGAAACCATTGAAGGAAAATATATAAAATTGTGTCGTCATTGATTGGAGACCATTCTATAGTGAGTCACCCATGTTGTCACGGGTGCAATGACCACTGATTATTATTCCCAAAATATGGAACTCTTTGTCAAAGCAGAGAAGTTGGAAATGTGAATATTCAAGCCGAATATTAGTTTGTTGAGGAAAAGATATGCATTTGTCCTTGAGCATATAAGAGTTGGGTCCTTCACTAGCACAACTACCTATTATGAGAAGTCACAAACGATTCAATTGATCGGTTGTTTTGTTATATCCAATTATTGAAAACAATTTGAAAGCATAGATTCCATGTGGGTACACCAAAACGGAAGTAGGAAAATGGATACATGCTGAATAAAGTTATAACCACCACGCAAGGGATTTGGTGACATCACATTATTAAATAAGTTTAGAAAGGGCATCCGGGAAGCTGTGGGTCCCCAACCACGTGGTTGGATGTGGAACATTACACTGAGCAAATAAGAAACTTTAATGTTTGTTCACCATAATAAAGAGGAGGCTTTAAAATTAAATGTTGAACTTGCATAAGCATTTTCTTTATCATTGGGGAACTCAGACTCTTCATCAATAAAGGAGATGGATACTTAAAATAATTCTAGATGATATATTACTCAAATGCATATACGTGAAATAATTGAGGCATCAGGTCTTCCAAACAATAGCGTACACCACTTAAATAATTTCTATCATGGGCTCTCTATATTGGTGTGACTGCTTGATGGTTAAGAGATCATCATGAAAACTATTTGTTCTTTTGACAATATCTTTCTAATGTTCTACCGTATAAAGATTTTGTTTATAGCAAGATAATATAACATTGGTTAAAGATTCATTCGAGTAACAAAGGCATGTGAGAATGCTAGCATTAATAAATCGCCATCAAAATTGAATTGATGAAGGCATTTGGAGGTTTGTGTCTACTCTTTGTGTTTGGGGCTGCAATTGTGTTGATTTTTTGCAGCGCATTAGACCCTCCATCTACCAAGTCAGTGACGATTATTATGTAATGTCAAGATTATTGTCCTAGATTTGATAATCTCTCAACATCTTTGACAATACAAATATTATTTAAGAGTTGGAAGGTGACTCTCAATCTGTGGTGGTCTCTAGAACAACATGATTTGCCTTGCATCAAGGCTTGTTGTGAATCAAATTGCAGTTGGTGAAGTTTATTGATGTTGCAGTTCTTTCAATTATAAACTTTTGGGAAGGAAAAAAGAAGAAAATTGCATCAAGAAGGATGTTGATGGGCATCTTGAGATAAGGATGATTCTTTTCAAAGAAGAAAAAGAACATAAATAAGTTTTCACAATTGATATGATACAAAATTGTTCAAAGCTGTATGAATGAGAATTTCGCATTGTGGGGGAATAATAACCAATGTTTCATTCCCATTTTTTGACAGATGTTTATGCAAGGACATCATCTTAATTGATGCATATGGACCTTCATTGGAGCAACTTGTATCAAGAACATTAATGTGCAGATAAGCAATTATTATCTTTGACTATTATATTTATTTGCTTATTGTACTCTCTCTCTTATTTGTAATTCTACACATACTATAAGAGTTATCTTCCTTGATCTTTTCCTTTGTATCGAAGGTTGATCTTGCAAGAAAAGAAGAATGGCACTTTAGGCAGCTTATAACAATAGCTAAGAAGAAGTTGTGATCAGGCTAGATAAAGTGAAGCTCTTGAAACAAATTTTTGATGATTGAGGTTATGAGTATCCATCTACATTAAGAGGGAGTATAACAATTTTTTGAAGGCAACGAAGGAGCTTAGAAGATTGATACTCAAGAGGGAGTCTAGAAATACATGGTATGAGTGCATGATTTTAAATGGGCCTGCCCATGTATACATCATAAGGAAGTAACAACTTGTCACCAAAAAGTCGGAAGATTGATATCAGATTCAGAGGGAGTTCGACAGGCATCCTTAGGTGAAGAGAGCTCTAAGGGAGTAACTAGAAGACCAGACTTCACAGGATAGATGTTCAGCAGGAGAATTTTTTGAGGTGTAATCCTTTGTGAATGATATCTTCTCTATGAGGAGAAGTTCTAAGTGAAACTCCTTGTAATGCATTCTTCTCTGTGAGAAAATTAAAGTGAAAGTCTTTGTTGGTACCACCCTGTGACTGGATTCATGGTGGTTACTATTTCACATATGATATGTAATGAAAGGTGACGATCTTTCATTGACATATATAAACAAAAGGTAACCATTGTAAGGTGACGATCTTATAAATGGTAGACCTGCTATCATGACAGACTTCATAAAGTTATCCCAGAGTGTTGGAAGTCATGATAATGAACATATCAACCAAAAGGTAACCATTGTAAGGTGATGACCTTATCAATGGTTTGATCCATCTCCTAGATTCGCTACATTAACTTGTAGCACCTAAATGTGTTGAATGTCTAGGAGCAAGTGTATCATGGTTCTTTGGGTTGGATATTGCCAAACACCTTGATAACCAGTTCATCATGTTTCTTCGGGACGGATTTTGTTGGACACCTTGATAATCAACTCATGATGGTCTTTGGGTCGGATTTTGCCGGACACCATGAAAATCAATTTGTTATGGTTCTTCGGGCCAGATCTTACAGGACACCATAACTTTAATCTATCATAGACCACACTTAAGGTGGTGTTCAAATCTTGTATTATAATTGCTTTAATTCTCTCTTTGCAAAAGAAGGAATGTTGAGAAATTTAGCCTCGTAGTGAATTGAAGCCAATCCTATACGTAATACATGTCAATATATATATGTGTATTGATGGATTTATGTTGATATCCTTAAATATGCTATTCCAAGAATATCACATTACGATGATATATCTCCATATGCTTGAGGGCATAATGTGTTCCATAAAAAATCCTCTCTAGCTAAGAGGGAGTGTTAAGATTATAGCTATAGCCGGATTGATTTATCATAAGATACAATGTTGATATAATATTATAATTATACTACATATATATATATAATATTATAAATACATTATATTATATTATATATAATACGTATGTTATATTGTGATTTATATTGTTCATATATATTAACTAATAATGATTAATCATAGAGACATGTCTCCTACTCTTATATTTACAAGAAATTGGGGCCTACATTTGGAACATACCAATAACAATGGTAGTATAATTACATTTGTAGAAGCCGATCCATGTTACTCAACACCTTTCAAATATTTGAAAATCATTTTTACTCTTGCAAGATGTGTCTCTTTAGGATTTGCTTGATACCTTGCTACAATTCCAACTACAGTAGCAATATTTGGTTTTGTATAGTCAAATATTGTAAACCACCAATAATTGCTTTGTATCTTGTTTGCATACTACTAGGTGAAGCATCACTGTTAGTCAACTTGCATCATGCAATCATAGGTGTTCTAGCTGGTTCGCAATTCTCCATGCCAAATATTACCAACAACTCCTTAAGATATTTAGTTTGAGATATAAAGATACCATCTTTTGTTTGACTTATTTGCAACCCCAAAAAGTACATCTCACCAATCATTGACATTTCAAATTGATGTAGAAGCATCTTGCATCACAAAAAGTGGGTGTGATCAAAATTATAAAGTTAAAAAAAATGAAAAGAGAAAGTGATGAAAATAGAAAGAAAATTAATAAAAAAATAAAATATATAAAAAAAAGGAAAAAGAGGGAAAAGAGAAATTTCTATTTTCAAGGTGCATAGGTGGTGTAAATAGAAAAATAAGAAAATAGTTGTCATTTCATTTATCGAGGTGTGTAGGTGGCATTTTAGAAGTTTGTGGAAAGTTCCTTAAATCATGCATTTAATATTTGTTGTAATCCACAAAGGAATGTAATTTTCTAATTGGGCCACATGGTGGTGCTTAGTTGTATTTGGGTGGGAATTTAATATTTATTTTAAGGTAGTTGTATTTACCATTTATCCCACATTGGTTGTGTTTGTAACATCTTTGACGGTAAGTGCCTATTTAAGCAAGGCTTATGATCACTTGTAATCAAGCTCTTCAAGGAAGCTCTTGAAGTATAAGCTCTTCAAGTAGAAACTCTTCAAGTGTAAACTCTTGTAGTGAAGCTCTTCAAGTATAACAAAAGCATGCTTTGGGAAACATTTTATCTTCTCTTTGTCTCCATATTGTTGTGTTCTTGGTTGTGAATCTGCAAGGGTGGTGTGGCCCCACATCAATGGTATCAATGTACGTTCATTAGTGGTATTAGAGTGAGTTCCTGAGTGTGTGGACAGATCGCCGAATGTGAGGCAATCTGCACCAAGACCTTGTGTTAGGTGAAGTTTGTCAAAAAGTTCTTGTTTGTGTAGACAGATCGCCGACTATGAGGCAGTTTGCAAGAGGATCGTGATTTCAATTGTGTATAAACAGATCACCGATTGTAAGACAGTTTGCACGAGGTGCTTGTGTTGCACATTATTTGTCTTATGAAGACTTGAGGATGGAGAAGAGAAAGAAGAAGATGACTTTTGTGATTGGATGGATTATGAGGATTCCTAGACTTGAGAAAATTAGAGCAAGAAATCAAGTTGCATTCTTTGATTTGTAGAAGCAAGAGAATGAATTAGAAGCAGAGTTGCAGAAGAGAAGAGAGTGTCGCCAAAAAAGAGATGTTAATAATTCTTTGGATGCGGAAAGGAAAGAAGATCCAGTGGAGTATCACACATGTGGTACAAAAGAAAAGCAAGAGGATGAAAAGGAAAATATTTGTGAACCTGAAGTTGAAGAAGATGAAAAAGAAGATGAAAACCATGAAGATGACAAGATTTGTGAGCCAAAAGAAGATAAAGATGATTTGAAGACTGCAGCAATGGAGGAAGAGTACAGTGCCTTAGTTGGAGATCAAGCAAGTGAAGCAATTACATGCATTGTTGACACCATGAAAGAGGCAAGCGAAGATGAATATGTCAAAAAGGTAAATTCTTACAAATTATGGGATGCTGAATTTGAGATGAATTTAAAAGATAATGATGATGGTTTACATGAGGATCTTGTTAGTGATGTGTGGTATGGAAAGGAAGATTGGTATGACGTTGTTGAGCTTATTATAGGTGTATTTAATTCTACAAGATTGGAGGAGGATGAAAGTTATACTTGGACAGAGTTCATTGCAGAGGAGAATTTTCAGCAGCAAACACTTGTTCCAGCTAGGTGTCGGAAAAGAAGAAAGAAGAAAATATATCAACAGCGGATACTTGTTCCAGCTAGGTGTTGGAAGAGAAGAAAAAAAAATGCCATTGTCAATTGCTTCATTTTGTGAATTCATATCCACAACATTTTTCCTACCATGGGTGTTTGATGCAGGAGCATCTTGCATCACAAAAAGGGGGTGTGATCAAAACTATAAAGTTAAAACAAAAAAACTGGAGGAGAGAGAAAGTGATGAAAATAGAAACAAAAATAATAAAAAATAAAAAAAGAGAAAAAGAAGGAAAAGAGGAATTTCTATTTTCAAGGTGCATAGGTGGCATAAATAGAAAAATAAGAAAATAGTTGTCATTTCATTTATCAAGGTGTGTAGGTGGCATTTTAGAAGTTTGTGGAAAGTTCTTTAAATCATGCATTTAATATTTGTTGTGATCCACAAAGGAAATGTAATTTTCTAATTGGGCCACATGGTGGTGCTTAGTTGTATTTGGGTGGGAATTTAATATTTATTTTAAGGTAGTTGTATTTACCTTTTATTCCGCATTGGTTGTGTTCATAACATCTTTGATGGTAAGTGCCTATTTAACCAAGGCTTATGATCACTTGTCATCAAGCTCTTCAAGAGAAGCTCTTGAAGTATAAGCTCTTTAAGTAGAAGCTCTTCAAGTGTAATCTCTTGTAGTGAAGCTCTTCAAGTATAATAAAAGCATGCTTTGCAAAGCATTTTATCTTCTCTTTGTCTCCATATTGTTGTGTTCTTGGTTGTGAATCTACAAGGGTGATGTGGCCCCACATCAGTGGTATCATGGCGTACCTTCGTCACAAATTCACTTTTTATCTCATCAGAAAACTTATTGCTACCTCATCATTTCCTCAAAAAATGATATCCACAAATACTTCAATAATCAATAAACCATCAGAATTAACTTTGAAATACAAATTATTGTTTGCATTACCTTTCTTAAATCCCAAACTTAACAAATGTTTATCCAACCCCGCTTACCAAGCTCTAGGTGCTTGCTTTAATCCATGTAGTTCCTTCTTTAGCTTGCATACCATGTCTTTTCTTCTGTTAATGGAAATCCATCAAGTTGTTCAATATAGACTTCTTCCTCAAGTTTGCCATTCAATAAAGTTGACTTAACATCCATCTGATACACTTTGAAATTTTTGTTAGATATATAAATCAAATCTTACTGCCTCTAATCTTGCTAGTGGAGAAAAGGTTTCCTCAAAGTCTCAACCTTCTTGTTGTGAATAGCCTTTACATACTAGTCTTGCTTTATTCCTTACCACTTCTCCTTTCTCATCCAAATTTTTCCTGAATACCCATTTTGTTCTTATAACATTTTTTTCTTTAGGCCCAGGGACTAATTCCCATGTATTGTTCCTTTCAATATGCTCAAGTTCTTCTTTCATAGCATTATCTCTACATGCTTCATCAATACTTTTAGGTTCAATCTATGAAATCAAACAAATTTCATCCCTTGCCTTTCTTCTTGTCAACACTCTTTTGCTTGCATCTCCAATAATCTGATCATCAAATGGTTTCTTGCAACATACATAGATGTTCTTAGTTCTCTAGGTTCTTCAATTTGTGCCTCACTTTCATCATCAATCTCAAAGAATAACTCATGTTCTGCATTCTAGTTTTGTACTGGTTTTTCACTTGCGCTAGCCTAATTTGAATCATCATAAGAGTCATACTCAAAAGTTCTAGCCTGTACCTAAAATCTCTCATCAATTCTGGCATTTGCACTCGAAACAACTTTCTTTAGTCTCAAATTATAGCATCTATGAGCCTTACTCTTAGTTGAATATCCAAGGAATATGTGTTCATCACTTCTAGGATCAAATTTCTCAATTTAATTTTCTCTTTTGATACTACATTTGCTTCAAAAAAATTGAAATATTTAACAACAGGTGTATGATCAAACCAAAGCTCGTAAGGTATTTTATCTTTTCCTTGCCTGATTTGAACCTTTTTCATGGTTTATACAGCAATATTAACTAGTTCTCTCCAATGTGCATGTGATACCTTACCATTAAGTAACATTGCTCTTGCTGCTTCACAACTATTTTGTTTCTTCTCTCTGCTATACCATTTTGTTACGGTGTCTTAGGTGTTAAAGTCTGCCTACGAATACCATTGTCCTCACAAAATGAATTGAACTAATTAGAAGTAAATTCTCCACCTCTTTCAGACCTCAAACATTTTATCCTCAATCCTCATTCATTACTTGAACTTATCAAAAGCTTCAAACTTTTCTCTCAAGAAAGCAACCCACGTCATCCTACTAAAATCATCAATGACTAATATATAAGTTCTCTGTGAAAGGATGTGACCCTGTTATGAGTCAAATACAATGCATTTAGTACAACAATCCCTGTTAGAGGACAAATCCCTATTAAGAGACCTTAAAACCTTGTTAGAAGGTTTCAACCATGTTAAAGGCTGATAGGAAACAAGTAGACCTACTGCCTAAATGCTCCAACAAATTGAAAGATAAACCTTTAGGATAATATATCCAAAATCATGAACTGACTGATTTGCAACTTACTTGCCAAAACACTTGCTTTGAAGCTCACCTTAATCATCCAACACAATCACTACTCTGGTCTAGTCATCTAGCATACAAGCTTGCATCCACATCAACTAATCACACATAGCATACATGACATATCCAACCAAGAAAAATATCTTTCCTAACAAATAATTAATTAGGTTGCCCTGTTAAAGCTTCTCCAGTGTACATTTAATTGCATAGGTCCATGCTAAGGCATACACACCTTCATGAGCATTATTGCAATAAAGTTCCCACACGTTACAGAAAAGATGCTACATTTTACAATGATAAATTATATGCTTCCTCAGCACTATCGATTACCAATAAAATACACTACAGGTTACACAACAGCGACCTTCCTAGGATAGCCCAAATGCTTCTCACTCTCCAACATAGGTGCACGAACAAGTCATATATCATATCACAAGCTCGCTGACATTAATTCCAGCTCACTAATAAGATACAGAAAAATATATGGCCAACTATCTCTCTCATTATTCCTGTACATTGTTCTGCTACCAGTCTTCACCAAACAAACAGTAACTCATCTAGATCTGAACATAAGATTCAGCAAACATAGGCATGATGTCTATACTCATTCTGCTACACAAATCTCAGCTTGCATAACATATTCCCTCGTATGCCAACTTGGTTGAACTAACAATCAACCTGCGATATATAAAATTTAAGTCTGTCATGATCACACGAACATATTTGTCATCAATGACAAAACTAGTCATCAATACAACATCAAAGCAATACATACAAGTGCCAACAAAGACGTCACTTCCTAACACAGACTTTGGGGCCAACATTTATCCACTAATAGGAAAGTGCCATGCATCACTCAATGGTTGCATTGCAACAATTGTAGATGATAAAATTAAAGCAATGCAAGAGTAAGAGGAGGGATGCAATAGATGCATTGAACAAATAAAGGGAGAGATAAGCCACCAAAACAGTTTTTATATTTTTATACATATAGAAACCACATCTAGTAAAGTAGAGCCCATAAACATATGCTCTATCATTACCACTGTTAGAGCAAACTCAATAGCCATACCACAAACCAAATATGGCACATCAATCTAAATAGATGGAGGCATAATACATTGTAACATCTCAACAAACGAGGAGGTGGATGCAAAGAAGACCACTATAGCGTCATAAATTGCATCCCTATGAAATTTCTTGCCCAATTAGGCCCTATTTTAGCATTCATGGCCTTCCATGCCTAATACACTTGATCCAACACAATTATCTATTTAATTCCAGCCTCACCTTTCCAAATAGGACCTCCAACCCCAGTTTCACGCCACATCAGGGGAAGCAAGGCACCTACAGCACACACTCTCCAATTATCAGGCCCAAATTGAACCTACTTAACAGTTACATTGTTTATGTACAAATTTTAAACTCAAGTCCACATCCATCGAGTTTACACCTGAAAATGGTTTACAAAGGTATTAAAGCAAGCTACCCTCATTTGACATCATTCAATTTCCAAATCAAGCTCTTAACAACATTTTAGCATTTTTAAGTTCTAAGGCAAGAGATCAAACATCAAGGTATTGAAGACAAGGAGTAATTTGCAGATCTAAGCATTTGTGAAGGCATCCACGATCTTCCTAAACTAAAGACAACATCAACCATCTTCATGAGCATTGCAACATACAGAGAGGCTTATGAAGGTATAAGCATTCCATTTTTCAGACCTAGCCTCTACTATATATCAGCATGCTTTCAATTCAAGTTCAGTTTATTTCAAATCAAGGTTAATTCCTAAACCAGGGCTTGACTTAGGAAAATATTAGAATAAGCCCAAGAAAACTAAAAAGAGTACAAAGGTAAAATATAAAAATACAAGAGAAATAGCCTAGAGGAAGAATAATTTATTTAAATAACAAAAACCACAGGACAGTAGAGGAAGAAAGCAAATCTTACTAATGTGAAAATAAATGAACAAGAAATGAGATGGATTGCTACAACCTACAAACTATAATGTAAACATTAGCAAATAGGACAGCGTTGCTATCACTAAAGTGTTATTGGTTGTCGAGGTTAATTCTATGAGAAGACAATAAAATAGGTTTTGAAGTTATAGACTTCAAACTTAAAATATTTTTTTTTTATTAAGGCAAAAAAAAGTTTTAATGGGGACCCTAAAACCCATTACAAAGCATTACAAAATGTATTCATTAAAGTTCACCTAGACAAAACACTGGTGCCACATACACAACCAACAACAAAAAACCCAACACCCAAACCCACAAACCAGAAACAAAAAAAACCCTACAGGACACAAACGCAGGAACATATAGAAACCTAGGCCAGCTCCTTGACAGCATTAGCCACCTACAGCTCTATTATAGTAACATCCTCCACGGTATCCTTCACTGTTTGAATGACCTCAACAGAAGCAGGAAATTTCTTCCTCAAGCCTGCTCGTATGCATTTACCTAGATCCTCCCTAGCAGCAACACCAGCCTTACTATCCAAAACAATTTGGCTAGCTTCCAGATTCTCATCTTTCTTTTCTATTCCACTAGGCACATTCTTAAACATTTGAATGATAGTCTTCATTTCTCTTCACTAATAGTAAGAATGTTCTTCAGGTCATCTTCATAAAAATTTCTCTTCTCCGAGATCTGCCCAAACCTTTCTTCTAAACTTTTCCTAGCTTGAATCTTGTTGTCCAGCTATACATACAAACTGTCAACCTTAGCCTAGAGGCTGTGAATTTCATTATAGATCCAATATTCCAAGGCAAGGGAATTTCCGGCTTTGACTTTTTCCTTCAGGAGAAAATTCAGCTGAGCACCCATCTTATCCCCTCGGAACCCAATACTGTGGTGAATAGATTTTGATGGAAGTAATGGGTGTAAATACCAAATACCCTCTCTCAATTGCTTTCTTCAGCTTCTCCTAAGCCCTACCTATATTTCTCCTAGTCCCTTGGGACCTACCACTGGCTAGAGAAATGGTGAATGATCTTTCGAGCCCTTCTCATTCACCTTCCAAACGCACCTCTACCTTCTAGGTACACAACAAGCCCTCAAAAGGCATCCAAGCATCAACTTACACCTTACTCCCTTGCACCCTCCAGAATCTCAAGCATTCCTACACTCTCTTATATTGCCTTCCATCTCTCCATAAAGTTTCAAGACCAACCAATAGGTTTTGGGCACTCTCCTAAGCTCAAACAGAAACTTGCACTAGGAGACCTACTTGGGGGCTCTTCCTTGTAGCCCTATTTCACTGTCTTGTCCATAAAACCCACAAATCTTGCAAAGAAGCTACCAAACAACTTTAGGAATCTTTCATACATCATTAAACCCTAACAAACTCCAAAAGATGGAATTAGCGTTTGTTGTTTTTACCCATCAACTAGCAAGCCCTAATTTAGGCCTAATAAGGGCTAATACCGTAGTTTGCTCTAAAACTTACCTTACCTTATAACCCACTTCACAAATGATCATGCCAACACCTAGGGCATCTCAAACCATTTCCAATTCTAGGTTTTCAAGCATCCATTCGCTGTTTCGTTTTCTTTGACTATCTGTTCACTAAGCACATGAAGATGCTTAGCCTAATGACCTCCAAGGAACTCCAAGCTGGTGGGTAGTGTGAAAATAAATTGTATGAACTTGAACTCCATCCTATACCCCTTCTACACACCAAGTTTCATGGTTTTCCACTGTGAGGTTTAGGAGGGAGAGCCCATTTAAATTCAAACCCTAGTTACAAGTTAGGGTAACCAGTGAACACAAATAAAAGTAAAACTTCATTCGAGACTTATCTACAACGACCAAATGATTCAGTACATCCTCTACAAATCAAAAAGGCAACTACTTATATTGAAAACATGTACAAACTAATACCGACTGCAAGCAAATGTCAAACTATACTTACTATCTTGCACAAACTTTCCCACCAAAAACTTAAAATTTCTTTATTACATTGAATCCTCAATTCAACAACCCTTTCCTCGGTTGGAATACATCAAGATATAGGTCCTATCATTTGACCTTTCACCTTCTTACATGCTTGATTGATCATTCAATGGCCATGATGGTTGGCCTTCTAGAAAATTGACAAAAAGTTGCAAAAATTGCTCAGCAACAAAAATTGTTGCTTGACAACTTTTCATTTTTTTATTGTTTCTAACCTCTAAACACCTTCCAATGGATTCAAATGCATGCTAAAACATAAGACTTATTACAAACATGAAAATGCATATTATTGGTCAAACCCCAGCGTTGACCAACGTTGACCGACCCAAACTTTTAACATACCCAAACTTTTAACATAGGTCCTATTACAAACATGACCAAAATTGTTTAAATGAACACAAAAGATGCTTAAAACCTAACCTATAGATTTATGTCAATCTAAGACATTACCATCCTAATACACCAAAATTGTTGTTTGACCTAATTGATCAAGACCTTGGGCCCCTGCACCATACTCCCACAGTTGAAGAACTCAAGTCCCTTGAGTTACCAGGTGTTAAAGAGTGGTGTCATGTTTCACAATGTCTTCCTCTGTCATCCATATTGCTTCTGCCTCTGGTAGGCCTTGCCATTTCACTAGGTACTCCTTGTAGGTTTTGTTTCTTGTCTTCTTTACTGTTTTGGTGTCCAGTATGCACTACAATTGCAATGGTTTGTTAGGTGGTAAATCCTTCACCCATTCTATCTCAGAATCTGCCTTCTTGTTGTTGTTTGGACTCATGCTGCTACTGTCCCCGTTGAATAATGTAAGGTCTACCACATTGAAGATAGGTGAGATACCTATCCCTTGTGGTAATTCAAGCTCATATGCATTGTTGCCATATTTGTGCAAAATTTTGCATGGACCAATTCTCTTCATTTGGAGTTTACTACCTAGTCCTTTAGGTAATCTGTCTTTGTTTAGGAATGCCATGACTAGGTCACCAACCTTGAAATGAATCTCCTTCTGATCTGCCCTGTCCTTATATTTGGCCACTGACTTCTCTAGATGATCCTTCACTTGGTCATGCACTGTCTTCATTAGCTCTACAAGTGTCTCCCCTGTGGCACTTCTTGATTTCATTTCATGTATATCCCTTAGTTCCATGGGTTCCCTTGGGTGAAACACATACGCTGCCTCAAAAGGTGTTCTCCCTATGGATCTGTTAACTGAGTCATTGTAGGCATATTCTGCTTGACTGATCACTTCTTCCCAAACCAAACCATGTTGCTTTATTAAACACCTAAGTAAATTTCCTAAAGATCTATTCACTATCTTGGTTTGGGCATCAGTCTGAGGGTGATAGGCTAATGAATAGGCCACATATGTGCCAAGCTTCTTCCACAAGTGTCCTATAAATTCCGTGTCTCTATCAATCACTATGGTCATCAGTAGCCCATTAATTCTTACTATTTATTTGAAGAAAAGGTTTGCAATTTGAGAAGCATCATGATTGCTTCTGCAAGGGATGAAGTGAGCCATCTTTGTGAACCTGTCCACTACAACAAACACCATGTCTACTCCCCTATCAGTTTTAGGCATCCCAAGCACAAAATCCATGCTTATACTATCCCAAGGTTTTGTAGGTATTGGTAAGGGTTGATATAACCCTACATTTGATGATGTCCCTTTGGCCCTTTGACAAATTAAACAACTCTGAACATATCTCTTTACCTCATTCTGCATCCAAGACCAATAGTAGAATCTTGCCACTTGTTCTTGTGTCTTGTCTGCCCCAAAATGATTTCCTAATGCACCCTTGTGCTTTTCTTTGATAATATTTTCCCTCATTGATGAATTAGGGATGCATAGTTTGATACCTTTGAATAATAGAGCTTCCTACAACACATAATCAAAGAGCTCACCATGGAAAGTGTTAGCATAATCCAAACAAGTCTTATAAGCCTCCCTAAAATCAAAGTCTTCCTTATAAAGGTCTTTGATCTGCTCCAATTCCACGCTCTGCAACTTGACTTCTTGAATTGCAAGTACCCTTCTGCTCAAAGCATTTGCCACCTTTTTGGCAGTCCCCTTCTTATGCTTTATAGAAAAAGTAAAGGCTTGGATCTGTTCCACCCACTTGACATACATGTCTGCGATTGAGCTTGTCTTGCCTATTTAGGAAATTGAGGGCATGATTGTCAGTATAGACTATAAATTCTTTCGGCATGAGATAGTGCTTCCATTTCTTAAAGGCTTTTACCATGGAGTATAGTTCAAGATCATAAGTTGAGTATTTCTGCTTTGCCTCATTCAACTTCTCTAAGAAGAATGCAATGGGATGATTTTCTTGACTTAAGACAACCCCTATAGCATTTTTACTAGCATCACATTCCACAATAAATACCTTATCAAAACTAGGTAACATTAGGGTGGGTAATTCAGCAATCATCCTCTTCAAAAATTGAAAACTCCTTTCTGCTATTTCAGTCCACTTGAATTCGCATTTGACCCCCCCTCTGATGGTGTCAAGTATGGGAGCTACAATCCCAGTGGACCCCTTAATAAATTTCCTATAAAATGTTGCTAAGCCATGGAAACTCCTAACATTCACTCACTATCTTAGGACTAGGCCAATTCAAAATAGCTTCTACTTTAGTAGGATCCATTTTTAGGCAACCCTTTGAAATCACAAAACCAAGATAAACTAGTTCAGATTTAAAAAACTCACAATTTTCCAAATTAATGTGTACCTTTTATTCATGCAATTTCTTCATCACCATTCCAAGATGCTTCAAGTGCTCTTCTTTGTTCCTGCTAAAGATCAAAGTGTCATCCAAATAGACTATCACAAATTTACCAATGAATTGCACTAATACCTCATTCATCAATCTCATAAAGGTGCTAGGAGCATTGCTCAAGCCAAATGCCATTACTAGCCACTCATACAGTCCTTCATTAGTCTTGAAAGTTGTTTTCCATTCATCTCCCTGCCTGATTTTAATTTGGTGATATCCTAATTTTAAATCAAGCTTGGAATATACACATGAATCTCCTAGATAATCCATTAGATCTTCAATCCTAGGCATGGGAAACCTATACTGATTGTAATCTTATTGATTGCTCTTGAATCAACACGTAGCCTCCATTTACCATCTTTCTCAAGTGCTAAAACTAAAGGGCATGCACATGGACTCATACTCTTCCTCATGAATCCTTTGTTTAGTAGTTCTAACACTTGTCTACTTCTTCATTTTGTTAGGTGTAAGTTTGTAGGCAGGTTTATTTGGCAATGTTGCACCAGGTACCAAATCAATTTGATGGCTTATGCTCATGACAAGTGGTAATTCCTTTGGTTTTTCCTCTCCAACTAGTGAGGGGTATTGTCTTAACAAGTCTTCAACCTCTGTAGGTAGAGGCTCTCTGTTCTTGACCTCATCCTTTGGCTTTACTATTAAAGCATACCCCTGAAAATCTTCCTCCTTGGTCATCTGCAGGAATTCTTTACCCCTAATTAGCCTAACTGCACTGTCATTGTCTTTCACCAAGTGATCAGGTAGTGGATCCATTTTAAACTGTCTGCCTCCCTTCTCTATCAAATAAGTGTTCTCCTCATCGTGTTGGGCTTTCACATCATACTGTCATGGCCTCCCTAGGATTAAATGGCAAGCATCCATAGGGATGATTTCATATAGGACTCTATCCTTGTATTCACCTAATTCAAAATCTACCCATGCTTGCTTTTCTACTGTAAAACTTTGGCTCTTATTCAACCATGAGATCTTGTGAGGGGCTACATGAGGT